>QEPC01000119.1:3685281-3720541 GCA_003113815.1 Sphenodon punctatus | reverse complement strand
CGGCACACTGAAATCCGGTACCGGGGGCCGGATTACCGGGCCGAATCCGATAATGCCGGTACGCCCGATACCGGCATTATCGGATACCGGTAGATCCGGAATTCCCATCCCTAGTTTTCAGTATTTGCAACTCAGGAGTGCTAGCACTATAGGACCAAATAAGAAAGAGTTTGGCAGGGACCCTCTTAGGGTTGAGAAGCTTCTGTTTGAGCAAGATAAATCTACAGGAAGGTTGGGAAAAATCTATAAGGAACTTTAAGGAATTTTTTATTGTAATCGGATCCTATACATGGAAAAATGGAGAAGGGATTTGGCATTACCTTTAGAAGAGAAGGATGAGAAAAAGATCTGGCATCATATGAATAATTGTGCATACTCAATGGAGGTAAGAGAGGTTCAGATTAAACTGACTATCAGGTTTTATCTGACACCCGACCATTTTAAATTTGGGGATAAGGCTGGGAAAGGCCTCTGTTGGAGGGGATGCGGAGAAGAAGTTAATTACCTCCATTGTTGGTGGGGATGCAATGTGGTCAAGGTATTCTGGCGTAAAGTTTGGAAATTTGCAGAAAAAATGCTGGGAGAGGTAATACCATTTAAACCTGAAATTTTTCTTTTAGGACTCTTCCCGGTGGTAAAACAGGTAAGCAGACACCAGGACTTATGCAAGGTGCTGTTTTAGCAGCTTTAAACATTATTATAAGGAATTGGAAAGCAACCAATGACCTTTCAATTGATATGTGGAAGCAAAGGTTATGGTATCTGTTTAGCCTTGAAAAGTTACATGCGAGACTTCAGAATGCGGAGAGAGTGTTTGAAGACATCTGGGTTCCCATCATCTGCAGCCTGGAGGATAAGCACTCAAAGAGCAAGGACAACATTGAACAAATCTTTAAGTAACAGTCTGGAAGGTCATGGTAGTTATTGATGGCATGCAGATAAGATCGGCTATTGGATGCGGGATTCTGTGGAATCTTTATTAGACTTGTATGAGAGAGTTTTATTGTACTGAACTGAGAAAATTTATGTTCTTGATTTGTGGATTTTTGCTAAATGATGAAACGAATAAAAGTTTATTAAAAAGAAAAGAAAAAAGAAGAAGAAGCTATTAGCCAGACAGGATCGGGGAACATGACGGGAGCTGGGGGAAAACAACAGGGAATGGATCCCCCATTGTGACCTGTTGGGTGCTTCTCTCAAGCCACTTTGATTGGCCACTGTCAGAGACAGGATGCTGGGCTAGATGGACCATTGGTCTGACCCAGTATGGCACTTCTTATGTTCTTATGGGAAGGGAGGAGTGTGCAATAAAAATTATTATTATTATTATTATTACAGCTACAGCTAGTAGAACAGAGAGTATAGCTTACTACTAGTTTACTACTAGTTGTAAGGTTTCTGTCCATTACCTCTTCCCCATGCAGTGGGTAGCACATCCAAGCTAGCTCAAGGATGTCTTAAACATGACCAATTGAATAAATAGAACATAACTATAATGTAATAAGCAAAATATGCAACTATATTTTTGGTGAAGCACTCTAATGCAGTTTTCCAAAATGGAGAGTTACCAAAAATCTGATTTAGTCGGGAACAAATGGTTTGGTGACCATTCATTTCTGAAATGGATAAAAAATTTATCCATTTTGGGATATAAATTTTAAATAAATAAAATAAATAAAATAAATAAATACCAATAACAGCAACCAGTATTATAAAATTATTTAGGTGATATACACTAAGCAGGACTAGTGGTCAAACTAAACTGGAAAAATCCATGTAGTTGTAACAATACTAGAGGATAGCACTTCAAATTAATACTTTCCCCCCTTCCAAAATAACATGCAAACACACCAAAGCTCCACTCATTAATAGGAAGAGGAACAATTTGCCAAGAGAAAGGATAATATCCCAACTCTCCAAAAACAGAATAGATATATAATGTGTTATCCTGAGTGGGGATAATTTGAATTCAACTGCCATGTAGAAAACGTAGAAGTGCATCTCCATCTGCATAATAAAATGTCAAGACCTTGCAGTGTTCTAAAATGGTTCTTTTATTATGTGATTTTAATTAGATTTATTATATTGCTGAGTTGCATTTCTATTTGTGAAACTGAGTAAAAGTATGTGTCAGAACAAAGAACTACATATATTATTTTTGGAGCGCATATTCAGAACCCCCAAATTATACTTTAAGTGAGAGCAATAAGAAGTATCAGCAAAGCTTTTTTAAATTTTTATTTATTTATTTTTTTAAACTAAGAAAGAGCTATATAGTTATAGTCAAGTAAAATTCTTAAAAATCACATTCAGTTATCCTAGGATGGAGAAAAAATAAAGAAATCTAAATGTGAATATTATAAAAAAGGATATAGTCTGTCACATATATATTTGTTGAAATATCCTGTTAAACTTTGTGAAGACTACAATTAACTATTGAGATGAAAGTTAATTCTTTCATCTCAATAGGAAAAAATGAGAAAAATGTATGTGATATGTACTGAATAGCATTTATTCTATGATATGCCACCCCATTCTTTAAAAGGTGAAATCTTTTCCACCTACAAGATTTTTGGAGTACATGTGACTCGAGTGGACTGTTGAGAAGCCAGGGAGGCAGAATCATTAAGGCAGTGTAGGGAATAAAACAGTACAGTATTCCTTTAAAACTGAGGTGGAGAAACTTTTCCTCTCATGGACCATTTTGAAAATGAATACAAGCTCTACAGGCTGGGTAGAAGTTGTGGGGAGGGCACTTATTTTGATTTCTATCCTGCCCTGTCCCTGAAGGTTCAAGGTAGCTAACATCATAGAGTAATTTCAGATGTTACACTCTCCCAAGTCACCACAGTGGATTCCCAACCATGGCGAGCTGGGCTAACCCCCTCCCATGGTCCAGGAAAGTCCCAAACAGACACGACGGGAGCAGGACCACGGCAAGGAAACAGACGGACGGCCCACGGCCCGGGGCAGTGCAACAGTTGTTACGCCGATTCCGGACGGTGGTAAGAGCACCCAGAAGACACTGGGGCAGGACGGGCAGCAGACATGACCAACTGAGGGCAAACGAAGCCAAAAGCGCCAAAAGACAATGCCCACACAAGGGAAATGGAAAGGGAGGAGGGAGAAGAGAGGCTGAGGCAGCACACACAACAGGCACAGGGAAGCCAAGGACACCGCATAACAAAAAGCACACACATGCCTGGGCGTAAACACACTCGAACGGGAAAGGAAGGAAGGGTGGAGCACACCAGGAAGGTCAACACACACAACATGATGGACACAGGGGAGGGGAGCCCCGGGCCAAAGAAGTGGAGGGGCCCGGGCCGGGAATAGTCCAGGACACAGTGAAAGGCACCCAGAAACCCACTGACAACACAAGCTGCACGGGACACCCAACAGCAACACAGACAGCCCAAGTAACAGGGGTCCCCACAGGGACAGAGTAGGGTCACAGGGGGAGAGCAAACAAGCTGGGGAAGGCACCAGAGCGGTCTGAAGAAGGTCCGGACAGCAAGGATCCTCCTCGCTGATGCAGAAGAATGGCTGGGGATGGATGCGAGCAGGTGCCTGCAGGAGGTACATGCACACACACACTCTCAGGAGGCCAGGAGGCGCTGTCCAGTGACCCCAAGTCCCGCAAAGTCACGGAGGCACCCAGGGGACACGGACACAGGTGTGCTGGTGGCCGGGCAAGGGAGGAAGACACCACTGGGAGAGTTGATAGCAGTGAATGGCAGGGCACGGACACAGGTGTGCAGGCAGCCGGGCAAGGCAGGAAGACACCACGGGGAGAGCCGGTAGCAGTTTCAGGCATCAGGAACCAGCCAAATAGGGGGCCGGGCAATGAGAGGAACACCACAGGCAGCAAAGGACAGGGGATGCCCATGGAGGGGGCACAGCGACACAGGCGAGCGGAACAGAGGCAAGCTAACCAGCCAGAACAACTACGATGCTGGAACAGTGCAGAGTGAGTGGCCAGTGCCCTGAGCCAGCAGGGAGGTGCAGGGAGCACATGGTGGGGCTGTCATCCATGACTCCAAAGACACAGGGGGCCTCACAGCCAGCTGCAGGGGATCACGAAGGGAACTGGGACCAGTTGGCCCACCAGATGCACATAGTGGGGCCACTGAAGCATGGCCCAGCAGTATCCCAGCCCCGCCATGTGTTGGACAATGAGGTATTAGGCCTCAAACAGCTCCAGTCCGGTGAGCTCCACCTGAACATCAGCACAGGACCACACAGCAGCCAACGCCATCAGCTCTGGTCTGGTGGACTCTGACAAGGTATAGTCAGAATCAGGAGGCCAGGACAGGTGCCCAAGCTCCAACAGGCAGTAATATGCCTCCCCACATGACCGCTGGTAGCCACAGGCCCCATGGATGCAACCGAAAAAGGAAACAGTCAGGCCAGGCCCCCCCTCCACCAGACAGGTCGTGAACCTGACCAGGCCACAAACCGAGATGGTGGACACGGTCTCCACCATGGACCGTGCCACATGTGAGCACCTCATCTCCAGAATGTGCCCATCAGGGAAGGGACGGAGGCCAAGTGCCACCACATGGAGCCGGCACACACTACCACTCGGTCGCCTCATAGCCGACATAGCAAAAGCCAGAGCTCAGACTCACATAGGCACCAGAGAGGGTATCCAGGCAGCACAGGAGAAGTTCCACAGCCAGGGAATGCCACAGGTCACATAAGGCTATGGTCTCCCGGAATGTCCAGCTATGGGGGGTGCCAGGAAATCCGGGGTACGGGAGCCCCGGGTCAGCTCTGCTGGCTATGGTCCAGCAGGTAGAGGGTCTGAGCAGCAAGGGAAGAGGGGCCCCACAATCCCATGTGGGCTGGGGAAGGATACAGGGGAGCCCCAAGGACACACAATAAGGCCTCAGGCTGCAACAAGCCACGGCTAGCGAGCGATGTGTGGGGAGCGGACCCAGCACAGATGCAGGAACCGAGCGCACAGAATGCCCAGAAAGCACTGATAGCAGGGAGGTGATAACAACAGGCAACCAGCTGCAGACCACACTGACGGGTGCATGGGGCCCAGGGCACAAGTTCCCATTCCAGGAGCGCAGGTGCACCCAGGGGTGGCACCCTCAGCAGCCACACACCAGCCGTCGGTCAGCTGGCGGTGAGTGGGTGGCCAACTGGGGTGCACAGGGGCCTGCCCCACAGGTGCAAGGGTGGGGCACAGAGCATGGGCGGGCCTGGGACATGGGCAAGTGAGCCGTGCGCCGGACCGCACCATGGGGACTGTTCACCATGGATGGGGGCCAGAGAAGTGCATGTTAGCTGCATCTGTGCCTATGTGCAGAGTGATACTGGGCACACACTGACCTCCTGCAGCTCTCCACTGACCTGCTCCACCTGGGGTGCCTCGCCAGGAGTGCTTTGGCCACCCGACATGCCAACCACGGGCACCAGTGCTCCATGACCAGGCTCAGGGTCCAGCAGGTGTCTGGGGCATACTAACAGGCCCTGTGCCTCGCCTGAGGACGGGTTTCTGCTTTTTGGGAGGCAGCCAGGTGACACCACTGGCACCGGGCTGCCATGGGACACGCTGTCATGCTTGCCATGCCCACTCAAAGGCAGCTCTGTGTCACGGACTGGGCACAGGAACAGTGGGCTGGGACCCTGGCATGGTGGGACAATGGAGTGTGGAGGGCACACTTCCACATGGACAGGAGGTACCTCCAGTGCCTCGCTGAGCTGTTGTCGTACTGGCTGGAGCAGCTGCACACCCCCATACCCATGGTCCAGCACATGGCCATAGCTGTCTGGGCACGGGCAACACCTGATTCCTGCCAGTCTGTGGTGTAGCACTTAAGTGTGGGACTGAGCACCATCATGGGCATCCTCAGGGACTTCTGTCAGGCAGTGGAGACTGTGTTCCTGGACTGCGCGATCCAGCTCATGGACCAGGAGTCCATGCTAGCCGGCTTCGAAGCTGGCGGGTTCCCCAATTTTCTAGGTGCTGTGGATGGCACCCTCATTGAGATCCTCCATGCCACCAATGGGGATGCTGGTGAATATATCAACCAGCACAAGTACCATTCCCTGTGGCTCCAGGCGGTTGTGGACAACTGAGGCTGGTTCACGGACATCTTCACCAGCCACTCCGGTCGCAGCCACAATTCCTGGATTTTCGCCATCTCACCCCTCTATGCCCGGATGTACCAGGGGTACTTTGCTGACATAAGGATGTCCAGGACCGAGGGGGTACTGATGCCCCCCTGAATCCTGGGGGATCCGGCCTATCCCCTCCTCCGCTGGCTCATGAAGACCCCCGGTTCCCAGAAACCCTGTGGAGGTGCTGTTCAATGCCCGGCTATGCACCTCGAGGACCGTGGTTGAGAGGGCCTTCGGTGCCCTCAAGCAGCGCTGGAGGTGCCTTGCTGGTCAGCTGGACTACACTGTGGAGACCTTGGCCCTCATGATCAGTGCTTGCTGTGTCCTGCACAACATCTGTGAAATCGATGGGGCTGCCTTGGCATTCCCCAGGCCCCAGCAGCCACCTGGATCCGTGGGAATACTGCTATGCCAAGCAGATCCGCGCTGCCCTGGCAAGGCATATATCCAGTGATACTGGGGCCTGAGCATGCTGGGTTGGCCCCGGTCTCCCTCCACACAGGGCTGCCACAAAACACCGCTGGTCCACGGGACCCCACCCTCATGGGCAGCTCCCAACACCAGCCTTCATAGCACCTCAACTCAGTTACAGCCTTGTGGGGGCCTCCCCCATGCAGGCCCCTCCCGATACCATTAAGCACTCAATAAAGCAGTTGACTGTGTACACCTGTGTGTTTATTGACGGCTCTGTGCCCCCTGTCCCTCTCCCCCCACTGTTGCTCTCTGGACTGTCCTCCCGCCCCCGCCTCCCTGCCCCCCTCCCACTGGGCACCCCCCTTTGTGCCCCTCTGCCGCTGTGCGGGTCCCCCTTGCTCTCCTTACCCATTTCTGAGGTACCTCCACTCCCTGGATGGTTGTCCCCTCTGGGGCGCCCTACCCTGGCTGCGGCTGCTCCTCCTCTACCACCTCCTCCTGCCTTCCTTGCTCACCCTCCGCTCTCCTTGCCCTTCTGCCTTGCTCCATCCCACCTCATTGCCCTGCTGCTGTGTGCCATTTAAATCTCCCTCCCTGGTCTGTGTGTTGCTCACTGCCTGGCAGCGACGCTGCGTGCTTTTGCCATGGCTGGGGATAATTTTGTTTGACCCCACCTGGTGGTTGCCATTCAGTCATTACGTTTGGCGGTTTCCCACTGGGAATCTCTTTGACCACAATTCCGGGGATGGTTCCGTCCCGACCTCCAGAACCGTGGTTGGTTTTGGCCCCTACAGGTGATTGACTGTGGTGAACATCTGGATGCCGCCAATCAGACGTTTAGGGCTCTTTGGCCACGCCGCGGGATTATCTGTGATTGACTGTGATCTCGTAATGTCTGAAATTACCCATAAAAACAAACAAGATAAAACCCATAAAACCCCACAATATACTTATCACACTCACACACACACACCCCTGACCAATGCCATCCCAGAATCTTTCCCTGTCTATTAAATGTCAGTCCAAATGGTCTTACAGTCTCTGGAAGATGTTCAAATTAGGATTTAGGAGATCCTCCAAGGGAAGAGAGTTCCAGAGCCATGGAAAAGTCACCAAGAATACCTCTTTGTGTGCCTAGGTCAACTTGCAAGAAGGCACTCTTGGCTGATTTTAGAGACCACGGAGAGACGGAAGGTGGTCTTTCAGATATGTAGGTCCCCAGTCTGTTTAGGGCCTAACAGGTCAAAACCAGCACCTTGAATTGCGTCTTGAATGCTCTTGGCAGGCAGTGGAGACTTCTAAGCATTGGCGTAATGTGCTTTCAGTGGTAGACTACTCCAATGGACTCTACATGGGGCTTCCCTTGAAGACTGTTTAGGGTCTGCAATTCGGGTCTACTGATGGGGGTGATGCACCCAAAACTGTTCATAGCCCATGCACATATATAGAAGGGGAAGAAGGATAGCCCCAGCTTATAGTACAATACAAGATTCTGTCTTGTCTGAAGCTGTAGGCCTTTGTAGGATGTGTTACCGTAAACTGATCGTGAAATGACAGTGAGATCTGCATTTGTCATAGAGGGTTGCACCCTTCTCTCCAAGTGCTGATGAAAAGCATCAATGTTATTGATCATAATTAATGGGTAGGGCGATGGTGGGACCCATCCCATGTCCTGCGGATTCTGTATACACATGCACGCAACCATTGTACATGTCCATTGCGAATGCATTGTGCCAAACAGATCCCATGCAGATTCCACGCAAAGGGGTTTGGGATTGTGGCCAATATATTACTTGACCCATGACTAATTCAACTGTCTAAAATATGTTGAACTTCAATTCAGTTACAGTGGCAAATATTAAAACTCATGCAGTTAACTTATTCCTTTTTAAGTATTTACGGGTCAAGTATATTCTACATGCAAGTGCATGTGCAAGGGGAAGATTTTATGGGAGATGTAAATTTAAACCCTCTGACAGTGACCAACCTCCCCAGCTTCCCCACGGGAGGGTGAACCATCTGCCCTGCTCTCTCTACCAGCCCTGAAGCGATTGTCCACCATGGCAATCCCACCATGGGATCAGGCCCATCACATTGTGGGTACAGCCACAAGAGTTGGGAGTATTTCAAAAGGGCTCCAGAAGTGTTCCTGGAAACTACAAATTGGTGAGCCTAATGTCAGTACTATATAAATTGGTGGAAACCATAGTAAATAATAGAATTATCAAGACCAAGGCAGAGTTAGGGGTGTGCATGTTGTTTTCATTATTACAATAATGATAATGACAATCAATAATAACAATAATGAAAATGACAATGCAACGATATCAACAATGCATCAGGCCCAGGAGCAGCAGATGCCGAACTCCTGTCAGCTGATGGCACAGGCTGGGCGTGAGCAGATTTCTTCCCTCCTTCCCCAGCTTCCTGTCAGCTGATGACATGGTCGGGGAAGCTATCACTGGAAGGGAGTAAGGGGAAGATCCAAAAGAGGTTGCCCTGGGGTGGCGGGTCCCAGAGCCAAGCTGAGCCAAGTCCAGTCCCATGTGTTCCCTCCCTCCTTGTCTCTTTCCCCACACAATGGTGGGACCCACTTCTAGGGCAGCAGCAGTGGTGAGCCCGGGGATAAAGCATATTTCATGGGTGCTGCCTCCACCCATGTGACCCAACACCCCTGGTCAGGGCACTCTCTGGACAGACATTTGTTTCCCGGTGCCCAAGTTGGGGGGAGCCAGGCAGAGATGACAATGGCTGGGGCTAGGGCTATGTATGGCCCCCAGACAGGATCACTCTGGTCTAGAGTCACTGTCTAGCAGTGATCTTCTGCTGCCAGCTGCTTTTCACAGGCCCAATCCTGCTGCTTCTGGCAACCAGTGGCAGCTGCCCCTAAGCCCAACTCCTGCCGTGTGTTCAGTTCCTTGGCCCAACCAGGGCATGGGGACAGTATGATGGCTGATGGGAGGCTGTATCCGAGTTCTGCTCTCTCCACGCCAGCTCAATGGGTGGTGACTGCGTTACAACTCCATGGATTGGGAAGGGAATCTAGCTGACCACTGTCTTGTATGTTTTCACCCTGTGATGAAATACAGAGTGACTTGCCAATACAATGCAAGAAATGTTGAAAAGTGCAAACAAAATGCATGTAGGAAAAAATATTCCTAACCATATATACATGCCAAGTTCTAAATTAGGTGTTACCATTCAAAAAAATGGATTTTAGAGTCATTATTGACAGTTCACTACCAATATCAGCTCAATGTGCAACAATGGTCAAAAAGACAAACAGAATGCTAGGAATTATTGGGAAAGGAAAAGAACAAAGCAGAAAATATCATACTGCCACTAAATAAATTGCCAAAACAAAAAACATTAGTTTTTAAAACTGTTAAATGCCCAACAGTTTTTAAAACAAAAAACTTTCCTCTTCAAAAACATCACAAAATCATTTTGACTCTAGTTTAAACTCCCCAAACCATACAAATTCATTACAATTACAATTAAAAAAACAATTAATGTCATACATTTCAACAAGACATAAAGGCCGAAAAGCATTGGTTTTTTCCTCAGAGAAGCATGGAAATTATTTCAGAGTTTTCTAGGAATCTTTCATATTTTATCATCAACATAAATGTAATATATGTACTTATTTCCTTAACATACATACTTAGTCTTATTCATATTTATCAATAATTAAAAATTAACATTTTTTCATTATTAAACTTTAATTATCATAATTTTACAATGAACAATTTTTCAGAGAACATTAACTCTGTCCTTCACATGTATAGAAATTGTATACACTTTATACAATAAACTGTTAATGTCAGTGTAGAGAACTTTATACAGTTCATTGTATAGAATGCAGTTCTGCAGAAACAGACAGAGTTAATGCACTCTGAAAAAACTGATCGTTGTCGGGAGCAGGGTTGGTAGGCTAGTGGCATGGGGAAAAGCACAGGGGGTGAAGCTCACAGGGTTGATCAGTAGCAGCAGAGGAGTGGGAGGAAGGTGGCGGTGAGTCCTTCCTCACCCTCCCTTCTCCTCATTCATGCTGCTGAAGTTCAGCACTGGGCTTGTCCCCCTGCTGGCAGAAGCATGGGTACCTCTCTTACACATGCGCGAAGCTGCAGCAGTGATTTAAAAATCATTAATAACTTAGTTTTGGCTGCACGAATCACTATAATATTACTGTAGCAGTTGGCACTGATTTCATGATCCAAGATTCTGAAGTTTGTGGGCTCAACTAATCAGGGGGGAGGGGTTATTGATGATTCAAAACTGTCAGGATGCTGTGCATTTTGACCAATTAACTTTTAAACAGTCATAACCTTTTATTTTCTGGATGGATCTTCTTCAAACTTTGCAAGTATGGTGGTCCACACACATTTTAGCTATGGATAAATGTAGCTCAAGCAGTTTCCTCCAAATTGGGGCTTCAACAGTCACCTGTTTATGATGGAGAGTGGTTGTGCATTTAACTTCTTGCAGCGACTGCTGCAAGAAAATCTATGATATGACTACACCTTGAATACTGTATGCAGTTCTGGTCGATCCATCTCAGAAAATATATTATTGAACTGGGAATGTTGCAGAGAAGGGTAACAAAAATCACTGAAGGTGTGAAATGGCTTCTGTAAAAAGACAGTCTGAATAGGTTAGGATTCTTCAGCCTGGAGAAGGGATGACAGAGAGCTGCATTTATGAGTTGGAAAAGGGAAATGGTACTTCTTGTTGTGAACAAGGATTTGGCACCCCTTTTGTCTAGCACTTCGATGTGCCACACAACTTACATGTGATTAACTCCCTTTTAAGAACAAGGATTATGCCATATGACTCTGCCTTGCTGAAGTTCAGGGAGGGGCAGGGATTACCATGAGTTTAACTCATTAGTGCAGTCATGTGAAATCCCCGCTCGTGTTCATGGGGTTTTTAGTGTTATTTTCCTGTTTTCCTGTTAAATTCAATAACACGATACAGGGTTCAAAATCCAGCCATGTAGTGTGTTATTGAATTTAATAGGAGAATGGAAAAATAATGCTAAACCCCTTGCACATGAGTGGGGATTTCATGTAATGGTGTTAACATGAGTTAAACTCACAGTAGTCCCCACCCCTCAGATAAAACCCTTTTCTTGTAGATATAGATACATAGAACTCATTTCATGTTCTTACTGAAGAAGATGACGACAAAGGCTTAACAATAAATCTATGTAACGCTGTTGTGAATTGTTCTCATTTTGTACATAATCACATTACAGACTCTTATAATTTCATAATTAGTTAATTAATAGTTAATGGCTGGCAATGTCCTTAGCACTGAAGAAAATGAAAATGAAGGCATGGTACTTGGAAAGGTCAAAGACAATCTATAAGAAGATTGCAACAGTTTAGAAGAGGGCTCACCAAGCTAGGGGTCAGGACAAGGCCTAAAACAAGAATCAGTTTGTTTCTCAGAAAAATCCCACAAGAATCAAGAATGATTACTAAGATCTCAGGACAATCTCAGTAACTGTTTGAGATATCAGCGAAAATCTTGTCCAAATTTACCACGTACCATTTACTGTGATTTACCATGTACCGTATTTCAATTTATCATGTACCACTTATTGTGTACCAGTTTGTCCTTGTAATGCATATGCACAATATGGCCAGTATGAGATACATAAAATAAATTCCACCCCTCCCTGTACCCACTCCTGATCCTTAACTTACCCCCAAACACCAAAAAAACACCCTTCTTCCCAGCCCACCCACTCCCTTGCCTCTCATTCAATAGAGTCCACAGTCCACAGACACTCCCCCATCTCTCAATCAGGAGAGCACCCACCCCATAATCCCAAACCATGATCCCTTACAGAGGGGTTGTGGCTGTAACCCACCACCACCAAACCATTCACACCCCAAGCCCCCAGGCAATTTAAAACATGAACAAAATCCCTTCTATTCTCTTATCCCACCATATCAAACCCTACATCCATCACCACCATGACACCAGTCAGCAGCAAAAAGATGCCAGCCATATCAAAAAGAATCCCCTAAACACCATCCCCCAATGGCATGACTCAACCGAAAGCCCAGGAACCTCTTCTCTAGACTTTCAATTTAAAGCCCAGTTCAGACGTCATCAGACTGGTAACAATACCTCTTTCATTATTAAGGTGCAATAGAGTTAGATAGAAGAGGATTGCACAGTAAATTCAGGCATCACTAAATCAGTGGCAAAACTCCCATTAACTTCAATAATGAAGGATTGTCTTGTCAGTCTGGATAGGGATGTTCTGAATAGTTTAAAAAAAAATCCAACTGTAAATATTTCTGAGTTACCGAGGTCTGGGCCCGAGGTTTTGAACTGCTCAGCAACTTGGTGAATGCTTGGAACTCAGATGCAGTGGGCAGGAAGGAGGGCAGAGGACAGCATATAGGGAAGGGGGTTCAGGAGGCAACAAATTCTAGTGAGTTTGCTGCACCCTGGGAATGGGTACGGAATGGGGGCCAGGTACTCTGGTGTGGGAGGCAGGAATGGGGGGCAGGGAAGGGGGGCAGAAAACTCATTTGAAAACCAAGGGAGCTGGCTCATGCCAGGCAAGACGGGTCCCGACAAGACGGAGGTCGTGGTGGGTAGGGTGAGGGAGGTGTCGGCTCCCCTCGTGGGGAGGGGGGGCGCCCTCCTGTAGCCCAGCAGTTTAGCCTGGGAGTGGTTCTGGATGCAGACCTCCATCTGGATTGACAGGTGGAGGCGGTGACTAAAGCCTCCTTTCGCCAGTTGTATCTACTGTGGAGACTACGTTCGTACATTTCCAGGCCCGACCTGGCCACCCTCACCCATGCCTTCATCACCTCAAGGCTAGACTACTGTAACGCGCTCTACATGGGACTTCCCTTGATACTGATTTGGAGGCAGCAGCTAGTGCAGAATGCAGTGGCTCGTCTCCTCACGGGGATGGTTCGACAGGAGCACATAACACCTGTACTCCGTACTCTGCACTGGCTGCCTATAGCGTATCGAGTCAGATTCAAGATGTTGGTGTTGGCCTATAAAGCCCTGCACGATCTGGGCCCCTCATACCTCAGGGACCGCCTCGCCCTCCACACCTCAGAGCGATCCCTTTGGTCTACCAGGGGTGCCTTTTGGAAGTCCCCCTTGTAAAACGGGGGGCCACTATGGTTCTCGGTGGCCGGGTTGCGACTTTGGAACTCCCTCCTGGAGGAAGCTCACCTGGCCCCAGGTCTGCCGGCTTTTTGTCGAACCTGCAAAACCTGGCTGTTCGCCCAGGCCTTCAGAGGGGAGAGGGGTAGTTGGGGATAAATCTTGGTTTTTTTAAGATTTTCAAAAATGTTTAGTCTTGGATTTTTATTGGATTTTATTGTTATATATTTTTTTGACTTTGTAAGCCGCCCCGAGATGCCGTAGGCATGAGGGGGGTGGCTAAAAAATAGAAAGAAAGAAAGAAAGAAAGAAAGAAAGAAAGAAATGCTGTAGAGTGAGACAGCTGTTTGTTTGAATACAGTCTCTGCGAGCATGCTGGGAAATGTATTGCATTCAGCACAATGTGCCCCCGATGGAGGTGTGTGCAGTTTCCACGTGGCTGTGTGCAGGATCTGCGGGGCATGGGATCATCCCCATTGTCTACACTAACACCAGAAATAAAAAGCTATGTTCGTTTTTATATGTATTGTGTTTCAGAAGCCCTAGAGAAGTTCCATAAAGTGATAGATTTGTTTAAATCAATCAAGCGGAAATAACATACTTTAAAAGTTCTGTATACAGTGCAGAAAAGTGCAGCATTTGGAAATTCTTTGCAAAACTTCTTAATATGTTAATCTCAATATGTGAATATCTAAGAGCCATGAAAGACTAACCACTTAGTCATCAAACCAAGGACCAAAAAAACCAACAAAACATGCAGTGTAGGCTAATGATAAAAGAAAGCTTTTGCTCAGCACAGCAATCTTAAAATTCAGTGTGTACCAAGTACTACCTCAGTATGTAAACAATCTGAATTGAGTCTGAAAGTAACATTTTTAATTAAAAGTGCCATTTTTCATCCTACTGCCAGCAGGCACCAGCTTACTTCCTCATTCCCATACCTCTTATCAGCAGTGCTTTCATAGACAAGGTAGCAAGGGGAGATACTCATCTCTTTTTAGAGTGTATAGAATCTCAACCTTGAGAGAGATTAAGGCTGGATCTGTTAAGAGTAGAGACAGATACATTTGGACAACAAGACCCCTAGGCCATGCAGCTTTCACTGGAAAAAAATAATTTTCTATATTGTCAAATTACTGTTTTGAATATGTTGGCTCCTCTTTAGTATCACATAGTTGCTCTGTTTTGTCAGGCAAAAGGGGCTGACCTTTCTATAAAGCACAACTCTTCATTGCCAATTTAGAACAGGATTAAACCCATATTGTGTAGCTGAAAGATCTCTGGTACAGTTATTTTACGTAGAAATTATGGCATAAAACCATAAAACACTGCAGAGAAAAAAACAAACTTTAGAGGGTCTTCAGTGTGTCTTATCTACGTACCAATGCATGCACAGCTGAACATTTCACAAAATCATTAGAGTAAGGAAAGTGAAACTGGCTTATTGTCCCCACACTAGGAATAAGGACACAGACATGAAGGATATTGGGTAAAAGCTGGCCGCAGCTATATTTATTGAATCCAATCTTAATTAACCTCTTAAGAAAAACAAAACCAATTAACCAAATGTATCCACTCTAATACCTTAAAGAGTGGTGGATGAGATCAAAGCCCAAATAGCCTGAATTGAATTCTTTAAACCTTCGCCTTGTGAAGTAAAACCAGTATTAGCCAACTAATCTCATTTGTATTATTACCGTGCCAATTAAATTGTTCCCAATTAAGGTGATCGAATAACAGGAGGAGTGCCATATCAAATCATTATCCAATCCAAATTTTTCTTCACTCCCCGCTTTCAGTACCATAGAGTTCACAACTTTTGGATTGGATATGCCAGTCCAAAACCCTTCCCATGGACTGCGTTGATCAATTTCCGTGAAGGACAGATGTTGCTGATGCATATTTCAGGGCCACTTGGTTCCTCCCCATATGCCCACAACATCTCCCCTTCCTTCCTGGGATCATCTGAGGTGTCCATCGCCTAATTTGCTTCCCAGGCTCCACCATGTCGGATGATCCTGATCATCCTCCACTGTACCCAGGCTATAAAGCCCTTACCAATTTACTGTATGGTAATGAAAACTGCCACAATTTCAGCAGCTTCTCTTGCTTGAACACCCCTCAAATTTAGCTATTTGACTACTTAACATAAAAAAACCCACACCCTCCCTAAATTAATGTTTTAAGCATGGTCTTTATATTACCAATATACAAATCCAAACCAATCTCAGATAGGTGAATCCCATCCTGTCAATATAGTTTGAGTTTGGTCCATCGAATTTCAGGGTGATTAAACCAGCCCCCCCACATGTGACCCTATCCACTTCCTAATTTCGACATTAACCTTTTCTCTGGCTCGATCCACCGCTCTTGGGTTAACAGCCCCAGGCCACCTGATTCTCTGCAACATTTCAGTGAACACCCGAGTGACCTGAGGAAAAAGCTCCCGCAATCTGACCCAATCTTGCCTAATCATAAATGAAAGATCCAAACCAGATCCCCTGGTGAAATCATTCTCATCCAAATGGTTCAAAATCAGATCAGGCAGAGGCTTTTTCAACCACCCCATGACCATTGGCATCAACTGGGGCCACAGCATACCCCTCTGGCCCTTCCAAACCATGACCCTTTTATCAGCCAAACTGAGCTGTGTGCCCCAACTAGTTGCCCGAACCCTTTTCTCAGTTGAACGAATAAGACTGTGGCCCAAAATCCAAATTACCTTTTTCCAATAATTCAGCTGGCCTCCTGAAAGGAACAAGGGAAAAAGAAAAAAACATCACTCAACAGCCCTTTACATATCTATAGCGCCGGGAACGTGAACACATACATTCTAAAAACCCCAGAACGCCAGCACCCAACCCTTTTAATTTCTCCATCAGTAAAACCAGCCGCAGCAGCAGAAGATCTGCCCCAATCCGAAATGAATGGAATCTAAAAACCACCCCAGATAGCCCCAGCAAACACAAACAATGCCGAAAAACTGCCATAAATTGATAAAGAGTTAATGGCTGCCCTGACTGGTGCACAAACAGTGATCCAGGCATGCCAGATCTGACCCTCAAATACTCCTCCATACATGCCATGGGACAAATGAGAGGCTCGACGGACCTAGCCAGAGTAACCCTCGAGCCCCTACCTAACTGATCAGTCTTGAACAGCCTGATGCACACCTCCATACCCACTCCCCCCCATGGTCACATCGCTGAGCTGCAATTCTCGCCTAGAGCGGTCAGATCTGGCCTGCACCACCAATTCACTGACCCTTAGTGCTGTGAAAAAGACTTAAACAAATGCCGCCTTAAACAGACAAACTTGCCCAGCATCAACACAGACCTCACCAAGTTTCCCAACAATATCCACCAGGACCTTTGGAGACAAAGGAACCCTGCTGTAAGCCCGCATCCGGCCCTGCCTCCACCAAGAGACAATCATCTCCTTCAGCACCGGCATCCGCTCCGACTCCTGTACCCCAAACATCTTTGACACAAAGGCCAACGCCGACCATTTTGCTGCTATCGTGCAGGCCGCCAAACCTCTCTTGCGCAATTCTAAACTGAACTGAACCCTCTACTGTATAGGCACCGGGAATACCACAGACCATCCCTTACTATGAGCGAGCACACAGAATTCCTTGATCACCCTCTCATACATGAGCCATGTCGCCGGAGACACAGAACCCTTTACTTTGTTCATCAGTAGGGCTGAAGCGGCAGCAGCTTTTACCATGCTGTGATTCCATTCACCCATTTCGGAAGCCAACATTCCGCTAATTCCAGCGGCATTAAGCAAATTCGAAGACTATCGGGAAAATTGAGGATTTGTCGGAAACTGTCCGAAAACCGCTGTTCTGCTATTTTGTGGGGCTGGCGGAATGGTGGAAGTAGTGAAAATGTCATGTTTCCACTATTTGTGAAGCCTGTGGAAGTAGCGGAATGAAATTAGTGGAACTGTGGAAGTAGTGGAATGAAACTAGCGGAATGAAAGCCTCTGCCACGCCGTACCATTGGTGGAAATAGCTACTGCTGCGACTTTCCGCTACAGCACTAACTTCCAGATCTAACTTCCGAGGCTCCATAACTCCCTGGGCACGAAGTCCTGTTCCTTCCTCGCCTGGGGAGCAAGCTCCCAAAAATGCCGCATCTGTAATGAGAGAGAGCATCAGCTATCTCGTTCTTCACTCTCGGGACGTGCCTGGCACAAAACAGAAT
Organism: Sphenodon punctatus; assembly: GCA_003113815.1. NCBI lineage: Eukaryota > Metazoa > Chordata > Lepidosauria > Sphenodontia > Sphenodontidae > Sphenodon > Sphenodon punctatus. Next base: position 3,702,635 of record QEPC01000119.1, on the reverse strand, counting down.
ATTAAACTTCAAACAGAGCAGTACAAAGACCCTCACCAGCCGCATCACCCTCTCAGATCTTGAGGAGAAAGAATTAACCACCTGCACCACGGCCATGTTATCGCACCAAAACATAACTTTCCTGTCCCTAAAACTGTCAAGCCAAACATGCACCACAACTACAATCGGAAACAACTCCAAAAAGGTTAGGTCTCTTAAAATACCTGATGCATGTCACTGAGGTCCGGCCACCTCTCTGAACACCAAACACCCTGGAAATAAATTCCCAAGCCCACCACCCTAGCTGCATCAGAGTGCACCTGCAACTCCGCTTCCAACAGATACAGGGCATGCCACAGGCTAACCCCATTGTGCATCCTCAAGAATTCCAACCACTCCTCCAGATCTTCCCACATCTTGTTCGTCACTCTGATGTGGTGATGGGGAAGGAAGACCCTGGCCGTCCTGGCATATAATCGAGAGAGGAAAGCTCGACTCAGAGCAATAACCTGGCAAGCAAAATTCAGCTTACCCAGCAGTGATTGCAAAAACCTCAATATAACCTTACCAGCCGTCATGCATGCCCTCCTGTAACCAGACAGGGAGAGAGGGCTAGGGTAGCTATGAAGCCAGTAATTGAACCAGATATGATGGATTTGACCTCAGAAGGTCAAAATCCTTAGGATGAACAGGCAAAAGGTGAAATGCTGACTTAATATCACTCTTTGCCATGAGGGCACCCCTACCGCAATCCTGCAACTATTCCACCGCAACATCAAACGACACATAGTGCACCATACAGATGTCCTGCGGAATCGCATCATTCACTGAATACCCCCGGGAATATGACAGATGATGTATCAATCTGCATTCCCCTGGGGCCTTCTTGGGTACAATACCAGTGGTGAAACTCTCAAATTGTCCATAAGTAAACTGTGAAGGGGCTCACAACCCGTCCCTCTAAAACCTCTTTCGTCAACTTTCTTTCAACAATATCCTCCCAACCACTAACCAATTTCAAACTTTGGGCAAACATGTGCACCCGCTCCCCTTCAAATGGAATCTCAAAACGAACACTAAAACCTTAAACAATGTAACTTGCGTCCCATACCTGTGGGTAACCCCTTAACAATCCCCTGAGTACCCACCATCTAACTGGGGTTGGTGCTCTTACTAACAACCTGCTGTCCTGCACCCCCACCTTGGCCTCCTCCATTCGGGAAGGGATGCTTGACCCTTTGACCCCCGCCCCTCCATCTCTTTATCAGTCAGTTGCCCAGCCCCCTTTACAATAACATTGTCACTATCAGCCCTAGCCACATCCTTCTCTTGGATGCATTCAAGCCACAAATCGTGGTCTTTCATATCCCATTGCACATCTGGCATAATGACCGCGTTTTACCTGAAGGCCTCGTCGTATCTGAGCCACCTGAAACCCTCCTTCGTCAAATAGGCCCTCCTCACAATATCAAAATACTTCCATAGTTCTATTGCTCTCTCAGGAAACGCCTGCATGATTACCCCGGCGTAAATGATAAACGCAGACTCCCAGTTTGCCCAATTCCTATCAACCTTCCTTCGCTTTGCCTTTTCATACTCCCTAGGTTCCTGCCTCATGTTAGGATCAGGGATAGGATCGCAAAAGAGGAGGGCAATTAAATCAATGTACTCCCCCTGCCAGATTTTTTCCCGTGTGGCTTGCATCAAGTGCACCCCAATGGGTGCAGAAACCCTGGCATAATCACCTCTCAGGGGAGGGATCTCGCTCCCTGCCTGTGCCACCATCCCTGCATCCTCCAGATTGCTTGACGGCCCCCCAGTGGGCTGAACCTGAGCACCGCCCCCTGGTGCTACCTGACTCTGTCCATTACCCACATTCCCAGACTGACTTGCAGCCGCAGCCCCCGCCTGTGGGTGCCACACAGTCTACCCAGACCAAGCGGTTTGGATCTGCTGCACACGCAGTTGATCCTGTCCAGCTTGCCCCGTTGTCGCAACTCCACCCCTTTGCAGCTGTGTCGGCAACCCAACAGCCATTACTGAACTCTTCCCCAGCCTGTGAGGATGATGCCTGGTTCTAGGCAGTCAGTGCCTGCACCCCACAACTACTCTTACACAGCTGCGGCCCTCCGGACCCGTCATTGACCCATCTACCTCCATCCAGATACTCACCGTCCCCTGCTATTGGGGCCATCTACGCTGGTGAAACCTGTGCCGTTACGACAGGAGGCACACTCCCTGCTGCAGGCCGGCTGCCAGCCTCAATGAACACCATAATCCTGGCAATCTGTTGTTCTATCTGGTCCACCTTCTGCGAAAGCTGCTCTACCGCCGGGTTATTTTTACCTGTTCCTGCACCAGCTGCCGCAGGTAACAGAGCAGCATGATCACTAGGCTGAGGTAAAACAATGGCAGAATCACTCAAACCGGCAGCCCCAGTTGCGCACTGATCGGGCCCTCGCTCCGCCCCCCTCGTGCCAACTGCAGCCAGCCTGCCCATGATCCCATCCCACGCATCCATCCTGTCTGCAAGGGACTGAAATAGTGCAATCCCTTGATCCTCCTGGCCCCTTAGCCCACCTGCAGCCTGCCTCGCCATTACAGCCTGTGTTGCCCTTGCAGTTCCACCAGAGGGGGCCGCATCACAAAACTGCTCAGCAACAGCAGCGTGCTGCCAAGCCTGCTCTTCCATTCCCACCTGCATTACCCCTGTAGCCCCACCAGAGGGGGCCATGTCACAAAACTGCCCAGCAACAGCAGCGTGCTGCCTACGGCCACCTTCACTAGCTGTCTGGAATGTCAGCTCAGCCACCTTCTGCCCATCGAGGAAGCCAGGCTCCACATCCATCAGGCCATCTTTAGCACCCTGAACCCCCAACTGTGCCAGGGGTGGAAGGTCAGCAGTCCTCCACCTGCCCCCCCATTCCCCTGCCAGCAGCCTTTTGGCCCCCGGCCATGGATTTCTTGGCCCTTTTCTCCTGCCCATACAATCCCCCCCAACCTGATATCCCAAGCCTGGGAAATGCACATTTTAGCTAGTCCACCCCCCCTTTTCCTTAATGCTGCCTGCACACTTAGCCTTTCCTGCCACTCTTCAGCCTGCCACCACGTCCTCAAGCCCCTCTGCCACCATCACAGTAGCCTCACAAAATCCGCAGGGTGGGGGGAGGTAGAGAGAAGCTTGCAAGGTCTGGATCAGCCCCCTTTGCTGCACCCGGCTGCACACGTCCTGTTCGCTCACATGCTGCTAGCCTAATGAGAGCTGCACAGCACGCTCCACTATCACATGTCCTCAAAGCGGTCAATCGATGCAGCACAACGGCGCGGAGACTACCCAATGCAAACTGCATCCCCAGAGGGATGCAGTTTGCAAGCTGCCGCCAGTCCGACCGCTCCCCAACCAGTGGAAAAGATTCACCCCCCCACACCACTGTGCCTTCTCCTCTGAGTGAAGGGGGGACATCGGACCCCCAGCAGCGCACAGGGGCGCTTAGCAGGGGAATTCTGTCACGTGGGTTCTCTATTAATTTTCATCCCATTTCCCGGTTTCATCCCAGGAGTCACGACCATATGTGGTTAAGACTTCCTTCACATCTGTATACAAACGCTCGAGGTCTTGTCGACATTAGGGAAAGAGGTGTGGTTTTAAGCACAAGCTAATATGTCAGTGTAGGTAATATTAGATGGGTTTTGAATTAGATTTAGGGTGTTAACTTTAGCACCAACATTAATTCCACTGAAGTGAATGGAATTTGAGCTTGTACTAGGAGCTAGTATTAATGTTGAGCAGCTGGAAGTTCATGCTGCCTTTGAGACAAAGATACTTATTGCATGACATGCACCCACTCATGTCCATGCATGCTCACACACTGTGAACATGAGTGGGCACATCCTGTTTCACAGTAGCAGCAGGTGGGTGGGCATGCGTGTGTGGTGTGCTCTTACATAACATGCACCTCCACCCATCGACCTGGCATGGAGCAACCAGCAAAACTGCAGGTTGCTCCGTGTTGGGGCATGCATGGGGATAGGTGTGTGCCCGTGTGCACCCGCCCCTGCAGTGGCATGTCCATGGACTGCCCCCCCCAAGCCACCGCCAGTTTAAAAAGGGCCGAAACCAGTGTCTGCCATCATGATTAGCTAATTCAAGCTTAGTGTTAACTTATCCGGTTTTCACTAGGAGTTTACTCTAGCTAGCTTGAACCAAAAATAACACATTTTCCAGTGATGCAGTCGGTGATTCACCTGTACCAATCCAGTTTCAGAGTCAGGCAGTTTGCATGTGAACAGAAAGTCGAATATAAATTCAAAATTCCAATATTCATTAACATTTTGTACACCTGGTCAGGAAATTACTTCTGCTTTATTTTTCCTTTCAAACAATGTTGTTGTTGTTTTGTCCAAAAATTCATTTGAAAAATGGGTTATCCCATTTAAATATATATATATATATATATATATATATTGTTGATATTCTGTGCATGGATCATAATGCTCACTTGGCAAGCCGCATACATTTATAATGAACTATGCAGGTGGCTCCTCAGTGCTTCCAAAACAGCTCTGCACATGCACACATACTGTATGGGAGTATATCACCAAAAAACATTTTAAAAACCCACCTAAATGAACATTTTCAAACTTTTTTTTTTTTTCATTTTGGTTAACTAATTTTTCCCAAATTTAAATTTCAAATAAATTGTACAACTCCAATTTTACAACTCTGTAATTTGTAAATTTGAAGGAAAATCTCAATTGAAATGTCATTTTTTATGCAAAGAAAGCCATTTCCTGAGCAGTCCTAATATTTTAGCTTTAATAAATGAACACTACAATTTCTTAATGGTCTGAAATAAGACATCTCGGCAAGGGCTGCTTCCGTTGAAACAGGGCGTTTGCTGAGATTCGTGCAATGAGAAAACATACCAACTTTCTGACTGTTTTTGCCTTTTTAACATTTTTTTTATTTTTTGCAAGCTGAAGGGGGCTGCCATGGGCTGGGGGCGCACACCCTTGGTGGCTGTGGAGATGAAAATGCGCTGGCTAAGGAGCACCAGGAAGTGCTGGAAATTGCCATAAAAGTGTTGGGGAAATGCCGTAAAATTGTTGTAAACTTCCTGATAAGTGAAGAAAAAGTCCTGGAAAGCTACAATAAATAAATAAATAAATAATTTTATTTTATTTTTTAAAAGGGTGGAAGCATAGAATCACCAGAAACTAATAAAGTGCTGATGGACAAGTGCAAGCACGCCTGCAAATCACGCATTTTCCTGTGATCCATCCCTTCAGAATAGGAACATTTGCTCTTGTCTCAGCCCGAATCTCTTACTGTCTATTCATTCTAACTCACTCTTTTATTGTAGCTTATGACACTTAGGAGTTTGGGGGGGGGGGGGGGGGGGGGAAACACTTTTTGTGTTCTAGTATACGCAAGCACATAATCATATCCGTAAGTAAGGAATAAAACAGGATGGAGACAATTTTTTCTTCTTCTTCAAAATAAGGTGCATACAAGAACATAACTCTCTCCCCTGCAGCTGGAGTTAAAACTTGACTTTGGTAATTTCATGTGCTAACCCTGCTGAAGGTAGTTCAGATTGCTTCTGTCATAACATGTTTAAAAAGCTCCTTGGTCAATTTCAAGCTGATATGAAAACTGTCAGTCATGAGGTAGTATTCTTTGTTGAACTGATGAGTGACACACTGAAGAGCTTTATAACTGCTGAAAATGTCAGCTCATCATTGGAAACTGATGTGGAATCCTTGCCCGAATACAGATCCATTTTACGTTTACATTTTCAATTCAAAACCACACCTGTCTTTTTTGTTTTGCATATATAGTGCCATTGAAATAAGTCAGGACTTGAACAAAATATTCACCGGTATAACTTTCCTGTTAAAAAGAAAATGACCAACTGCCACTCTGGAAGTCCATGGTGTGTCATTACAAAATCAGTGCTTAACATCAAATGTATCCATAACAAATCCTCATGATTCAAGGGCACATTCTGGCATCCTTACATACCTTGAACAGTACCTTACTCAACAATGTCTAACATTTAAAGTACTGCTCTAGAGAATCAAAATCTAAACCTTATTGTACAACCACCATGATTTCTTTTGCTGGCCAAGAATTCCCGAAGCTATTCACTTTTGTACAATTTCTTTGTAACAAGACTCTGTGACCGGTCACACTTGAAAGGCACACAAAACACACTAGAATCTCCTCTGGGTTCTTTCTTAGCAAGTGCCCTGTTTATTATTCACTGGTTCAAAGCAAATACCATATTAGTAGTTCCAAGAGCTCTTCTTCCCTTCAGTCAGCTCAGAGCAGACAGAACACCAGTGCACCAGCAGGCTCCTAGGCATGGGTGTCCAACCTTTTATTGAGCATTTGTAAATTCAAACTAAAATGCAAGTAGTCCCAAATTTGGTCTTTGTCACCTCTCCCAGGGAAATATGGGAGAATGCTGATTTGAATGTGCTAGTTCAAGCAATATATGCACATTTAAAATAGCCATTGCTTAACATTAAGCCTGGGAATAAAACAACAGGGAAAGGGGCTGGGCAAAGGGGCATTATGGTGTAGGGTAGATGGAAGCAGAGGGATGTGGATACAGGATAGAGCTGAAATGCTTATCTGAGGGGAAATCATTATTCAGTGTTTCTGCAGGATCTAAACTGATTCTAGGCAGTTTGGAATCCTGCAAGCCCTCCAGCTGGTGCCTCTTGGATAATTTGAGCAGTTAGGACATGGAGTGGCTGCAAGATGAGGGGAGTTATTGGAAGACTAGCCATGGTGTGTTGAAGTGGAGGCTCTTTTGGGGCTGGGCTGGCTGGCTGGTAGCCCTGGGAATGCAGCACTGATAGCAGGATGCAGTAGTAGCAAATGCAATGAGCTGGGCGTCCTCAGGGAACATGTAAAGATTCAGAGGGCCTGGGGGGCATAAAAACAAGACCTAAACTTGAACCTTTACATTTGAGGTCTATTTGTGTGTCCCCAGGCTCCCCGGAAACCTATGCATGAGCAACAGGTCCTGGACATGGGTAACAATGTTCGCAAATCAATGTGACTCTGGAAGAAGTTCTAGAGGAAGTTGGCAACTTGGCAAGCTAAATAATAACAAATCACTAGGACCAGATTGTATGAACCCCAGAGTTCTGATGGAACTCAAGTATGAAATTGGATACCTACACTATTGGTAATTTGTTACCTATCACTAAAATCTGCCACTGTACCTGTTAGGAGGAGGAATATTAGATATTGATAACAGTAGTCATAGTTAGGACATAGGCCTGTTTGAGTCCCAAGAAGACAGAAAATCATGGAAAGCTGTTGAACTTTAAACTGCAAGCTTTCTCATGAAACTCTGTGGAAAACCTGACCACAAACAAATGCAAGTTAAACTGTTGCAGCAGAAATCAGTAAACAAGGCCATAAAATGCTAAACAAAAGAGTAGTAGATACCGGAAGACCCCACCCAAACACGATAATCAATAGACTCTATGATGCCCAGTACCAACTGGAATTGATAAGGTGACCTCAGCGCAAGAACAAGAACTCCTTGCAAGGTAACTATGCAGATGAGTCTTTCTCGCAAGGTAACAATGCAAATCCCTTCTGGTGATGCCACAAACTCTTGACCTAAAGCATAAGGACTCAACAGTCCTCAAAAGAATGAATGGACTCAAAACCCTCTAAAAGAAGAAGCCTTCTTTTAGAGACATGTGAGACACAGAAAATAGGCTGAGGGCTAGGTTCCACACACATATGCTGTGAGTTCCATGGTTTCAGCTCCCTTTCTGACCCACACACACGGCGTTCGCCACCTCTTTGCTCACTAGCAGCTTCAATTCTCTAGCCAACATGCTCCCCCCACCACCTCCACTTCTTCTGGACCCTCCAGCACAACTCCAAAGGCGCCTCAGACACGTAAGAACATTTATTGTGGGAACATATAATTTAGCATAGGTGTGTGAGCAGTCTGTAAACTTCTAAGCTTGGTTCTCTGGGGTGCTGGTCCCTAATAAAATTGAGTTGTACCTGATCTATGGTGTGGTTATGAATATTAAGCCCGATCTGTAACATACCCAGGTATTGGAGGGTAGTGAATGTTAACACCAATATTTTAAAAGGTTCCAGAGGCGATCCTGGAAGCTACAGACCGGTGAGCCTGATGTCGGTGCTGAGCAAACTGGTGGAAATGGTTGAAAAACAGAATTACTAGGCATATTGATAAACATAGAATAATGGGGAAGATTTGACACAGGGCGTTTTCCCATGTGACAAAATGTGCACCCTTTGCCTCTGAGAGAAACACCGAGCACGGCTTTGTTTTCCCACATGACAAAAGCCATGGGGCATTTTCCTTGTGGAGGCAAATGGTGAATGTTTTGTCACATGGGAAAGCATCCATAGATTTAGCAAAGGGAAGCAATTCCTTATTAATCTATTGAAATTTTTTGATGGTGTACATAAAGCATATGGATTTGATGGATCATGTATATGAAATGATCAATATAATGTATCTGAAGTTTCAGAAGGCATTTGAGAAGATCCCTCATGAGAGACTCTTGAGGAAATTAAATAGTCATGGGATAGGAGGCAGTGTCCTACTGTGGATCGGTAACTGGTTAAAGTATAGGAAGCAAAGAGTAGGACTAAATGGTCAGTTTTCACAATAGAGAGAAGTAAATAGTGGAGTGCCTCACGGATCTGTACTGGATGGGTGTTTAATACGTTAGTGAACTGGAAAATGGAGTAAAAAGTGGAGGTGATCAAATTGGCAGATGACACAAAGTTATTCAAGGTAGTTAAAACCCAAGCAAACTTGAGGAATTTCAGGAGGATCTTGTGAGACTGGGTGACTGAGCATCTAAATGGCAGATGAAATTTAATGTTGATAAGTGCAAAGTGATGCACATAGGGAAAAATAATCCAAACTTTATGTGTACAATGCTGGATTCCAAATTAGGGGTTACAGCTCTTCAGCTTGTAGAAGAGATGACAGAGTGGATATGATAGAAGTTTATAAAATAATGAGTGCAATGAATGGAATGCTTAAATATGGAATGGTTATTTACCCTCTCAAATATTACTAGAACTAGGGGACACTCCACTAAGCTAATGGGTGGTAGAATTAAAACATATAAAGTATTTTTTCACTCAACACACAATTAACTTGTGGAATTTGTTGCCAGAGGATATGGTAAAGGCCAGTAGTATAGCTCAGTTTAAAAAAGATTGGATATATTCTTGGAGAGTAGGTCCATGAATAGCTATTAGTCAAATAGGTTTAGGTGACGTATGTTCTTACTGTTGGGAGCTGGAATTGGACAAGAGGGAATGAAAATTGAGTTGCCCATTGTGTCCTGATTATGTACATCTCCCAAGCAACCAAGTTTATATTGTTGGAAGCCGCCTCGAGCTGTGTTCAGGAGGGGCGGGGTATAAATTGTAGAAATAAATAAATAAATAAATAAAGATTGGCCATTGTCGGAGACATAATACTGGGCTCAATGGACCATTGGCCTAACCTAGTATGACACTACTAACGTTCTTATGGCATGGGGTGTTTCTGGAGATCCTGGCCCAAATTTTACAGTTGCTTCCATTTTGTGCTCAGGGTTAGGGCTGAGACAAGAGAAGTATTCCCATTCTGCAGGGAAACCCCCACCTTTTGAGGGGTTCTTTTTGTTCAACTCATGAAAAACAACAACATATGTCAAAAACAGCAGAAAATCCAGTAAGTTTCCATGTTGCACAAATGAAGGTGAATGACCCATTTCCTGATGGAACAGCATTCACTATGATCTGTCTTTTGGGGCCTATTCAGGGACTGTTTTTGTGTCCCCAGACCCTCCAGAGGTCTGCACATGCCAAGTCTTTGGAGGGAGGTGCATGAGAACAGGTCCCGCCATTAAAATCAAAAGTGATTGAAAAATCACTTATGGTTTACATACAGGGCCTGTTTGCGTACCCCCAGGCCTTCCAAAAAGTTTTTTATGTGGGCCAGGGTGGTTAGTCTGGACCCAAGAGGGTCAGACTAGCTATGGGGGAGCCACTGCCTCTGAGCCGATTCAGAAATGCTTCAAAGAGCACTTGCCAGCAGTGAGATGCGAATGCAAAGTATGCACAGCTTTGATGCTGTCTGAAAGGCACCGTGCAAATTATTGAAACTTGTTGGTGCACTGACACATGCGCTCTACTGACCTGAAACCAGCTTGGCAAAGTACACGTTAGTGTGCCAACAAGCTTCAATCATGCGCGCAGCACATTTTAGATGACATCAAAGCTGCGCGTATTTTGCATTTGCATCTCACCGCAGGCATTTTTAAGTGCTCTTTGAAGCATGTCTGAAAGCCACCTCATCCTGCAGCCCACTACCACTGTTATGCTCCTGGGGTTACCAACCTGCCAGATCAAACTTGGGAGAGACTCTACTGCTGCCTGCCATCAATCATGGCAAATCTCGGGGTAAGTGAAACTTACCAGGTTGACACATCGACCTTGTGCAACTCCGTTGGCTCACTTGTTACCACCATTTAATCTAATGTTATGTGAATATCCTGTGGCTTGCCACAGGACTATTTGCATAAATATAATCAGATTAGCTTCTGGTTAGAACATCAGATGTTCATTTTGGTTTTAGTACAGCATGGATGGAGATAGGGAAAGGGGCCTGATATTGGAGTGCAGGATAGGAGAGGGAAGTGCTGGATAAGTGAAGATGGAAGCTGTATATATACAGGAATGAAAATCTAGGTTTAAGTGTAGGATAGAACACACACAAGTGCCAAGATTTCAGTCTTCCAGACATTTGGTATCTCAGCCCAGCTATTGGAAAAACACCATCAATTCCTGTACGGCATAGGTGAAAATCAGATGGGTGGTAATCCTAGACACAACAGCAGATTTCACTGTGAGGCCAGTACCATAACTATTTATAGCCATATTCAGGAAGTAAAATAATAATAGTCAATAACTGGCACATCTATATAATATTAATGCTACAAAACCCCAACAGTTCAGGGGTGTATCTAAAACAGGTGCAACTTTACCAGTGTCACAAGCCTAGGGGCCCCACACACTTTTATTTTATAAATTTAGATCCCACTTCTCCTGCACTCAGGCAGCTCGGCACGGCTCACGTCATCATAAAATACACTAAAACCATAGACACATGTAGAATGCACATGCACACTGGAGTGAAGTGCCCCAGCAGGGGGGGGCATTCCATCTTCTGCACCAGGGCCCATTCCCACCTAGCAACACCCCTGAAACAATTAAAGTAGAATACACAGTTATATTATTGTTTCTTGAATTACACAAGTCCCATTTTCCCAAGGAGGTAGTTTTCATGTGATGAAAGCATACGTGTTTGTTGGCACAAAGTAAGTCGTTGGGGGCACCAGTTCTTATAAGAGTTGGCTTATAATATTAAGCTCACACCACACAGTGACTACAAGCTAAAACTGATATAGCAGCCATCTCAGGAGGCAGTGTATTAGAAAATGATCAATATCAAGACTGCTTTAGAAGTGTAAGATAGCACCTGCTGAGTGGTAAGTATGGGCAGAGGTTTCAGTGAATTGCTGAAAGCAGCATGCAGTTTAGCAGAATATACAACAAACAAGTATTGAAAGCTCATTCGAAGCAGCAATCTATCATTTGTGTCAAACATGACAGTGCAATCATGCAGTAAATGCACGCTGTGTCAGATGTTGCTGATTAAACAGATATGACACTGCTACTGAATCATGTGACTGCTCCTTTCCTTACCACCTGCTGTTAATAACAAAAGAGATAAACATATAAAAATAAGAGAAGTGAAGAACTGCTCCCAGATGCAAATATACACTAAATAGTAGCAAAAATAAAGATGGTTTACAAACATGAAAGGAAAGCCTCGACATCAAAGCACAGCATGAGGAAGAATAAAATCAGAAAGTTGTAATGTGAAATGAAGCAAAATATTAAGAAAAGCACAGTAATATCCCAGCATGGAAGTTCATGATATCTACTCATTTTCAACACTAATGTTTTTCTTCTCATTGTTAAATGGTTGTTTATAGTTCATGTTTAATTCAAAACAGAGGTGTGATATGATTTTACCTACTGTCATTTTACAACTTCAAAATACTTCCATTATATATCAGCTGTTGACCATGACCTAATTCGAGAGTTATTCAGTTTTTTAGCTACGTATCCCAGCAAAGCCTGTTGAAATCAGAGGAGGACCTTACTGATAGTGACAAACACCAGAATTTCTCTTTGTGTTCAGATTCTTCTGAAGTCAGAGAGGGTTAGTAATAGAACTGGGTGAAATTCAATGTTGGCATATGCAATGTTTTTTATCATATGGAAATTTCCTAAGTTCTCTACAAAAACAGTCAGTTCTCCCCTTCTCCATACACATTTTCTTCCCATGTTTGTTTTTGGAGTCTGAAATTTACCAAAACATACTCACAAAATTTGTGTTCTAATTTTCAAGTTTGATTTAAAAAAATAATAATAATCCATGTTACTGACAGAAATATTAATTATATTTTGAATTATTTTTTACATTATCTATCTATCTATCTATCTATCTATCTATCTATCTATCTATCCATCCATCCATACTAGATGTCCATGGCGAAGCTTGCTGACCTGTTCTTTGCTTACTGAAGTGTGCCAAAAATGACCCCCAAATTTGTATTTAAAAGTTTGTTCTTTTTAAAAAAGTTAATAAATATTACCTTTTATTTTTGAAAAAAAAACAACCAACCCAGTCAACTCTAGATGTCCATGAAGGATCTTGTTTATCTATTCTTTGCTTAGCATGGAGAAAGGGTGGAGTAATCTGAATATTAGGTTAAAATTCCACCATTGGGACTATCGTATCCTATGTACCAACAAGGGAGAATTGTTGTAGCACATTGAGTTTTAGCCACACACACTCTTAGTATTCCCCTTCTTTGTGTTAAGATGCCTATTACACTAAGGACCTGGTGGAAAGGGGACTCGAAATATATTCTTGTTGAGGACTTTCCCATTTCAGGGGTATCCCCAGTTAGGTATTTGTGACCAGTTTATTCTACCAAGTGTTAATTAAAAGGAGACAGTTGTGAAACTCCATAGGGTGTATATATGCTAACAGTAGGTTGACAGGCACAGAAGTTAGGAGACTTGTCTAGTTGTGTGCTGTGAAAGAGGGTGCAGCCACACAAAATACAAGGGGCCGATCCCCTTGTGGTGAGCAATTGCCGCTGTGGGGCCAGCATGGGGGGTCAGGCAGACAGTCACAAGGAAGCTGGGTCAGCTGCCAGAGCTTCTGCCACCGCCGGTGTGGTTTGCTGCACTGGCCACATGAGTGGGCACCCGAACCCGCCCTGCCTCCCTCTCCCAGCCTGACCGAGATCCTGCCCCTGGTTATAACATGGGCCCACATGAGAGGCAACAGTGCCCATCACTCAGGGCTTTGCAGCAGTGCTCCCCGCATTGCAGGGCAAACATGGCCCAGGCACATTATTTGCCCCGCCTTGGGCAATCTTACCCCAGTTGGGGTAAGGCTGCTCCACATCACCTCAGAATTTTTCTGAGGACGCATTACATAGAAGTCAGCTGCTCCCCTCGCCCCAGGACAGAGGGAATATCTGGTGAGTGCCATCTGCACGATTCACTGCATCATGTGGCCCCACTGCTCAGAGTGCAGTAAGGCTACCCAGAGTGTGGTAGCCTCCTTTCCCTGTCTCGTACAGCTTAACTCAAAGTGAGTCACAGAGTTCCACACTAAAGGGAGTGCTCTTAGAGACCCAGAGCAAAGAACAGTGGGTCCAGCTGTCTTTCCCCACAGAGATTGCATAAAGAAGAACGGTATCATACAGAGCCTTTCAAAGTGGTAAGATGAGAACTTTGAGTAATAAGTCTGACATTCCATTGGGAAACAATTACTAAGTTAGACCCAGCTGGTGGACTGTTTATAACAGGTTCCTATTACAGAGTCCTTAGCAGGCAAACAAAAATAAAGCATAGGGTAATGGAGAAAGCATACAGCCAAACAAAACAGCAGGTGCTTTCTTGCCGGTATTAGGCTTTTGCCTTTTTAATAACAACAAAATCAGATAATGAAATATGCTCTCTTCTAAGAGATATTTAAGAAGTCTTTGTTGTTTATTATGAATGCAGTTACAGATTAGCACAGGTAAGCAAGCTTCAACACCACAAAAGAATCCTAACTTGCATGTGATAGCACTATACAGGTGACTGTTTCAGCATCTCGTAGAACTGTAGTCCATTTGTAAAGAATTGTCACTTTAATGGAAATAGCCCCCAAATTACTAGAGATTGTGACAGAAGAAATTGCATCACCTTTTGAAATTGTACTATTTATGTATAATTTAGAACCATTTGGTACAAAACGTGGTTTTCAGTCTGGGATATTTTCATGCGATAGAAATGCTGTTACATAGCGGTAGTGCACGGAGTAGTGACCCATCAAAAAACCAAAATATTTCAGTTTTAAGGTAGCAGCTTTATATTGGAATTTAATTTTTGTATGTCAACTGTTTCAGCACAACTTTTAAAATAAATAAATAAATAAATAAATAAATAAATAAATAAAGAAAGAAAGAAAGAAAGAAAGAAAGAAAGAAATACAGGGTTCAAAGTTTGTGAAAATGTCCCCGTGAAACTACACACGAGGATATTTTGAATCTTTGGCATATTCCCCTGTACATGCAAAACATTAGTACTTCCGTATTCTGAGCTAGATTTCCCTGTGTGTTACAACAGCTTCTGCTACTTAGGTGAAGAGATCACAACTATGAACTTCAAGAAATGTGCCACTTTTGAAGAATCTAAAGCTTCTTTCATGAGTCAAAGGGAAAGAATCTGCAATGAGTCAGAGACTGGCTTTCATCTGCTGATGGTCTGCTGCCTTTTTCCAAGACATTTCCACCCCCACCCCACACCCCCGTAAATATAAAGGGAGTCAGCAGGTTTTTTTAAATAGACTTTTTATTCCACACCAAAAGGAATAAACTTTATTCCACTTTGGGTTCCACACCAAAAGGAATGCTCTCAAAGACCCAGAGCAACTAGATTTTTGAATAAATATACACAACAAAATAAAGTTAGTCTATTTAGTCTTCAGATATCTCTTTTCAGATACTCTAGTCTTTGTTTATTTTAACCATTTTAGTTCAGATATTCAGATGACCAAAAAAAAAAAGAAAAAAGAACAAACAACAAAGCACAGCCAGGGTACCCACCTTTGAAAACGATGAGGTCTGGGAACTCCCCTGAATCTGTACATAAATCCACCCGACTGAGATTCTAGGTAGTTGGGTATTGTGTAGTCATTACAGGTGTGTTCTCATAAATTTTCTCAATGAGTGTTAGCTGTCCTGTAGTAGCTAACACACCTGAACCATGGTTCCAATGAGTGGTACAAATACCCCATTTAACCACACTTCAACTATCCTAAAGATAAAAACCAACAGAATGTTTAAAGTTATTATTCTAGAAGATATGATCGTGAGAAAACACCCTAGCAATTCTGTTTCAACAGAAAAAGCCAGTATATTTGGAGGGACTGAAGGAGGGTCAGGTATACTCCCGATACAGTGTTTGGGTTTTCTTACTTTAACTGATTTGAATTTTACACGCCACGGTATCACCTTTTCAGTATTTATGGTTTCATATTCTTAGGAACTTATGAGGCCACAGAGCAGGGAAGAACACCTGTGTAAAGAGTGACTGATACAGTGTATGGCGGTGTCCAATTTTCATTTCTTAGGTCATGGGAATATAGGTCTGGGTATGATGAGGTTGTTTGTCTTAGATTATGCTGCAGATGTGCTTAACCTAGAACCTATTGCTTCCATCAGCAGCTTTGACCTGGAATCTTCTCCATATCATGTATTTTACTTTAGTTAGCACTTCATCTGCAGAGCTTCACACCTCTCTCCTAATACAACAGTTTGTCTTTATATCCCCTCCTGCACCTCTTTTGTTCCCCTCTTCTATCCCCACTCCTCCTTAAAGCTGTTCATAATTAAGAAAAGTATTTAACGATGGCACAGGTGAGCTACTACAGTATATATTTAACTGGAAATAGGTTTTGATTAAACTTTGAATGGAGGGCGGAGGTGAGGCGGAAAACACCATTATTTATATTTTTAGCCTACCTGCAATTTGTTAGGACTATTTATATGCTTTTATATGGTGCTGTGGATTTGTGAATATCCATGGACACAGGTCTTTTCCTTGCACCAATGTAGTTTAGTAGTAGCATTAAAAAAGGGTGAAAACAGGCATGATGGTGGGAAGGTGCTTCCCTGGGCCGGGCCACTGAAGCAACTACTCCTCATGTTGGCGGGGAGGGTTCTTCACACAACCAGCCCTCTCTCCGTTACTCAGGCATGGGGGATGCCATCACAGATCCCTCCATGCCCCATGTCAACCAAAGGAGCTGTCCACATGGGACAGGACTCCTGGGCCAATGCTGCTCAGCAGGATCAGGCCCCAGGAAGAGCTGCTGCAAAATTGAGAAAATTGCTTGTATTCACCAAGACCTCGATGCCGCATTTATCACAGTGGAGGATGTAGAGGTTGTAGAAGTCCCGGCTTGTCCAATTTTGTGGGATCACTTCCAGTTGGTGACACTCGCTGACGTGGTGGGTGTGCTTGGGGTGGTACGAGCCACCTCTTGTGAATTAGATCCATGCCTGTCCTGGCTGGTTAAGAGCTGCTGGGAGACAATGGGGCCGTTGCTGGCCAGGGTGGTCAATGCCTCCCTATGGGAGGGCAGAGTGCCGGGCTGCCTCAAGGAGGCAGTGGAGCGGCCTCTGCTCAAGAAACCATCACTTGACACTGACTCCCCTGCCAGCTATCGGCCTGTCTCTAACCTTCCCTTTTTAGGGAAGGTTATTGAATGGGTAGTGGCTCAGCAGCTCCAGGGACATCTTGTTATCTTGATCCTTCTCAGTCAGGCTTTCATTCAGGTCATGGCACTGAGATAGCACTTGTGGCTTTGGTGGATGATCTCCGCCGTGAAAATGATCAGGGTCAATCGACCCTACTGGTCCTGTTAGATCGTTCAGCAGCATTTGATACCGTTGATCATGAGATGTTGACGCACCTGCAGCACAGTGCTTGGGTGGGTGGGATTGTTCTTGAATGGTTCTGCTCATTCCTGACTGGGAGAACTCAGCGGGTGGTGCTCGGTGATTGTTTTTCATCTTACTGAGACCTCTCATGTGGGGTTCCGCAGGGTTCTGTTTTGTCCCCTCTCCTGTTCAACGTGTACATGCAGCCGCTTGGCGAGGTGATCAGAGGGTTCAGGGTGAGGTGTCATCAGTATGCAGATGACACCCAACTGTATCTCTCA
>QEPC01000119.1:3642296-3678357 GCA_003113815.1 Sphenodon punctatus | reverse complement strand
GGAGGGGGAGGTGTTGGGACTACAACGATAGGGAGAAATGTTTTCTATCCCCATGTAGATTCAAACACGTTTGCACACAGTGTGTGGGCGACAATGTTGCCTCCGGATGTACCAAGTTCAGGCTGTACAGGGCCAGAAGCATGGGGCGACCTGGGGTTAGGCAGGGCCCTTCTGGCCAGCAGGGACCCCCGCAACCAATGGGAAAGGGCACCAACCCCAGTACGGCATGATGCCTTGTGGGAAGTGACACGAGACTATCCTGACCAAGACACCACCACCTCGGGGCTAGGAACTTGAAATCGGTGACAGGGAAGGAACAGTTAGTCCAGCAAAAAATTAACAGGGAAGTCTGGGAAGGTAGGATACAGGGACCCTTCTATGTTTTTCCCATGGCCACACTAAGGATATCTCCCCTAGGCAAAGTGCCCAAAAAGTCTCTGGGGGAGTTTCGCATGATTCACCACTTGTCCCACCCAAAGGGGGAGTCAGTGAATGATGTGATCCCACCAGAGCTCTGCTCAGTGAGGTACACATCATTCGACTCAGCAGTCAAGATGGTGCGTGCCTGCAGGAGAGGAGCCCTTCTCGCAAAGTGCGACATCAAGTCTGCGTTTCATCTCTTACCGGTGCACCCAGAGGACTTTGAGGTCTTAGGCATGGAGTTCCAGGAAAAAAATGTACTTCGGCAAGGCCATGCCAATGGGATGCTCCATCTTATGCGTGGCCTTTGAGAAGCTCAGTATGTTGCTCGAGTGGATCACGCACTGTCACTCCGGCCAGAGTCAGAGCACACATTATTTGGACGATTTCCTCTTTGAGGGAAGGGCGGGGACTATGGAATGCTCGCTGGCAATGTGTGCATTCCAGGAGGTCACCGATGAACTGGGCATGCCGCTGGCACCAGAAAAGACAGAAGGCCCAATGACCAGATTGACTTATTTGGGTATTGAGCTGGACACGGTCCTTTCCCTGTCAAGTTTACCTCAGGACATGCTTCGAGCCCTCAAAGAACTGATAGCAACCATTCAGGTGGCCTCCAAAGTCACTGTTAGGCAGCTCCAGTCCCTCACGGGTAGTTCGACCTTTGCCTGCCAGGTTATTGCCCCAGAGCGGACATTCATGTCCCGGCTGTACGCCCACATTGGTAGTGACCATCCCCCACATCACCACATCAGGGTGACAAAGGAAATGTGGGAGGATTTGGATACCTGGGAGGCTTTCCTCCAACGCTACAATGAGGTCAGCTTCTGGCATCAGTGGCTCCTCTTAGAGGCCGAGTTGCAGATACATTCAGATGCAGTGGGGGGGAATGGCTTCAGCATCTATTTCACGGGCAGATGGTGCGTGGCGCCGTGGCCAGCTGACTGGGAAGAGCAGGGGATAACAAGGGGCCTGACATTCTTGGAGTTTTTTCCCATAGTGGTGACCATGGTCCTGTGGGAGGTGGAATTTACCAACAGGAGGGTCTTATTCCGGTGCGACAACATGGCAGTGGTGCATGTTGTCAATAAGCTGTCATCTAAATCAGAAATGGTCATGAGGCTGGTCCGGGCTTTTGTACTAAGATGTCTTAAAGCGAACATCTTGTTCATAGCTAAGCATGTGCCTGGTATTAACAATGGCATAGCCGATGCCCTTTCTCAGTTCCAGACAGACCGTTTTCGCTCGCTGGCCCCAGAAGCCAGGGAAGACCCCGATCCGTTCCCGATGGACATGTGGAACCTTGGATCCTAGAGCTATATGAGGCACCACGGGGTTCCCTCACGCCCAGAACCAGGCAGGCATACGATGCGGCTTTCAGCGAGTTCCAAGTATTTAGGTCATGGAACCATTGGACATTAGGATTCCCCATCCCTGAAGGACTGGTCCTTCAGTTTGCAATGGATTTTCGAAGCAAGGGTCTGACACTGGGGACCATTGCAGGAAAGGTAGTGGCCATAACATTTGCAAGCCGGTTGGCAGGCCACCCCTCACTTGACAATGGCTTCTTTATGAGCTGTCTCAGGGAGAGCTGGTCCAGGGACACCCCCCACATTCAAGACACGAGAGCACCTATTACCCCCCAACTGTTTCCTCATCTTACCCGAGCATTGCACTGAGTATGTTAATCCAGGGGGGAGATGGTGCTGTTCGGGATGGTTTTCCGGGTAGCTCTGTTCAGGACTTTCCATATTAGTGAGCTGGTTCCAAAATCCAGGGCATATGGGACAGGTAGGGCACTTCAGTTTGGGGATGTGGGATGGTGGGGGGATGCCCTTACACTTCACCTCTGGAAATCTAAGACTGACCAGAAGGGATTGGGAAAATTGATTAGGCTGTATCCATCGGAGGATGCACAAATCTGTCCCATCAGGGCAATGAGAAAATACCTCACCTCTTGCCCCCAGGGGGTAGGCCCATTATTTGTGCATGAGTATGGACCACTCCTGATGCGATACCAGTTTAGGGCAGTCCTTAATATGTGTGTAAAGGAAGCAGGACTCGACCCGGGCAGTTACAGTGCACACTCATTCAGGATCGGTGCGGCATCAGCAGCTGAGAGTATGGGGTTGGCCAGTCACGAAATACAGCAGATAGGCAGATGGCAATCAGTGGCATTCCAAACATACATTAGGGAAACTGAAGCCAGAGTGAGCAGGTGAGGTATGATCTCCTGAGTGGCTGAAAGGGGAAATGAAGCACAAAAACTGACTTGTGATTTTTCTTGCAGACACGGAAGCACCCCGGGCAAGGACAGTGGTTTGGATCATCGGCCACAGCATCGTGCACTGGGCAGGAAAGATGGCTGCACACAGCAGGTGGGGCACCCAACTGGGCCTTAGCAACCAGGCTGAAGTAATTTGGATAGGCCGACGTGGAATGCAGTGGGAGCAGCTGATCCCAACGCTGACCACGGCAACAAAGAGATTTTCTCCACCCAGAGTGATGGTAATACACTTAGGGGAGAACAATTTGCCAAAGGCAACGGGACTGTGGTTGACAAAGAGGGTGAAGGCCAACTTGCAAGTAGTACGAGATCGATTCCTGGGGTGTACAATCGTGTGGTCTGAGATGCTGCAGAGATGGGTATGGGGGAATNAACAAACAAACTACTCCACTCTGTTCCCAAACAAGCAAATGGCTGCAAGTCTGACGCAATGGAGGGAAAAGTTCTCCTGGATCTTCTACTGCTCCTTTAGCTCATGGCTCAGTAGTGATGCTCCAGTGGAGTTGGGTAGCAACCAGTGCACTTATAGAAACTCTCCAGTGAAGCATGGTAGGAGCGAGAACAGGGACAAGCTCAGGAAGTCAACCTGGGGAAGAGAACTTTGTATCGGAGTCCCCAGCCCCATTGAGTTTAAGACAAACATGTCAAAAAGAAAGGGCAAAGTGATGCTTTAGTATCCAGGAATCCCATTCCCAAGTGTCCTACAGGGCTGGGATCTAGACACCTCAAGATCAGGGAGCTCACTAGTCCCACATAGAGTTGTCAGGTCTTGCAATTTTGTCCCAAGTGTCAATTTCTTTTTTGGGAGGGGGAGATGTCTGTCCCATCTGGTGGTGTGGTGAGGGGAGCTGGGTCAGGCTGGAAGGGGGCACTGGGTGGCGGCCCCAGGTAAGTAGTGTGTTTACGCTCAATTATGCATATTTATGTAAATCAGGTTAGGAGGAGGGCGCACACGGAAGGTCCCTCCCTTCATTCACATTGCTTTCAGTGGTTCCCCCAGCTGATTAAGCCTTTGAAAGCAGCAGGAAATATGGGAGAGGGTGGAATAGAGGATGGAACAGTCTCTATTCTTGTCCCTGCTTGGGTTGGGAAGGGTAATGAGGAATGTAGGGGTGCAGGGCTTCTGGGGATTGAGCAGCCTGGAAGTTCTTCCCAGGGGAAGAGTGACAGCTATGGTCTACTGTAAGCAGGAACCCATGTTCACTGCGTTTTCCACATTGAGGGTAAACTGTAAAAGCAGGGGGGCTCTTAATTTCTGCATCTTTATTATTTATAAAATCTTGATACCCTGCCCCTCCTGACACAGTAGCTCGGGGTGGCTTACAATAGCAAACAACAATAAAACATTAACACACATAAAACAACTCATAGCAAGGAGGATTT
Source organism: Sphenodon punctatus (assembly GCA_003113815.1). Classification (NCBI taxonomy): domain Eukaryota; kingdom Metazoa; phylum Chordata; class Lepidosauria; order Sphenodontia; family Sphenodontidae; genus Sphenodon; species Sphenodon punctatus. The sequence continues at coordinate 3,674,267 of QEPC01000119.1, read as the reverse complement.
AAAAAAAAACCTCCCCCACTTTTCACCCATCTCCCCCACCAAACGCCAGGCGGAACAACCAGGTCTTACAGCTAAGTCAAAAAGAAGGAAGATTCAGGGCCAATTGCGCCTTCATTGGAAGTGAGTTCCACAGCCACGGTGTGACCACCAAGAATGCCCTCTCCATCGTGGCCCCCCAGAAGACTCAGGGGACCTCGAAGACACCCCCAGATGCCTGCAGGGGCCAATCTAGGATCTGAGGGGTGAGGCAGTCCCCCCTCTATTTATTATCAGTTCCCAGTGAAAGACTAATGAAGACTCTGACCCTCTCTAAAGTAAACACACAGTTGGAGGGCTATCGTTATTGTTGCAAGTTATGTTTGTCCTTCAGTTGTGGCACTGTAAATGTTATTATTCACTCCTCTATTGCTGTCCAGTGTTTCCTTAACTTCCCCAATCCATTTCCAGTTGCGAGACTGGTTTATTATATCAATCCTTTCTTATTAGGCACTGCCTATTATGACAATACTGCCACCGCATCATGTTTCAAAGCAACAGTCAACCCACCGGCTCAGTGTCTGCCTAAAACAAAGTAAATGAAAGCCGAGGCAACGTACTGTAATGTTAGTGTTAGGATAGTTTTAATAAATAATGCATTTGCAATGGTATAAATCATCTCCACCTGACTGACTCTCCTGGCAACCCATTACAATACTTGCAGATTGTGACAGCTAGTAGAGTGAAAGGAAGTGAATTTTTTTTAATTTTTTTTTTTTTTTAAAAGGAACTAGTATTATTTTGTGCTTTCTAGGTAAGAAATGGATATCCAAATGTCTACAGTCTTATAGCCTCACAAAGCAACAAAATTCTATGTTAGATATCAGTGGTTACAGGCAGTCAGTTTAACCATGGAAAAGAAGTAGTTTGGGTGGGTCTGTACTGTAGTACAGATGACAAAGTGCCCCCTGCCACACCTGCGGTAGCAGGCTACATGGCGTGGGGTTTGTTGCAGGGTTGCAGGGAGAGCGGGGACACAACAGGCGGCTAAAGAAAAGCAAAGAGGTGCCGGTACGATGTTTGCGCCGGTGGGAAGGGCTGGCAACTGGGGGTTCCAGGGAGCATTTTGTTGCGTTGCGAGACTTCAAAGCAAGGGTAGGGCTGTTCTGCTTACTGCCTCAGTCTCTCAGTTATACGAACGATGCAGAGAAGCGGAGTTCTGTTCCTCTTCTCTTCTCACAAGCTTGTGAGCAGAGTTCAGAGAACGGATCTCTGTTCTTTGCTCTGAAAGGAGAGGCAGGGTGAGGGAGCAGGAGGAAGGACCCCAGAGGTGACAGTCCTGTAAAGTGAGTGGAGAGGTGGTGCCCCCCATCTCCCATCCCCCTGTGGGCACCCACAGCGGGTGATGAGCGGAGTTACACCCATCTTGTTCCCTTGTGAATAAAGCACCCGGTGGGGGTCAGGAGGAGGCAGCGTCACCCACTCTCAGGCTAAGCCCCCTTATCACTGTGAGCGGGTAGAGAGGCAGTATCCCTGTCTCCGTGGGGATCAGGCAGACAAACAAATGTGTGGGGGAAGGCATTTTTGAAGAGAAGTCAGTTAGCATGTGATTTATCTGTTTTTTGCCTTCCTGACAGTGTGTTTGAAGGGTGATTTGCTCTAGATTATAATGTGTTTTGTTATTAAAAATGCTAATTCTGTTTCACTCTAGCGTGGGTCCAGGTTATAGTTAAATATGTGTTATGTAAGGGGTAAGGTGGTATGTAAGACATCTCCTTAAGAGATGAGGAAGTGAACCTTGACCAAGGGCTGGGTGCGGCCAGGACAAGGTTCATTCCAGAAGGTGGGGGGCAGTAAGCCCAAAGGATTATGACAGCTAAGGGCACCCCCCACACCAAAATTAGGTAAGGTTCCCTACAGGGGCCAAAACCTTGCTTACCCACCTCAGCAGTTTCCGCTGTCAGGGTGGGGGGATGGGGATAGAGATGAGGGTAATGTTTATTAGTTAAAGTAAGGGCTGGGATCTTGGGGACCCTCAGGCAGCCCAAGTGTCTGTTTAAGGTTAAATAAATGACCTGGACTCCTGATGTTGTTAGGTACTCCTCCCTCTTCCAATTTATTGAATATAAATGTGGTATTAAAGATGTGCGGCCATTAAATTCCAACACTGTGTCCTTGTCTCATTCCGGGATGCGGCACCAACAAATTTTTAGAGACAACTCATCCTCCGTGATAGATGCAGCGGGGTTTTGGCAGCGTCCCCCCGCCCTTGGAAGAGAAGGGGACGAGGACAAATGAGCGCCACTTTCAGCGGCATCGGGTAGCTGGGGAGGAGGGAACGGTCGCCTGGCAATGGAGGGGGGCACCCGGGACTCTCGCGAGAGCTGGGACGGCTGGGGACCATTTTAGTTTCCCTGCTCACCCGCCTCATTGCGGTTTGGGCGGCAAGAAGGAAACGTCATTCAGAGCAGGTAGAGCAGCACTGAGCGGAGGCCTAGTGAGCCCTTGGACAGGACTGGACCTGGCACAGTCAGCTCTGTGGTGAACGCCAGCTCTCCCCTGCTGTTAGAGCCTTCTGGTCGTGGCTGGAGCTGCATGGAGCAACCCAGCCTGTGGGCCATCGCAGGGTGAAGTTCCCTTGGTTCCCCCCCCCAAACTGATTCAAGACCACCCGAGGGACTCAAGACCGGTGGAAGAGCCGTGGGGAAGGATCCGGCCTTTGGGCAAGGGCCGAGGGGGGGGGTTTCCTTCCGTTTCCCCCCTCTTCGCCGGCAGATTGAAGTGAGCCCGCTGAGGGGCTTTAGTTCGGGTCGGGGGAGGGCCACAAGGCACAGGGGGGGGAGAGATGGGGGTTTGAGGACGAGTGGAAAAGGGGGGATCTACCCCACACATAAGCCACCTGTGGAGAAAACAGAAGGGTGTAAATGCGGGCAAGCGACGGGGAGTAGGCCCCATCAGTGGAATTGGTAGTATGCCTCCAAAAAAGTAGAAAGCCCAGCGGCCTGCCACAGCTAAGCACACCCCAAAGGCACCCCCCACCAAGCGCACTGCGCAGGGGGGTCGGAGCGGAGGGGAGCAGGCTGGAGCCATACTGGAGGCCATGCAGGCACAGTTGGCAGTATATCAGGCCCAGATCGAAGAACTAGAGGGTGCCCAAACGAGGGTAGGGGAACGCAATGCCGGGGGGGTGGTTGGTATGTGTGTGGAGGCCAAGCTTTGCACTACCACTTTCAGTGGGGAGGGCTTTCAAGGACAGGGGCAAGGGCGTCACCAGGTGCTACCATCTCATTACAGGAATGATGAGTCTGGGCCCAGCCAAAGAAGTGAAGAATTTTCACAGAGCCAGGAAGCACAGATAGAAGTGCTGAAGGAAGGGATGCAGGTCTGGACAAACAGTCTGGAGGCGGCCCAGAGACAATGTCGGGGGACAGGGAGCAGCAGCGGCAGACTTGGCCCACAGTGTGATCTGGAACATGTGGAGGGTGAGCATGAGGGTGATTGTGGGTGTGAAGGGGAGTATTATCACTGGGGCTCAGTTCCAGCTAGGCGCCAGCCACCCCTGAGACATCCTGCGCCTGGAGGGATTGGTCACACAGGTGCCATTCTCCATGCGGAAGGTGGGAGGATGCCCTGGTAGCGTGGCACCCGCCCTGACAGGGGGAGTGGTGTGGACACAGCTTGGCAGTGGCCCACAGCCAGAAGGCTGCGGCCCAGGTACGGGAGGTAGACCCGTGCTGTGGGAGAAGAGCTTCTCAATGCTGTGAGCAGTGGGAGGAACCCCGTCCTTTGTCGGGAGGATACGCCGATGTGTCTGCCCTGTTGGGGGAGCATTTTCTCCAGCCAACAAAGGAAAAGTTTTGAAGTGGCAAATTCATTGATATATTTGTCCTCCTTTTCAGTGACCCTATACCTGACCCTTACGATGAGGAGGAGAGGAAGGACAGGGAACAGTTCAAAAGGCCGAAGGGAGAGCGCACATGGTCTAATTGGACAGCGGCCTACATGATCTACATGAGAGTGACCCTAATTAAGTTCCCAGAACTGGGGGGTGGAGATGATTAAGTACTCGGACATAGTCCTTAGAGCATTTGACACTGGAGGCCTGGGGCTTGACTGCAGTACAATGAAGCATTTCGGTGCAGGGCAGCCAACAACACCAGGCTCAGATGGGACATGCATGCACATGACATATGACTAGAATATATCAGTAGTGCCAGGAACGCCCCCCAATCAGACAGTGGGCATGTGCTTTCCCACTCATGGAACACACAGCAGGGTGATAGAGAACAAGGGAGGAGGGGGAGGTGTTGGGACTACAACGATAGGGAGAAATGTTTTCTATCCCCATGTAGATTCAAACACGTTTGCACACAGTGTGTGGGCGACAATGTTGCCTCCGGATGTACCAAGTTCAGGCTGTACAGGGCCAGAAGCATGGGGCGACCTGGGGTTAGGCAGGGCCCTTATGGCCAGCAGGGACCCCCGCAACCAATGGGAAAGGGCACCAACCCCAGTACGGCATGATGCCTTGTGGGAAGTGACACGAGACTATCCTGACCAAGACACCACCACCTCGGGGCTAGGAACTTGAAATTGGTGACAGGGAAGGAACAGTTAATCCAGCAAAAAATTAACAGGGAAGTCTGGGAAGGTAGGATACAGGGACCCTTCTATGTTTTGCCCATGGCCACACTAAGGATATCTCCCCTAGGCAAAGTGCCCAAAAAGTCTCTGGGGGAGTTTCGCATGATTCACCACTTGTCCCACCCAAAGGGGGAGTCAGTGAATGATGTGATCCCACCAGAGCTCTGCTCAGTGAGGTACACATCATTCAACTCAGCAGTCGAGATGGTGCGTGCCTGCGGGAGAGGCGCCCTTCTCGCAAAGTGCGACATCAAGTCTGCGTTTCGTCTCTTACCGGTGCACCCAGAGGACTTTGAGCTCTTAGGCATGGAGTTCCAGGAAAAAAATGTACTTCGACAAGGCCATGCCAATGGGATGCTCCATCTTATGTGTGGCCTTTGAGAAGCTCAGTATGTTGCTCGAGTGGATCACGCACTGTCACTCCGGCCAGAGTCAGAGCACACATTATTTGGACAATTTCCTCTTTCAGGGAAGGGCGGGGACTATGGAATGCTCGCTGGCAATGTGTGCATTCCAGGAGGTCACCGATGAACTGGGCGTGCCGCTGGCACCAGAAAAGACAGAAGGCCCAATGACCAGATTGACTTATTTGGGTATTGAGCTGGACACGGTCCTTTCCCTGTCAAGTTTACCTCAGGACATGCTTCGAGCCCTCAAAGAACTGATAGCAACCATTCAGGTGGCCTCCAAAGTCACTGTTAGGCAGCTCCAGTCCCTCACGGGTAGTTCGACCTTTGCCTGCCAGGTTATTGCCCCAGAGCGGACATTCATGTCCCGGCTGTACGCCCACATTGGTAGTGACCATCCCCCACATCACCACATCAGGGTGACAAAGGAAATGTGGGAGGATTTGGATACCTGGGAGGCTTTCCTCCAACGCTACAATGAGGTCAGCTTCTGGCATCAGTGGCTCCTCTTAGAGGCCGAGTTGCAGATACATTCAGATGCAGTGGGGGGGGGAATGGCTTCGGCATCTATTTCACGGGCAGATGGTGCGTGGCGCCGTGGCCAGCTGACTGGGAAGAGCAGGGGATAACAAGGGGCCTGACATTCTTGGAGTTTTTTCCCATAGTGGTGACCATGGTCCTGTGGGAGGTGGAATTTACCAACAGGAGGGTCTTATTCCGGTGCGACAACATGGCAGTGGTGCATGTTGTCAATAAGCTGTCATCTAAATCAGAAATGGTCATGAGGCTGGTCCGGGATTTTGTACTAAGATGTCTTAAAGCGAACGTCTTGTTCATAGCTAAGCATGTGCCTGGTATTAACAATGGCATAGCCGATGCCCTTTCTCAGTTCCAGACAGACCGTTTTCGCTCGCTGGCCCCAGAAGTCAGGGAAGACCCCGATCCATTCCCGATGGACATGTGGAACCTTGGATCCTAGAGCTATATGAGGCAGCACGGGGTTCCCTCACGCCCAGAACCAGGCAGGCATACGATGCGGCTTTCAGCGAGTTCCAAGTATTTAGGTCATGGAACCATTGGACATTAGGATTCCCCATCCCTGAAGGACTGGTCCTTCAGTTTGCAATGGATTTTCGAAGCAAGGGTCTGACACTGGGGACCATTGCAGGAAAGGTAGTGGCCATAACATTTGCAAGCCGGTTGGCAGGCCACCCCTCACTTGACAATGGCTTCTTTATGAGCTGTCTCAGGGAGAGCTGGTCCAGGGACACCCCCCACATTCAAGACACGAGAGCCCCTATTACCCCCCAACTGTTTCCTCATCTTACCCGAGCATTGCACTGAGTATGTTAATCCAGGGGGGAGATGGTGCTGTTCGGGATGGTTTTCCGGGTAGCTCTGTTCAGGAGCTGGTTCCAAAATCCAGGGCATATGGGACAGGTAGGGCACTTCAGTTTGGGGATGTGGGATGGTGGGGGGATGCCCTTACACTTCACCTCTGGAAATCTAAGACTGACCAGAAGGGATTGGGAAAATTGATTAGGCTGTATCCATCGGAGGATGCACAAATCTGTCCCATCAGGGCAATGAGAAAATACCTCACCTCTTGCCCCCAGGGGGTAGGCCCATTATTTGTGCATGAGTATGGACCACTCCTGACGCGATACCAGTTTAGGGCAGTCCTTAATATGTGTGTAAAGGAAGCAGGACTCGACCCGGGCAGTTACAGTGCACACTCATTCAGGATCGGTGCGGCATCAGCAGCTGAGAGTATCGGGTTGGCCAGTCACGAAATACAGCAGATAGGCAGATGGCAATCAGTGGCATTCCAAACATACATTAGGGAAACTGAAGCCAGAGTGAGCAGGTGAGGTATGATCTCCTGAGTGGCTGAAAGGGGAAATGAAGCACAAAAACTGACTTGTGATTTTTCTTGCAGACACGGAAGCACCCCGGGCAAGGACAGTGGTTTGGATCATCGGCCACAGCATCGTGCACTGGGCAGGAAAGATGGCTGCACACAGCAGGTGGGGCACCCAACTGGGCCTTAGCAACCAGGCTGAAGTAATTTGGATAGGCCGACGTGGAATGCAGTGGGAGCAGCTGATCCCAATGCTGACCACGGCAACAAAGAGATTTTCTCCACCCGGAGTGATGGTAATACACTTAGGGGAGAACAATTTGCCAAAGGCAACGGGACTGTGGTTGACAAAGAGGGCGAAGGCCAACTTGCAAGTAGTACGAGATCGATTCCTGGGGTGTACAATCGTGTGGTCTGAGATGCTGCAGAGATGGGTATGGGGGAATGCTAACTTCCCAGGGTGAGTGGATAGGGCACAAAAAAGGGCAAACAGTGAAATTGGAAATTGGCTCCAGTCAAAAAGCGGAACGGTGATCCGGCACGATGACATTAGAGAGCCATGAGAGGAACGAGCTGTTTAGAGGTGATGGCGTCCACCTGTCTGATGAGGGTTGTAATTTATATCTTGGGGTCCTGAAGCGCTGTTTAGTGGAGATCCTGGATGGTATGGCGGCGAAACAGCCAAGCAGAGCTGGCGGTTCTAATGGCGGTGAGCTGGTTCAAAGGTAATTGTTTAAAGGTTAAATTACTTAGCATAGGATGGTTACAAATATCTCCTTAAGAGATGGGCAGGGCCATGCGTAGCTGTACAGTGCAGCCCACTGTATGGTCAGCCCAAGGGTGAGAAACGAATGGCCGGACCCGCGGGGAGGACCATATGCCAAGCCATGCATAACAGTGTTCTCACCCTTGTTTAACCCCAACAAAAGGGGAATAGGTACGAGCAACCCACTCCAGCCTGAGGAAACTCGGCCATTGGGGCAGGACGTAAGTTGCAAGTTGGGGAAGTTAGGCCACAGGCGGTTTCCCTTAGAGTTTAACCGAGGACGTAAGGAGGAGGGCCGGAGGGCCAGGAGAAGTGCCCGTAGGAACAGTAACCTCCTGTGGCGGGGGGTGGGTGGGGGAAACAGTTAAGACAAGGTAGGACCCCAGTTTAGAGGGGGAAGCGGGATGGTTGCCCCTTCCCCCTTTTGTGGTTTATAAAGACTTAATAAAGAGTGAGGCCGTTCAGTCCTCGTCTTTTTCTGGGGTGCGCTGACAAAACATTGTACACGTCTATTCAATATTATCATTATATTTCAGTTGTGGAATACAGCTGGTATACTATACTGCAGAAAAGGGGAAACTCATCCTTTTGTTATAATGAAAACCTGTCTAGCATTAATGTTGTGGCATTAGAGGTCAGAGTTCTAAAGTTGTTCTCTGACAATATGCTTAACTAAACTTAAAAGCTTTCCCCAGCCAGCTTATTAACACTGACAGGACATTAAAGTCAGGTTCAAGGAGTCACCAAATCTATCTTTTGTTAAGTCATTCCCAATATCACTCTGATGTCATACTCCATTAATGCAGAGTAAGGTTTCAGTGCTGAAGGGAGTCACAGTGCATCACCATTTTATGACTAGAACTGTTCAATTTTTAAATCTCTCTTTTAGGGCTTTAGCTTTCCTGGACAATGATGCTATTTTGACTTGATGGTCCCTCTCATATTTGGAATTTGATATGATGCACATGACCAGTCCTGTCATATTCATTAATCTCTATTTTTTAAACTCCACGATTTATAGACCAGTTGGTCACAGTGATTTTATAGCCATTCTGTGCTCTGAAATGGGCTGCGTGTAACTTTGAACGTTAAAATCTATATAGATTAAGACTGTTGCACACACCAGCTCCCTTTGTAGAGGATTAAGGTGGTATAACACACACTTTGACTTTGCTGCATGCACTGAGTAAATGCATTACAGGGAGAAAGCTGTCTCAGGGAGCTAGTACTATCCATTCTGAGCAAAGAGCTGATAGGGAAATCAAATGTTCAAGTTGATGCAGCTGAGCCAGCACTGTGAGTGTAGTAATCTGATTCTCATATGCACCACTGGTGGATTCATTCATCTTTAGTCAGTGATGGAGTGGGATTTTTAGAGTTCCAGTTCCCCTCTTAGGCTTCTCCTGTGTCAGGTCCCTTGTAATAAGACTGAAACATGAATTCTTAATATTGTCATTTGTAACATGATATTTTGACCCCACTGCTTTAAACAAAGCATCATCATAGGAGCTCTAGGCAGTTTTTAAACAAGATGCAATGACGTAGGTCCACCCATCCCATATGCATCCAAACGCCTGTTGGAAGGCGGCATGCGGAGTGCATGCTCCCGTGACCCACACACCACTCTCAGAGCAGCGGTGAAAAATCCGGATTGCTCCGTGCAGGGGAAGGCTAAAATGTGCATGGATAGTGACGCACATGCATCCCTCCCCACTCACTCCACATGGGTGGGTCGTCTGAGGCCATCCCACTCCACACACCCGGACCCCCTCCCTGGCCATGCTCATTTAAAAATGGCCTAAATTTCAGAGAGTTAGACCCCAGAGAGTCCATTAGAAGAGACCTCTGACGGATGACTTAACTAAAGGGCACCACTATGGCTCCAGGAGCTTCAGTCAAAGTCTGTATTAAACAAACTTTGCTATTAATTGGCACTATTTAAGGCACCACTGTTTATGGAATAAAAGACATATAGTGGTAACTGTGTGGCAGAGGTTAATACTGTTGGCCATTATCATGACGTCTACCATAGGACTGAATAGAAGTAGAGATTAAAATTAAATTGACTTCAGGATACACTGCACGATGCCAAAATTATGCTACTGAATACAATAATAACGAATCAATTACTCCAGTTTAAATATTAAAGTAAAACAACCCCACCCCGACTTCCTACCCAACCATGCAGTGGGAACTAAAAAATGAGTATCTGGTATGAGGAAGAAAATAGGGATCCTTTTGTACTTCTGAATGCCAAGGCCAAAAGGAATTCTTTTTGCTGGAATTTTAAAATCACGGTTAAAGCTATAAATGAAGCAAATGCAATGAACCTCTTCCAAGAAACTAAAAATATTGTGAAAGGTCAACTACTTTATACAGGACAGACACCCATATAGAAACCATGACCCAGGGTTCAAACCAGCCCCTTTAGCACCCTGAACTTGGTGACTGGTACCTTAGTAGTCAGCACCATCAGTGCACACTGACTTTTCTCAACATTGCTGCATGTCCCATTTCCCATGGTTGTTGGCTTCCTGACGTATAAGGGACAGGCCTGCAGCCACAATAATCTGGGTAGATATTTTAATCTGTTTCCTTCTGCTTTTTTACCCTTCTTATTGCTTGTGGACCAGTCTTATTTGCATCTGGACCTCCTGTTTGCCCGTGGACCCACTTTGCTTTGGACTCTGTTTGGATTTCTACTGGATTTGCTCCGTCCTTCTGATTTTGCCCTTGAACCTTGCTTGTGTCCCTGCCTGACCTGAATCTGGTCCTTCCAATTGTTTTGAAACTGGTCCTTCTACCCATCTGCTTTCTTATTTTACTGTGCCTGTCATGACACTACCTAATGGCTTTCTGGGCCCTGAGCCACAGCACCTTGTGATGTTGAGAAGATATTTAGAGAAACTCAGTGACAAATTGCCCTTTTAGGACCCTGAAATTACCTATTCCAGGTCTGCAAACTCGTTTCACTCTACATCAGTGTCACTCAATTACTTTTTCCTTTGGGCTGTATTTAAAAAAGGGCATCACGTTTTTGGCCAAACAGTTGATTTGCATATATCTGCATTACATTTAATATGCAAATTTATGACTGATTATAAATCTGGTGAAACAAAACTGGGAGGAGGTGGAGAACAGCATGGGGCAAAGTAAATTCTCAGTTTCCTAAATGTGTGTCCCTGTTTCTCACTTGTCTACCCTCCCTTCTCCATCCTATATTTAAGCCTCTGTCTCTAATTCACTATTGTTCAACACCAGGCTCTTTTCTGGTGTTATATAAATAATAATTAAGTGGGAAGGATAGAGGGGGGGCATAGGAAGCTAGGGTGAAGAGCTAGACACATTACACAATGCCATGCCCCCACTCTCTCTTTAAGACAAATGTAAGCAAGCACATACATATGCTCATTCATTCTCTGTATAGAGCACACAAGTGCACATTCTTGAACATGGGTTCATTTTCCCATTCTTCCTTTTGAACCTGGGAAGGAGAAAAGAGAAGCCCCCTGCCTTTGCAGAGACTGAACCACTGCTGTTTTTCTGCTGGTGGGGAGTGAGAAAGGGTTAGGGATCACCATCTGGCCAATCAGAGATGAGCTTAATCCTGCTCATGCTTTCCCCCCTTCTAATCCAACCTGGAGAGGATGGGGAATGAGAGTGTGTGGGGGTAAGCTCAAATTTCCTGCATTTCTGACTAGACTGTTTCTGTGTGGCAGGAAAATGGGACCACAGAAACTGCCTCTATGGTGTGGATTTGGGTCCCAGACCATCTATTGAGAAACACTGCTCTGTTTGATAAATTTACAATCTCTCTCCTATTATTTAAACTGGAATTTTGTGTTGGCCACAGTTTCTTTTTCCTCCACTTGTACAATGCTTAGCTTCTCAATAATAGGAACTGTTTCCCTCTTTTTACAGGGAAAATAATGAAGGGCTGTCATTATATGCTGATGTTTGTTTTATGTTTATTCAGTCATCTGCTTCATTTGTAAAATTTATTGTAAAGTAATAAAAGACACTAGCGTGAACAGCATTCTATGTGTTTTTATTGCATTACATTTTGTGATTACTTACCGAGGCTTAACATTTGAGGACAGCGAGGTACAAATGCAATCTAGTCAAAATTCTATACCCTGAGAAGATGTTAGAGAACACTGTATTGATTACTGGAAACTTAAGTAATAAATGAAGGGCCAACTGACTGATATCAGAATGGGAATAGGGCTGAAGTAAACAGGTAAATAGCTGCTTGCATGAAATGCTCTCAATTTTTAGTACCAGGCAAGATCTCAGTCCCAGTACAAATTCTCAGTGAGTCAAAAAACAAAACAAAAAAACCCAAACAAACAAAAACCCATTGCACATGCATAAAAGGCTGCTGCCCTTAACCAAAATTGATACAATAGCATCACCACCATTTTGGTTAAAAGCAGCAAATTGCACACGTACAAAATGGCCATCACCCTTAGCCAAAATGGTGGTGACACTATTGCTACCATTTTGATCAAGAGTGGTGGCCATTTTGTGTATGCACAATGATTTTTTTTTTCCTTGCCAATAACAAGGTAAAACAGTCGTGCTTCTCGGTTCATGCCGGGACAAACCAAGAATCGGGTTTTTGCCGAGATTCCTCACTTTTATAGTCTGTGGTTTCAACCCTTGAATGGACCATTACTGTTAGATAAGTTATGGACATTAATGTAATATTTTTAATGCGAAGACAGCTGTAGATAAGATTCCAGTGGTTTTAGATAAGAAATGGTATTTTCCCACAAGGATAGAAAGAGGACAAAGCAAAAAGCCAATAATCTTATCACAAATACAGGGAAAATTAGCATGAAGAAAGGAACCACTTGGGGTGAAAACAGACATGACGCTAACCACCCTTTAACCACCCTTGGTGGTTATTTATGCATGTTGCAGGACTGTATTGGTGCCCTGTGCAGCACTGAAATATGCATAAATGACCACCAAGGGTGGTTAAAAGGTGGTTAGCGTCATGTCTGTTTTCACCCTTGGTTAATATTTTCATGGGGAGTTTAGGTGTGGTGGCATCAGGATTGAGGGCAGAAGAGGTGTCAACAGAAGCTGAATTGGGGTTTGGAGTCACCTACGGGGGCACCTCTTCCACCCCTATCCAGCTTCTGCCTCTCCTGCCCTGGATCCCCTGCTGCTGATGCTACTAAACTCCACACTGGATCAGGGGAAGGGACACTTTTCTCAGCCCCCTCCAATGAAGAGTTTCTTGGTAGCAGCAGAGAGGAAGCTGAATGGGGGTGGGTGGGTGAGAGAGCTGCCCCCTTCAAACTTGGCTACCTGAGCTGCCCAACATTACTGCTGGCCCTGGACATATACTGAATTTCAGAAGAAATTCAAGCAGTTGGAAAGATAAAAAGAGTTAATTGTACTTGCAGATTAGGCATGATATTCCAGCAGGTAATGCATACTATCGGGTTCAAGTCCCATTCACTTTATGTGTACACTATCTGCTAATTGGATCATTCCCTAGAAGTCTCTGGCAGCAAGCAAGGAACCAAACAAGGCACTCACCCAGACATTCAATATAGTGAAACAGCATTCTGATAGTATTGTGTAAAGAATACATTTAAATTTAACTGCACACACGTAAGAGAACATTGTCTAGTCTCTAGCAAATATTACTAGAACCTTTAGCAGTCCCATATTGTCCAGAAATGACAATCCAAACCTTTCCCCCATGCAAGTAAAGCCATAACTTCAGTATAATAAATCTTTATGGGACCAAGGAAGATTTCAGTATATCTGGTTGCTCACTCTAATAGTGTATGGCAATTTGCTGGATCAACATAAATGAAGAAATGTCTAATCAAAATGGATCAATGCACTGTATTTAAATGAAGATTCCATTGCCTTGACCAACATTTGAACTGTAAATGAAATTAAAAGAGGAAAAAAAAAATCCTGTACACTTACATGATGAATACAATGCTGCAATTAAATATTCCTTTCCTTTAAAAAATAAATAAATAGCTATGTAGATATTTTGTGTGTTTTCCCCAATGCATGCTGCTTCAATCTTGTTAATCAGTACAAAGTATTTAGGCTTCACAGATGACGGGCACCAGTGGAGTTAACTTATCAGGGTCAAAACTGTCAGTGTTCATTATAATGGGATTATTTTAAATGGAAACAAAAGGCCCATGAAGTTCAGATTGTTATAAATAGGATTTCCTTACAAGCAGGAATGGGCAGAGTCAGATTTGAGTGTATATTAGCAAAAGGATAACAACATTATATTGTACCTTTATCTCCTCTTATTGTTCCCAGGTATGATGTCCTAACTGAAAACAAAGCTACAGAAGTGGGATGGGGGGAAGAATAATCTCTGCAAGAGCTGAGGGATTAGCTACTATCCGAAAGTATGACTGAGTATTTCAATAAGGGAGAGAATGCTAAAATTGCAAGTTCTGTTTCCTTGTCTCATACAGTAGGTTTCCTTGCCTTTGGAAAGGCTGTCAATGAGTCCAGCCATGTGTGCCCCAGGGTGGGCAATTTCAGCCACCACACTTCAGGGTCAGATGGAGAACAGAGGAAATGGTCAATGCCTCATGGGAAAACTGGGTGGGTAGGCCACTGTTGACCATCCCACCAAGCTCCAGAGTGGGTCAAGGCTTCGGCCACACACACAAACACCCAGCCCAACCCCACCCAACCTACATTGGCCCACCCAATATCCTGTCCCAGCTGTGATTTGGCCATGCAGGAATGGCGCCAGCACCCACCGCTCGAAGCCCCATAGCAGACCTTGCCTCAGAGCAGGTCAGACAGGGAAGCAGTGCACCACCTCTAGTTGGGCAGCCGTACCCCAATTTGGGTAAGGCTGCAGCGTCCTTGGCCTTTTTCTGAAGACACAGCTTGGAGCAGCCAGCTGCCTGCCATAGGGCCGGGTGATCATCTGGCAGCTGCCGGGCAGACGAGTCACTGCATCACCTGGCAACAGTGGCCAAATTGGGGTACGGCTGCCAAACTCAAGGTAATGTCTTGTGTGACTGTACCCAGAGAGAAACCATCTGAGACATGCTATAAAGTGAAGAAGCAATTATTATATATTTATACACTGAAACACACATACCAAAGATAACAGCAAAGAGGGTGTGCTAATCTAAATTATGATGATTTCTGTTTCTGCTCATTACTTAAATTTAGAAAAGTGATAAAATTGGTGACTTCTACAAGTTTCATCTTCATTGAGTACTTCAGTCCCTCATCTGCTACTACAAGTCACCTATTCACAGCTCAGTAGCAAACATGATTGTCAGTAAAAAATACTGAAAGGAAAATACACCATTTATCTGTATTTATTGAGCCAACAAAAGTAACATGAGTGTCATGTGGCTTATCATGAAAAGGTCAATAATCAGTATAAATATGGTGCACAGATGTTCCAATTTGTATTGGCCAACTAGTCACCTGTAGTCAAATGTTTTGAACTGTGAACTCCAGACATTTTTGCAGAGTGATAAATTAGTCCACTAATCCTCATCACTGCCTTCCTGTTCAATTTAATCTACTGGCTTTTTCATTAGAAAGGCAGGTGTATAATCTAGCACGTTTTTCCAGATTTTTATTTATTTATTTATTTATTTATTTTATTTTATTTAAAAATTATATCCCGCCCCTCCTGCCCACAGGGCAGCCCAGGGCGGTGAACAACACTCAGTAAAAAAATTTTTTTAAACAATTTAAAAATACAATACAATGTGGGGAACCCCCCACCCCTCGTCAAAAGCCTGATGAAACAGCCAGGTCTTACATACACGCCAAAACAGCAGGAGAGTGGGAGCCAACCGAGCCTCCTCTGGGTGCAAATTCCACAGCACAGGGGCAGCCACCGAAAAAGATCTAATATCGGTGGCCACCTGCCTCGCTTGGGGAAAAGGCTCCCACGGATGATCTCAGGGGTCACATGGGCACATGGGGAGTGAGGCGGTCCTGCAGATAAGTAGGGCCCAGGCCGTGAAGGGCTTTAAAGGTTAAAACTAGCACCTTGAACCTGGCCCGGTGCTTTATAGGCAGCCAGTGCAGACCCCGGAGCACAGGTGTCATATGCTCACTGCGACCCGCCCCCATAAGGAGACGGGTCACGACATTCTGTACCAGCTGCAGCCTCCAGACCAGCTTCTTGGGAAGCCCCACATAGAGCATGTTGCAGTAATCCAGCCTCGAGGTGATGAATGCATGGATGACAGTGGCGAGGTCGGAGTCTGAGAGATACGGCCGAAGACGCCGGACAAGATGTATCCGACAAAACGCACTCCCTGCCACAGCCACAACCTGAGATTCCAGGTTAAGCACACCCAGACTCCGCACTTGAGAGACTATGGGAGGGTGAACCCCCCCCCACAAGAGTAGATTCAACCACCCCCAGGCCCCGCAAGCCCTCGCCCACCAACATCACCTCCAGCTTGTCAGGATTCAATTGCAGTGCAATTCCTTTCATTTCAAGAAAAGAAGTTGTGCAGTATTGATTGCTCTGCAATAGGGTCTCTACTCTTTCATAGTGACAAGATATATCAAATATATACTCAGTGTTGAGAGTTGATAAGGACAAGTT
Organism: Sphenodon punctatus; assembly: GCA_003113815.1. Taxonomy (NCBI): domain Eukaryota; kingdom Metazoa; phylum Chordata; class Lepidosauria; order Sphenodontia; family Sphenodontidae; genus Sphenodon; species Sphenodon punctatus. The sequence continues at coordinate 3,658,017 of QEPC01000119.1, read as the reverse complement.
AGACAGAGAGAGAAAAAAAGAACCAGCAACAGGTGATTTCAGTTCCCAATAGATTAGAGGGTCTGTAAATCTGTATACTTTCATCAAGGAGATATTTTACCTCCGTAATTTGAGTGTTGATAGTACACACTTAAATAGACCTTAATCTTCCACTGCTGTTCCAGTGGACTGCACATAGTTTCCTTTTAAGGTGCAGTAAATATGCCATCACTTTTCTGTCAACAATCTTTTTTAAAACTAGTCACCAGGCATCTTAGAGACGTCTATAAAGTACGTCACATTTCAAAGGGGGAGCGGGGAATGGGCTAATGAAGTTATGACAATTTGTGACAAGGGAGGATGGGATATATTGTTTATACATGATTTATGTGCCTTAGTCTTTGCGAGGGATTTGTCCAAGTGACAAGCTGGTAGAGGAGCTCGAAAAATGGCTTAAAAGGGGGCAAATTTTATGGATGGCTCCTTAGATATTACCTCCTCTCTGGCATCCATTTTAGGGCACATCTCCTACAACTTATGGCACCATAAACAGCTGCTTCTAGAAAACAGTTGAATATTGAAAGAACAGGTGAGCCATTTCTCCAGACTTACAGTGACTGTCAAGGAGGGGATAAGAACCCTAACTGTCCCTTGAATATTTATTATTTTATTTATATATTTTTTGAATATTTATGCCGCCCTTCCCACAAGGTTCAGGGCGGCTCACTATCCACACAACAAAGTTAAAAACATTAAAATACATACAATAAAGATGACCTTCCCTCAACCCCCCCATCCTCCCCTACAACTCCACCCAAAACCTCAGCCAATCCCCACCTATCCCTGCCTGCCAAATGCTCTTCCAAATAAAAAAGTTTTGCACCACCTCCAGAATAGAGCCAGGTTCGGCCTCAAGCAAACCTCCTGGGGAAGGGAGTTCAGCAACATGGGGACAGCAAATAGTCTGTATAAGACACATGGAAGAAATATCATCAAGGATGTTGAAAGACATAAAATGAGAAACATGATGAAGTGGCATTGGAATGCAATCAAATCCTTTCTTTAACATGTTCACAAAAGATTGAAGTGGGTACCTAGAAAGTGTACCTCGACAATAACCAATGCTACAAATATTACATTAGGGTCAGTTGCTCCAATTAAGTTCCTTCAGGATGTAAGAGAGTAGGAATTGCAGTCCTCCAGTCACAGCGTTAATGGCCCCAGACTATGCTCAAATTTCCATCCTGGCTACACTGCATTGCTTAAGTCACTTATTCCAGACGTGTCATACTGAGTCAAACCAATGGTCCATCAAGCCCAGCATCCTGGCTCTGACAGTGGCCAATAATCCCTAAACTCTTGCATAGGTACCAGTCACAGTTCCCTTTTAGTACATAGTTATAGCCTAACTGACTTTAATGTGGCTTGGAGGAGTATAGACCCAGGCACAGTTGGGGGGATGAGTATTGCACGTGTTCAAAGGGACTCTTCTTATAATTTAATTTGAGTAGTTCTACTGCTCTGAAGCCCTTTGCAAACCAACTTTGATTCTTTGTGAGCCCACAGAAAGGCTAATAGCTAATTTATGCATTCAACTTCTCAAGCTAAAATTAAGCATATATGAATAGAAACGTACTATTTTTCTGTGAATAGGAAAAAAAAGACTATTGACACAAAGGCACACATGAGATAGGCCATGCCCAGTCCCTCACCTGCCACAGGGAGAGCAAACACAGCCACCACACTTTGGACTGGCGAAGAGAGTAGGCTACACAATCCATCCCCCCTCAGACACAACCAGGAGGGTGGCCACTGGCAGAAGTCCCACTATGCTGAGTCCCAGAGAAGCTGGTCGCACATCCAGGCACCTAGTCCCACTCCATCCCCATTTGCCTGGCCCACTCACTATCCCACCCTCGTCCTTGATGAGGACACATGTAAACGGCAAATGTGCCCGCCACTCTGTGCTGCTAGCCAACTTCACCACAGGGTAGGGCAGCACAGGGACTGGCCATATGAGAGGTGGCCTGTTATCCCACTTTTCTCAATGTTCTCCGACTTTGGGCAACACTGGCCTTCTCCAGTGGATGCATCATATGTCAGCTGGCTGCCCACCCTGGGGTGGCGCTGGGTCAACATCTGGCAGCTGCCGGTCAAAGGATTAGCTGCATCGAATATTAATGGTGCCAACAGTGGGATGTCTCACGTGGCCTCACTGTTAGAATCAGTGGAACAAGTTGCTTATGATAAACTTCTCATTTTGTACACTATAAGAAGAATACACTTTATAAACACTAATATTTCTAAACTGCCCCTCTCCCCCAAATGTGTCTTTTTTCCCCCTTCCTGTGACTTTGGGTGATTTCAGACGTTACGGGGCCCTTTGGCCCCATACCAAAATCACCGGATTCATTCCCCCCCGGGGTCGCCCCGTAACGCCATATCAGACGTGCCGGAGGGATCCCGGCGGGGAATCTGGGAGGGGGCAGGGCTGCGCAGCGCAATGTACATCCGCACGGCCCCGCTCCCTCCATGCATCCCGCTGCCTGCCCTCCGAGGAGATGGGCGGGCGGCGGGGCCATTGCGGCCACCGCGTCGGGCCGGAAGTGCCATGGCCCGGGATCCCCGGCGGGATCCCGGGCCATGGCGCGCGGCCAGACATTACTTTTCATTTGTCCCTGCCATTTGATTTGTCCCAAATCCATTTGACCACGCTTCCCAGGACATTCCCCCGGCTAGCCCGGGAAGCGTGGTTCAAACTGACCCCATGTGGGTATTCACCGTGGCGAACATCTGGCAGCCGCCAAACAGACGTTCGAGACACGGTGACCACAGGTGGGTATTCACCGTGGTTCACCGTGATCTCGTAACGTTTGAAAATACCCTTTATTTACTCTTAGAGCCAATTCTCAAGAGCAAGCCTAGTTACTTGGAGGAGGTACTCCAGAGTAACTATGTCTCTCTACTTCTGTTCCCACAAGCATAAGGAAGAAGGGATAAAACAGCATTTCCTTTGTACTCCCAGCTCATGGGGAAAAAATCAGGAAGTTAAAGGAGGAAGTGGACTAAGGAGGTTACCTTAATAAAGTGGCTCATGTAAAAGTTGTTCGAGAAATTTAGACTGTCTTAAGAAGAGAGAGAGCTCTCACCCAACTGCCCAAGAATATCCATTCTTCTTATGGGCCACAAATTAGTAAGCATAATCACACCAACATTAACAGCCTTATACACCTACAGTGGAAGAAAGCAACCAAAAATATCTACACTAGCTAAATCACTGTGGTATGGGAGGATGAACAATTCCTGTTGACTTTAAAAGGTGACATTTTCACCCAGCCACTCGCTGATGCCAGGCATAGTGAACTCAAGAGAGTGCTCAGTGTGGACACTACAGGAGAAGTTGATCCACTGATTATTATACAGTTTTCCTGGGCTTATTTGACTCCTAATCTCTCAGAGAATATTTGTAATCAATATACAATTCAGTATGGCAGCAACAAAAAGCAACAGGATAAACAAAAAGGCCTTAATTTGAGCACAGATCATTCAGAAATCAGGGTTTCCAGCTCCATGAGCTATGCTGAATTTAACTGAAGCTGCCCTGGATTTCAATTATGTCAGTCTGTTGCAGGTTCTGTTGTCTAGTCTGCCTGTGGCATTAAACAAGACTTTTCCTGTTCAAAATCTCAGGGGTAAAATTATAAATATTAGCATAACTATCAGACTTCTCGCTATGTAAGAATGCCACCAGCTCAGCCTTTCCTACTGAGACCGAACTACGTACATCAGGGGCAACCATCACTGTTTGTTTGTTATCTTGTGCTATTGCACTTGGTTTCTAGGAAGAGACAGTTACATAACCCATGAGCTAGTTATAAAATAGAGGAATAAAATAGCATGTGTTTGATGAATGCAAAGCAGGTTGGATTGTATCCATCTCAGACCAAATTTAACCAATAAAATCCTGAGATTGGAGAGTACCACAAATTATCCTGTCTTTTGTGAATATTCAAATACTCTAACTTTTTTCTAAATACTTTTGCCCTTGCAATCTGTTCGGAACAATCAGATAGGAATAGCGTGGTCATCTATAACATTTTGAAATAAGGGTAATCTGTTTCTGCCACATTTACGTATGCTGAATAGCACTTTACTCCACAACCTTTCCTGTTGGAGTCATCACTATGCAAGGATGGCAGAATCTACCCCATAACCTTATCTTAAAATGCCAAAAAAAGAAGGGATGGAATCTCTACATGGGCCCTTGGCCCGCCTTTTTAGGCGGCCACCAGGGACATTTCTCAAGTACATTAGAGGAATGGGGGGCTGAGAGAGGCTGCAGCCTTTTCCCCAGAGGCGCAGGCAGCGCCGCTGTTTGGGAGCGCTGGTGCATTCACGCTGGGCCACTGCGAGGATACCTCGGCAGCCTGGATGTAACTTGCCCAGCAACATGGGGGGCAGCCAATTAGAAGCGAGCATGGGGGTCCCACCTCTTACGGGCAGCCTTCCCGCCTGTTGCCTCGCTCGGTGCCATTCGGAGCACCGTCAGTGAGTTGGAAGCCCCCGACCCTCCCTCCCAGAGATACTACGGGTTTAACCGGTTGCCTTATAGGGGCCAGGAAGGAATTTTTAAGAGAAAACACGATTGGTCAGAATAGTTTTTCTCATTTTTCGCCTTCCTCGTAGTGTTTTGTTGTTTTGGCTGATTAATCCCAGGGAGTCAGGATTGAGGGAGGGTAGTAGTTATGTTTACACTTGTCACACTCTTGCAGGGGTCCAGTGCTGTAGCAAGTTTTTAATAATATGTAGTAAAAGAGGCATCTCCCTAAGAGATGTGAGGGGAACACCTGGGACATAGGCTGGGTATGGCCAGCCACAGGGTTAACCTCCCAAGGTGAGTTGCTGGCAAAGGCGGGAAGGGATACGAGCGGTCCCCAAGCTGGTGGTAACTTAAATCCTTGGCTCGGGTCCGGAAGGACCTTGTCCCCTCTGGAGGCGGCCGTTAGCCAACGCCGGAGGGGAGATGTTTGAGTTAGGTAAAAAAGGGGGGTTATGGAGGGTACATCCAAGCCTCCCCTTTGTTGGGGTTGTTACGTACCCGTTTATAGAAGTTAGCACTGGATCTGAATTGCCTGTGGGCAATTACCCCCACCATGCCTAATTCCAATTTAAATAAAGAGTGCAGCCTTTCAAACCCAACATGTTGTCCTTGCTTCATTTCAGATGTGCCGACAATACACTTTGGGTGAAAACAGACATGACAAAGTGAGGTGGTTCCATGCCCCCCACCCAAAGGCGAACCACTGCAGTCACCACTCCTTGGGTTAATGGGGAGGGCTGTTCACACATGCAGTCCTTCTCCCCATAATTCGGGCACGGGGGCAGACATCACCGGTCCCCCCCTGTGCAGTTGGTCCAAGGAATTATGTCCCATGTGAATAGCTCCTGGTTCAATTCTGCTTGCAACGATCAGGCCCCAGGTAGAGATACAACCAAACAACTGATAGGGTGGGGCGTTCCTGGCCCCACGTCAGCTGTTTGATGTGTGCACTATGCCTGCAAAACAGCTGATTGGAGGGCACCTTTTGGGGCCCCCATCAGCTATTTAATGTGCACTTTGCCCCCAAATCTTCTGTTTCATGGACTGGATCTGTGCACCAAACAACTGATTGGGGACCAGGAGTTCCCCCTCTCCCTGAAAAGTTGTTCAACGGGGCTGGGTGAGCATGTTCCTCCAGTCCCCCCCGCAATCAGCTGTTCAGCTGGGCTGGGTGAGTGCGGGGGGAGTTATTCACTGACCTCACCTCAGGGTGGGGCTCAGACACAAAACAGATGTGTGGGCCACCATTAATCCAGATTGTCTCAGGTGGGCGGACGTTGGACCAGGTTGAGACTGCAAGGTTTTCTAGAATATGCTTCCCGTAGCAGCCACCTGCCCCGGGGCGTACACAGGCCAACATCTGACAGCAATGGAATAAACATGCAGGTGACTCCCGGGCCAATGCAGGCTACTGATGCATCTGTTTTTACCCTTAGATACTATGGCAACAGGATAATTTAAAAAACAAAATAAACTACTAAAACCACATGGCATTCGTTACTATGGAGCTTTACAGTGGTTGGTCAATATTGCATCTCTAATATAAGTGTTTCTTTGTTTAAAAAAACAACTTCAAATAAAAAGCATTGTGACTCTCCTGATTTAAATATAATTTTGATGAGCCACCAAGAATAGATTCTGGTTTTTGTTTGTTTTTCTCCTAATATTGGCTTTGCAGGGCGACCGAGTGTTTAGACCATTCTAAAATGCTGGCTTGCCCAACCAGTTTGAAGGTTGAACAAACAAGCTCAGTTGTCCCAGGCCTTATGTTGTGTAGGGACCTTCTGTGGGAGCCCAGTGGCAGTGGTCCCAGGAACACGAGGCTGCTGATATTGCAGCAACTGCTGGACTCAGGGGCCATTGCCACCAGTGCCTAGGGTTTCTTCTGCCAGTGGTGGCATCCCAGTCCCATCCTGGTGGTGGCAGTAGCAGCAACAGTTCCCGTAATTACAGTAGCAGGCCCCACAGCAACAGCTTGCTGCCCTGGGCCTCACAAATTCCAAGACAAACTCTGGTAGAGAGTATTTTTTTTAAAAAACACCATTAATTGAAGAGTAGACTTTTGGTGAAAAAGAATATTCTGGTGAAAAAAAGAAGGTGCCACTTTTACCTGGCTGCTTTTCAGAATTAAACCAAACACCATAAATATCTGCCACACACTCAATTCCTATTAACCACAACATTAATTGGAAATGGCTGGCTGCAGCATTTCTCAGTACTAGGTCCTTATTGTTTACTTTAAAAAATAAAAGCAAACGTATTCCCAAGAAGCGTCTAATTCATACTTATTACTATGTAATTATATATGATGACACGCAAACACACACACAAACACACCCCTTATCTCCAAACATGCATATTTTAAAAAAATAATCCTTGACAAGATTATAATTTCTCTAAATAGCTCTGCTTTCATATATTTCACCTTTTGATAGACATAGTAATATTATAATCCTTACTATGCAAGATTAGGCTTTATTTTATACAGAGAAAATAACATCTCCATTTATAAAACAGTGCAATAAAAATAAATTTGGTCAAAGCAGTTTGAAACACACTTCATTCCCTACTTTCATATTGACAGCAGTTATAATTCATTCCAATATAGCCGTTGCCATGTAGACTCTGGCTGAATAAATATTTTAAATTTACAGCTAGGGACAGCATGATGAGCACTGCAAATAGCTGCCCTTGAACTTCCCATAGTCATCCATTACCAGCAAAGTATCAAAACTAGAACACTGATAGGGGTTGCTACTCAATGCCATCTACCAGGAGAAGGCAGTGAAAGGAAAATCTGTTTCGTATATCTCTGTGCAACAAGTCCTAGCAAGCTGCCCATGAAACTGTAGGCTACCTTGAAAGCTAGTCAGAAACGTTGAGAAAGCATGTAGAAAGAAACAATAATGCTACAGAATTTTGGCTTGCAGTGTAATGAATGAGGAACAAATGCCCAGTAATATCAGAGTTACCAGCTCAGTGAAATTCCAATGGGGTATGTGGTGTCTCTTTATAGTATACGAACTTCAGCTATGGCGAACTTCAGCTATAAAAAAGTTGCCTATATTATCTTACAGCATAGTACAAAGATGATACTGAAGTTTATATATATATATATATATATATATGATCAAATGCATTTGCAACAACAATACTAATTATCTCAAAAGAAGCAAAGAATTAAAAGAACACCTCCTAAAGCATGAATACCCTTTTCACATAATTGATTACAACATACAAGGAGCATCTGTTTTGCCCAGGTTACCTCTCCTTCTTAATAGCAGAGAGAAAAAACATCACCTACAATGCATTCCTTTTGTTGTAGACTATCATCCTGCATCGCCTAATTACAAGCTGGCCATCAAAGAAAACTACCCCTTGATTGCCAATTCAGAACATCTCAATCAGCAAATCCCCGGTCATTGCTTTTCGACAACCACCCATTGTCACCGCATCAGGAATGAGACAAGGACACACATGTGGAATTTAAAGGCCACACTCTTTATTCCAGATTACACTCAAATCACCTCGACACACCAGAGGGATTCTGCTCCTAATCCCTACGAGGGTCCATCACTAACTCTTTAAAACATCTACTTTTATGGCTGCCTGGGATGGCACCCAGGCACCAGTCATCTTAACCAATGCTACCTATCTCCTTCACCCATGGACCGCACTGCTCCATTGGATGACCTGAGATACTTATGCTATGCTAACTTACATTATCAGAGAAGGTGTAGGTATGCCTGAGAGCAAATCACCCTCATGATATTTCCTATTCCTGGGTAAACCACTGATGCTGGTCGTTACCAACCCTTGCACCCAAGTGACTCCCCCCACCCCCATCTCATAAGGAGATGTCTCATTACTATACTAAGTCTCGCCTTCCGCGTTTCAGGATGGCCCCTTTGATCCACCGGGAGCACCTTCCTAGAGGTTCCCCGCATGAAGTGGAGGACCACAATGGAGAAGGCGTTCTCAGTGGTAGGGCCATGGTTATGGAACTCCCTCCTGGAGGAAGCTGGCCTGGCCCCAAGTCTACTGGCCTTTCGTTGGGCATGTAAGACGTGGCTATTCTCCCAGGCCTCTGGGGGGGGGGGGAATGAGGGTTTTTTAATTGTTATGAATTTTATTGATGTTTTAAATATTGTTTTATTTTTGTATGGAAGCTTCCCCGAGATGCCGTAGGCATGAGGGGGTGGCATATAAATGTAATTAAATAAATAATGCCTGAAAAATACACACACACACTTCAACAGTAACACAAATGCAATCCGTTTGATTATTTTTTTTACACTGTGGGGGAGGCGAAAACCCCAGGAATCTCATAAGCCAATCAGACATTCCTGCAAAAAAAATTCCTTCCCGGCCCAACAAGGCAACCAGCTCAACTCACAGTGATCTAGGGTGGGTGGGTGGGTATTGCCGCTTCTGCGGGGATGCACTCCGATTTTGGAGCCTTACACTGCAGTCAGTTTCAACTGACACAGAAATCCTTGCTCTTCTCTTTGCCATGCAGCCCGGCTGCTGTTGCCATGGCAACTCCCGGGCTGTCTGCAAAGCCTCTCTCTCCCTAACTGCAGCCTGCCTTGCTCACTCCTCTATGTGAGTGGGACAAACCCACCCACCCCTCACCGCTTGGAGCTGTAGGGGTGAGTGCACATCTATGCAAGCTACTAGTCACACCAACTGTTGACAATCCTGGCTCACATCCCTGCTCATCTAACCGATGCATCACCTAGGGATGTGTGAACAGAACCGAGTTCGTAAATTCAGTTTGGTTCAATTCAAAAATTGAGTTCGGTTCAAAAGTTCGGTTCGGTCGAATTCCGAACTTCCGAACCAAGTTCGTACATTCAAAACCATTTTTTGGCCTTCCGAACTGGTTCAAATTCGACCGAACACTTTGGTTGAACTCAAGTTTGGTTCGGTCTACCGAACTATTCGAGTTCGCTCCGAACTCTCGAACCCATTCGCACATCGCTAGCATCACCTGCTCTTATCTTAAAAAAACAACCACCTTCAAGAGCACAATTACCAACAAGACCTACCTCATCAGGCAGAATCTAACCTGTAAAACCAGCAGTTATTTACATCATTCAGTACAAACACTCAGGTTGCCACATACAACATGTTGGTAAAACCATCAGAGATCTACGTACCCATTTTAGGAATCACAAATCTGCTATCCTGACCAAAAAAACCAACAACCACCTGTTGCTAAACACTTTAATTTAGAAGATCATGAGCTATCAGATTTCACAATATTCCCCATTGAACACCTACCAAACCCTGTGATGCTGGATAAAAGGGAGAACTTCTGGATCTATAGACTGAACACCTTAACACCTCATGGCCACAATTTGGATGATAATATTTAAGAAGAGTTTGCCTTCTGCTTTTTGCCACTTCTTCAGGAGTTACCTAGCTAGCCTTGGAATTTTCAGACCACAGTATTCCTCTAACTGTCACCTATCTCTCGGCACCATTTGAAATCGAGTGTGCTACTGACGAAGGCGGAAGCCAAAACGTTTAACTCCAGCTTCAGCACCAGCTTTTTTTATCTTTCCACCTACCTCTGTTTGTCAATCTAAATCCAGAGCTTCCTTGAGAGTTGTGCTGTTCAGTTGCTTTCCAAGTCTCTCTCGACAGACAGACAGACAGACAGACAGAGACAGACAGTTCCAGTGCAGCCCTGTACCATGCATTTTTCATAAGCAACCTCTTTTAAAGGAGAGATATGCCCACCCTTATATATTTAATTATAATAATAATAGTTTATTAGACGTGCCCCGAGGTCATAGCCAAAAGCAATACACAATAAACAGTAAGCAACAAACAATAAAATCTCGGCCAAAATGAAGACACACAATAGAGAAAATAAAATTCCATATAGAGTACAATAAAATATACATAAAACAAGTAAGGGACTACTCCTCCACAGATACAGTTCAATACTCAAGCTTAGGCCCCACATATCATGACTCAGGATCTGCATATGGGATTTTAAAGTCAAGGAATTGCTTACAGATGCAGTAAGCCCGCACCAAAAATTGAGCAGTGTTCATGGAGGTCTGTGGTGTGCCACTGTTTAGAGAGAGATCCAAAAGGAAAGCATCCGCTCTCCTTCGAAATTTATCAAATAACAGGGCCAAGAATTTCTCCCTCGGGTTGTCATAGAAATGACAGTGAAGAATAATATGCTCCAGGGTCTCTATAGCCAAGTTGTTGAACGGACACAACAGTTCCAAGAAAGGAATCCCTTTTTTATGCCCTTGCAGCTCTTAATAAACTCGATTTGAATGAGATCAGGCCCAGTAGCTTTGTTGTTCTTAAAAGCGCCAACTAAGGCGTCAACCTCAAGTTCGGTGACTGGAGGCCAGACAGGAGTCTCATTAATATTAATTAGTCCATTGTGAGAAGGATTAATGTCTAAATCCAAGCTAAAAAGCTGATGAAAATAATCAGACCATGTCTGTGGAGGAATTGGAAAGAAACGGTTACTGACTATTTTTAATTGAGGAGTTGACTAACTGCCAGAATCGTCTTGTATGCTTCTGGGATGCTGCTTCCAAAAGGCTATCCCACTGAGATTCAATATATTTCTTTCTCTTAGCTTTGACCAATTTCTTATATTGTGTTCTAAGTATAGAATAATCCAAAGGAAGAACAGAAAAGTGGCCTTCCCTATACCATCGATACATTGAAGTTAGTTTAGCTCTAGCCTGCTGACATTCATGGTCAAACCAAACCTTTTATTTCCTCAAATTATTAGTAGCAGGAACTGCTGTAAATGGCAAAATATGTTGGTATATAAGGAGACTGAACTGGTTATAGGCTTCACTAACCTCTAAATGATCAGATGACCCAATTAAAGATTCCCTTAAGGTATAACAGGGATAATAAATAATCATAGTAGAGTGTGAGCAAGCCAAAGTCTCACTCCATTTGGGGGATCTATGTTTGCTTAAATTAAGTAAATTAAAGTTGTTATTTATGGGACCTGGCAAACTGGCTATTGGTAGTGTTAAGGAAAGAGTGAGTGGCAAATTATCACCAACTGAACATGACCCAATTGCAAAGTTCTTAATATAATTCAATACGATGGCTGTAACCACAATATAATCCACCACACTAGAACCAAAAGGTCCTAAGTGGGTGAACACCCCTTCAGGATCATTAAGTCCAAGCCGTTAATAATAAAAAGATGTTGGCTGGTAACTAAATTAGCCAATCTAATCTCTGATGAATTGATTCGGCCGTCCTAAAATTTCCTGGGATTCAAAAAGCCTGACAAAGAGGGGGAAGTAATATCACACTGTACCTTTCCAATGCATGATCATCTGGACCCGATCTAGCATTAAGATCCCCTGCCATAATCAACATCCCATCAGGATGATTAACTAACAGCTCTTCCACCAATGCCTCAATGTTATTCCACATGGAATCATTATAAGATCCTGCATTACATGGTGGGATATATACTGAAAGAATAATTTAGGTACATAGACCAACCTTAGCCTCCAAACCTAAGGCGAGTGGAGGGTGAGTATTGTCTATAATGTTGGAAAAATCAAGTTTCTCATCTATGAGGCATCCCAAACCTCCACTGGGGCAACCCCTTGAACTATAGGAGATGGCAGGAATAGTATATGCCTTATAATTCTCCATTTCCAGGGGATCTTTGGCCCAAGTTTCTTGAAGTAAAATAATTTGATATTTGTTAATAAAAGAAACAAAATCTTCATCGTTTAAGTGATTGCGCCAGCCTGCAGAATTCCATGAACATATAGACATATAACAATAACATCAGTGTCTTACAGATGAAATGATAATACATTGAAGTACAAAGTTTACAAGGTGTACGACCTTCATATGGTCATAGACAAGAGAGTAAAAAAACCATGCTCAGGGGCTCCAAATCCTTGTTAGTCAGAGAAGTACAAATAAAGTTATGTCTGAGGTGGTACCTCACGCCTGAGTTGATCCATAGATCTGATCCTTCTGCGTCTATATTTATATTTATTAAAATACACCAGATACATATTTGTTTGGATCCTTCTCCAAAAACCCTTTGTGGGTAACTGGACTTCTTCATCCTCAATCTTGCGAACACATAGGTGTGTTTATGTAATTTTATTCATGCAACTATTTTACTGGACTTTAATGAGACTGATCATGTATATGAAGTTGTGCTTACTTCTGAGTGTTTAAAAGTTCAGCACCTATGTATTTTGTATATAAGTATTTTGACTGCGCTTTCCAATGTGTCTGAAAAGCACCACCAAAAATGAGCCACCATCTTTATTTATTTGTTTTTTATTTATTGTATTGAGTTTATATACCACCCTTCCTGCAGAGGCCCAGGGCAGCTTTACAACTATACAAACAGTAACACTCTATCGTTAAAATAAATAATAATATAAATCACCTTAATGCCCATCCAACACCCCCCCTATGCTCCCCACCCAATCCCATCTCTGCCTTCCAAATACCTGGCCAAAGAAAAAGACCATACATTGTTTCCAGAAGATGAACAGGTTCGGGTTTAGGCAGAACCTCAAGGGGGAGGGAGTTTGATAGTTCCGGGGCAGTCACTAAGAACCCCTCCCTGTGTACCCTAGCTGTAAAAACATCTAGGAGAGACTGCATCTGGAAGAGGGACACCCCAGCTGACCTCAGGGACAGCGAGGGGACATGAGGGAGGAGGCAGTCTTTCAGATTCTTGGGGCCCAAGCCATTTAGGGCTTTATAGGTTAAAACCAATACATTGAATTGTGCCCAGAAAGCTATTGGCAGCCCGTGCAGACTCTGGAGCACTGGTGTAATGTGCTCCCGGTGACCTGCCCCCAATAGAAAGTAAGCCGCCATGTTCTGCACTAACTGAAGCTTCTGAATAATAGTCTTCAAGGGCAGCCTCACATAGAGTGCATTGTAGTAGTCCAGCCTCGAGGTAACAAAAGCATGGACAATACTGGCCAGATCTGAATCTGATAACAACGGTCACAGCCTTCTCACAAGATGTAATTGGTGAAAGGCACGCCTGGCCACCGCCACAACCCGACAATCCAGGTGCAGCAGCGGATCCAAGAGAACCTTTGCAGCCTTGGGGTGCTTTTGGATCCACTGCTGTGTGCCTGAATTGTCTGGTGAAAGGCACTCCTGGCCACCGCAACCTATTACATCTAGTGAGAAGGCTGTGACCGTTGTTATCAGATTCAAATCTGGCTACCATCATCCATGCTTTCATTACGGTGAGGTTTTCAGCAGCCGCCTGTAGAGCAGAGGGGCTCCTTTGGAATAGGAGCTGGGGGTGGGGGGCAGCCCAGCTGCAGCAGGTTTGAGTCAGCAGAGTCCTAGCCAGTCCAACAGGCTCCCAGCCCTCCAAAATATTCTAGAGTAGAGAATATGAATATAAAGGGGGCAATTTTAAGCACACTTATTTTTAAGCAAAACCTTTGAAATCAATGGGATTGGCTCATAAGATTACAGCCTTAAATAATAAACAGATTAGCTTTTTTTCAGTTGGCCAAGCCAAAAGAAATGTGAAATTCAAAACAGCAAAATCTTGCTGAACAAGATTTTGAAATTCCCATAGTTTTCATAATTTAAAAATGTAATTTCTAATAAAACATTTCAAAAAATATTTTAAATTTTAACCAATTCGTTTTAACTACTGAAGGGGAACACACATTTTGCTCTCATGTGTTAATGATCGTTATAAGCAGGTAGGAAGCCAAAATGCCTTGATCAAGAAAAGCAGAAGGGACATGTTTGTATAAGTTACTTCAATTAACTGTGCTTGTATGGTATGTTGACAGACTATACCCACAGGGTTTATATTTAAATGATAGCACCATTTACTGTATATTAACATAATTTTATAATTAACTTCTCAAATACTAAGTGAAACAAATGCTGAGCTGAATGTGAAATGCTGCACTAAAACTATTATCGATTCACAGTACATGGGCCATTCCTACAAACCTATTTTCTTTGCTTTTAAAAAGACTTTTCTTGATTGTGCTTAAGAGATAAATAAAGAATGTCCCACTATCTATTTGTTGCATGCAAACAGTCTATTCTATTTTGTACTGGTATACTGTGTACTGTGTACTTTTGTACTGGTATTTTGTGTCTGGTCCTTACATCTATATTTTAGAGACTGGAACTTTATTCTTTCAGACTAAGGGTGTAGAACATTTCCCGTTCTTATTTCACACAGCTATGAAATTTCTCTTTACTCTAGATCAAGAATTTGTTACAGCCTTTATAAATCAATCTTAAATGCATGTGTACACAAAAAGTCCCACCATTTTGAGATAAATATGTAGCAAAGTCACAGACACTGAATGTGGCTACCACATTTTTGTGGAGTCTTTGGACGTTTATAGACAAGACAGTGTTTCTCCCAGACTTCTGAGTCTGGGAGAAACAAACTCATGTGGAGAGTGAGTGGGTGGGTGGTTATATGTTTACCCCCACTACTGGATGCCAGCCAGGCACCATTGGAAACAGCGAGCACAGGGGAACTCACACATGGTTGGAGAACTGGACTTGTAAAATCCCAATATCGAGGTTTTACAACACTCAAACATGCACGAGTTCCCCAGTGCTCGCTGTTTCCAATGGCACCTGGCTGACTTCTGGTAGCATATTACCCACCCACCCCCCACACACATGAGTTTGTTTCTCCCGATTAAGTCAGGGAGAAACACTGTCTCATCTAAAAATGCCCTTATTCGTGCAATTCTAGAAAGCAAAGACTGTAGTTTAGAAGGGAAAATAGCAAGCATAGTGCAATTCCTCCAACTCCCTCCTTGACCCCCTCCAATCTGGCTTCCGCCCCCTTCATTCTACTGAAACTGCTCTCGCTAAGATCACCAACAATCTTCTAGTGGCTAAATCTAAACGTCTCTATTCCATTATTTTCCTCCTTGATCTCTCTGCTGCCTTCGATACTGTTGACCACTCACTCTTGCTGGATTCCCTTCACTCCCTTGGCTTTTGTGGCTTTGTCCATAACTGGTTCTGCTCCTACCTCTCTGACCGCTCCTTTAATGTGTCTCTCTCCAACTCCGCCTCCTCCTCCTTCCCCCTCTCAGTTGGTGTTCCTCAAGGCTCTGTTCTTGGCCCTCTCCT
>QEPC01000119.1:3612718-3627274 GCA_003113815.1 Sphenodon punctatus | reverse complement strand
TGAGAGCAAGGGGGTGGAGTAGAGGAGGGCTTCTCCCTGGTGGCAGCAGGGTGGAGGTGGAAGATATTTGGCAGGATGGCTAACACTACCTGTGTGTAGGTGTTGGAAGACTGCTAGATGAATGAAGGACATATTGTATGGTTTATGTAAGGATTAGGGTTGGGAGTTGTGATTGGGGATTGTTATAGTTGAATTTGAATTTATAATGACGTATTATTGTACTATGTATTATTGTATTATTTTGCTTGTTGTAAGCTGCCTCGAGTTATCTGTTGATAAGACAGTGTGGGATATAAATTAAAATTGGATTGGATTGGATTATATCTCATTTATTTATTTAAATTTTTAGCCTCATCTATCCCAAGGGGCAAAAAGTAGTTCAAATGATATCTTCTATTGGACCATTTGATATCATTTCAACCACTTTGTCTTTCTGTCACTTGGGATCAACATGGCACACTCTATCTCTGGCCTATCCCAAGGGGTCAGAACGGGTTACAATATATAATAAAACCAATTAAAATCCCTTATCCCAAACCTCCACAAACCCATCCCAGCCTGCCAAAAGTCTGGCTTTTTTTTTTAAAAGTCTTAGTTACTTCTGACCCAAAAAATGTTACCAGACATGATGCTAGCTACTTGCTTTGGGGGTTAAACACACATATGGCCATTACGTCTGTTTGTGCTAACATGCCTCTCACTATCCCTTTTTCTCAGATTGTATCAAATTGGTACCAGAAAAATATTGGTGTAGCAACAAATAGCCACCCTTTACCTGTTGGTGCTGTTAAGGCTATAATTTACTTATATTTCACACACCACACCACTTTTATTCTGTGGTAATGCGAAAGCCCATCAAGACAGGATATCATCCAGGCAATAGTTGGTGAGAGGAGCCTCTCAGGTAGATGCTGAAACACACAACATGAATGTCTGCAGGAGATGCTATGGATTGGGATTAGATCAATAATTTCAATTCATGATGGATTTCCCATAAATGCATTGTTATGTCTGGGTACATTCAGAGGTACAGCTCTGTCTCCTGACAGACTCTCATGCTTTCAGCTCTATTAGATCTTAGCTCTCACCTCCTCTTCTACTTCAGGTTTTCCTTTTAGATACTGGCACTCTGCAACACATCGTGTCCAGTATTGTGTGTTTCAAAATGCACTGGGTCCAAGCAAGCACATTGGAATCAAACACCACCTCTGGCTCTGGAAAACTGACACCAGAACTGTGGATCATCACTTCCCTTCCCGATGTCAAGTGATCAGAAAGAACAGGAGATTTGGTGGCCTTGTGGCTATTTGCTGCCAGGTTTGTGCTTTCATGTTCTGCTGAACTCAGTACCTGGGTAAAAGTCACAGTTTGTGAGGGTGAAAATTTTAATCTAAATTTTCAATCTCATGCAAATGCCTTTAAAATAATTCCAGCCCGACCCCCCACAAAAAATATATTAATTGATTTAGTTTACTAATAGATGTGTATAATTCATAATAAATAAACAGAGATACCGTTATATCAGAATTTAGGTATTTCCCCCTAAATATTGAGATAATTTACACTGGAAATAAAGATTAATTATTAGATTAAAGCATCTTACTTTCTCATGAATATCATGCTTATTGTGTATCTTTCCAAACCCTGCATTATAGGCTAGCTTCTTCACATGCTGAAAATGATCAATTGACATGATCATTCAATGACAGCTTTTCTGCTGTTGTTTTACTTAGGATCAAAGTGTGCTAAGTGCCAGAGTAAGGAGCTGTCCCTTCTCCAGGGTTCCAGCAATCTAGGGGTGATTTCAGACGTGCCGGGTCTCCCTCGGGCCACGGCACGGAATCACCTTTTCATTCCCCTCCGGATTCCGGCCGGCCGGTCAACAGACGTGCCGGCCAGATTCCGAAGGGGGATTGGGGAGGGGCGGGGCTTCACGGCACAATGTGTGGCTGCACAGCCCCGCCCCCCCATGCTCCCCCAGACGGCCGTCCTCCACGAGACGGGCGGGTGCAGAGGCCAATCTGGCCGCTGCGCCTGTCCACCTCTCGGGGTCTGGACCACGGCTGGGAATCAGCGAAGGTAACAGACATTACCTTCCGCAGATTCCCAGCCATGGTCCAGCTAACCAAGCTTCCAGACCTCCGGGCAGCCGGAGGTCCAAAAGAATGGTCAAAGGGATTTCCACCTGGTATTCACTGGGGTGAACATCTGGCGGAACTCCCTACAGATGCTATGGTACCACGGCCACCATGGGGGGTTCACCGTGGTATCGTAGCATTTGAAATTACCCTAGGACTTTGGTCCTGAAATGAGCTTCGTAGAAGTTCAGAAGTTTATCTATTCAGACTAGAACTTGAGACTGCAATCCTCAACTTGCTTGCCAGCAAAAGCCTTATTTATTTCAATGGGTCTTATGCCAGCAAAGTACTGTAGGATCATAGTCATAGGTTTCAATCACTCACTGGTGGTGAATAGACCCATAGGCCTTTTTTACATGGGCAGCAGCACCCACGCATGAATACCCAGACATTTTTTTTTGGTATTTCTTAATCAATTTGTATCCCGCCTCTCCTGCCCCTGGGTGTTCATGCATGGGTGCATCTCGTGTACACACCACAGTGGGTGGGTGAAGGTTGGTGTGCATGCTTGCACTCGCAGAACACACATGCACACCCACCTTCTCCCAACACCCACGCATGGAGCAACCAGCAAAAACGGTGGTTGCTCCATGTGTGTACATGGGTGTGAACCAGTCTACACCTTCCCCCTACCCAGCGCCCACCCACCGGCATGAACACCAACCCCGTGCCTGTTTAAAAAGGGCCATTTATTTCAATAACAGTAGTCACACAGAAGTAGTTTCAAGATTACAGTCATGACAAGGCAGTCAAAACAGCTGTGATCAAACAATTTGGGGTTGATTTTTTAAAATATATCTTTGTTTTGAGGTTTTGCAGGGCATTTTTTTGGCGGGGGAGGGGTGTTTAAATGATGTGCTTTATTTGTCGAGCAAGCATTTAAAGGCCTCTAAAAACTTATTTATTTGAATAGAGAGAAAGTGACATCTGTTGAAAAATAGAGAAGAAAGGAATCCAAGCACTAGGCTGAAGAAGGTACAACAATATTAATTGGATAACTGGCCTGAGGAACAGGGCCAGCCTTAGAAATTGCAGGGCCCAGGGCAAAGAAAAAATGTTGGGACCCCCTTCGCAACGCCCACTTCCCTTGGCCCCGTCCACTTCTCTGTTCTCTTGAGTATATCCCTTACACATACACACCCCACACAGCACTTCCAGCAAATTTTTTGTGCCCAACCATCTTGGATAATAATAACCATTGGCAGGCCTAGTTCCTCCATGAATTTTTCCAAACCTTTCTTTTTTAAAAATCCAGATATATTACTTCCATTTACAGGGCCCCATGGCAATGCATTCCATAGGTGAATTGTGCATTACATTAAAAAGTGCTTTCTTTTGTTTTAACACTGCTGCCTGTTAATTTCATTGGGATGTCATCTCACTTTTGGGTTATGAGAAAGGTAGGAGTAATTTTATTTATTTATTTATTTATCTTCACAACATATATCCCACCCCATCCTGCTCAATGGTAGCTCGGGGTGGTGTACAATAAACAAACAGAACAGAATATCTTCTTTGCATCATTCATTCTTTTATAAAACCTTGATCCTCTCTACTACTTTGTCCTAACTTGACCTGCCCCAATCCTTTGAATCTCTCTTTACATTAAGAGGATTCATACTCCTGACTATCTTTCTTGCCATTCTCCACATACCCTTATCTACTTCTTGAGGTGGAGTGATTAGAACAATATATATATAGGGACATTAGGTGAGGGAGATGGGTAAAGGGTGGGGTTAGGGTGGGGTGCGGGGTTTGCTTTTGTTTAACTTCCCCCATTATTTATTGTATTTATTTGTGATGATTTTAGCTGTTTTTATGTTTTATATTGTTGTTTTATTTGGTATATTAGCCACCCCGAGCTGCCTGAGGCAGGATGGGAGTGGGGTAAAAAATGGTTTAAATAAATAAATTCATAATTTCCTATGCCAATAACTTCCTTTTGTTTCCAGTGTGACAGAGCCCAGTTAAGAAGAAAGAAGATGTGGGAGCTTAAGCAATGAGCCTTGCAAACCAAACTCATTCTGATATCCAACACTGCTTGTACTGGCACCAATAATAAACCATTTTGCAAGCCAAATTAGACTCACACAGGCCCACTGTCCTGGTTGAACTTGTACATTAAAAAAAACTTGGGGGGAAAAACTTGGAAAAAAATCCTTTTGATGCTGCACAGGTAAACTCCGCAGAAGGAAAAAAGCAACAAAAAAGAGGGAGGGAGGTTTCACTAAATTTTGCAGCTGTTTTCCAAGCTGTAGTTTTTTAGTCTGTTCAGCTCCCCATTGTCACAGTACAAGTTTAGGTATGTTCCTCAAATACAAGTAAAGAGCAGCTAACTAGATAGCCATTACTTACATAAAATTAGCAAGAACAGGCAGCGTGGGGAAGGGGAAGTTCCCAATAGCAGGCTGCAGCAGCAGCAGCCTTCAACTCCTTCTGCCTCAGTGGTGCCACCTCCTTGGTGCCATATCATGAACCTCTTGGGGACTGGGGCAGAGTGGTGGACAAAGCAAGGCAGCCAGCAGCCCCATGCTTCTAGGAAGCCTTGAGCCAGCGCCGCAGGAGTGGCATGAAAACGGAAGCATTTTGTCAGGAGGGAGGCAGTACATGAGCATGCATGTGCCACATCACATGGCCGCTGGCAGGAAGAAGCAGCCAGCACAAGCACCGTGGCAAGGTGGGCTGCACTGGGGGCAGTCCCCAGGCATCAAAGCAAAGCCTTCCCCCTCACTGACTGACACTGGCCAGTTCAGTAGGGCTCCTCCTCAAGCTAGCTAATTACCTGCTGTGGAGGAGGGGCCCTACTGAATTGGACAGTGTCAGTCAGTGAACTGACAGAAATTGAAATCTCACCCCACCGGTGGTGCAGCCCAACCCCTAAGCTGCCTGCTGGCCTGTTGTTGTGGCAGCGGGATGCTACCGAGTAGGAGGGGAGTGGGACTGGTGAGTGCAGTCTTTCTGCAGCTGGAGCCGAGCCTCAGGCTCGGGCTGGCTCAAGCCGGTGGCAGCAAAATCCCCAACTCCGCAGCTCACAGGCTGAAGCAGAGAGGCTTAGAACCGGCTGCCTAAGCAGGCAGCGTGGGGGCCCCCAAGAAGTGGGGCCCAGGGTGGCCACCCCAGTCAGCCCCGTAGTAAGGCTGGCCCTGCTGAGGAATAAATGCAAATTCCGGAATGTTCTTGGGGAGTTACCCTCTGATCTGGACGACCACCAGCTTGATGGCCTCATGGCTTTATGGAACACCTTGCTAATGGAGGTCATTGACCAGACAGCTACAAGGCATCTGCTCCCCGGGCGACGGCTCCTCAGATCCCCGTGGTTCACAGAGAGCCTGGGGGTGTTTGAGCATGAGGGTCGACTGTTGGAGCGACAGTGGCGACATTCACGTGCTGAAGCCAACAGATTGCAGCATTGAGCCAGTTTACATGCCTATGCCATAGCTGTAAGGGCAGCAAAAAAGGAGTTTTCTGCTGCCCACGTAGCCTCCGCTAAAACTTGTCCAGTGGAGCTTTTCCAGCTGGTGAGGGGGTTGGTCAGTCCACCCTCCCTCTTCCTGGAACTGGAGTCATCTAGTACCCACTGTGACATGTTTGTTGATTATTTCACAGATAAAATTGCTCAGATTAACCACAATTTTGACTCCACGTTTCTTACAATGGGTTAACCAGAGGTTGTGGAAGTCCCCCCTTGTCCAGTTTTGTGGGATCAGTTTCAGTGGGTGTCACCCACTGAGGTGGGGCATGTGGTTGGGGCAGTTAGGGCCACTTTTTGTGAACTTGAGCCATGCCCATCCTGGCTGGATAAGGCCAGCCAGGAGACGTTGGGGTCATTGCTGGCGGAGGTGGTCAGTGCCTCCCTTTGGGAGGGCAGAGTGCTGGGCTGCCTCAAAGAGGCAGTGGTGCGGCCTCTGCTCAAAACACCGTCACTTGACACTGGCTCCCTTACCAGTTATTGGCCAGTCTCTAACCTGTCTCTTATACACATCTAGATGTGTATAAGAGACAGGTTCTGCTCCTTCCTGGCCGGAAGAACTCAACGCGTAGTGTTTGGAGATTGTTCTTCATCCCCTCAAGACCTCATGTGTGGTGTCCCGCAAGGTTCCATTCTGTCCCCTCTCCTGTTCAATGTGTATATGCAGACACTTGGTGAGGTCGTGAAACAGTATAGAATGCAGTGTCATCAATATGCTGATGACACCCAACTCTACCTCTCTTTTTCTTCTGACCCAGACCCAGCAGTCTTGGTGCTTACCCAGTGTTTGGCAGCTGTGAGGGACTGGATGAGGGTGAGTTGACTGAAACTGAATCCCGATAAGATGGAGGTAATGATGGTGGGTAGGGAGGTGGATGTGGTGGCACCCGTCATTGATGGGATTCACCCTCTGCTGGTTCCCCAGGTTCTCAGTATGGGTGTGCTCCTCGACCCACAGCTCGGTAATGGGAAAGTGCCAGAAGCTGGTGTTCAGCAGAACTCCTATTCTGACTCTGGTTTGGCCAAAAAAACTTTGCTGTTCACTGCAAATGGTTTACATATTCCAAGTCTGTAGATGAAACACTTGACAGGTACATAGATCATAAAAAAAAACACACCGTACATGCTATGAGACATAAGGCGCAACCCTGAAGCTTCAAACACTTACTAATAGTGAATTGGTCCATTCACCTTAAATTGGGCTATAAGTTTTTGGAAGGTTTTCAGGACAGGGTTGTCTCTATCTGTAGAATCTTGCTGATACTTGTAACAATATATAATGACATTCATTTTCCATCAGTCAGTATCAATTTTATTGGGGCAGGCACAAGGCCATAGCTCTTACTACAAAACACAATTCATTATAAACGTTTAGGTAATAATAAAATTATCTACAACCAAGGCATATAGATTGAGTTACATTTTCATAAAATCAACAATGGTCATAAACCTGACGAGGGAGCCAACCCAGACACAGAATGTTCCAGGAAGAGTTGCTGTCTAACAAAGGCAGAAGTCAGAAACCCAGCAACTGCACGAGTTACTTCGTGCTTGTGATCTCTCATTTTCAGCTTATACTGAAAATGACCACTTGGTATATAAACAGAAGTATATCTAATCAGTTTCACCTTAACATTCTCTACTAGTTTAGGCCAGGGGTAGGGAACCTTCTGCCTCCCGAGCTCCACTTTGAAAATTAGTACAAGCTTCAAGGGCTGCATAAAAGTTGGGGCACAGGTTCTCCCTCCAGGAGGAGGCTCGCCTGGCCCCGGGCCTGTTGGCCTTTCAACGTATTTGTAAGACTTGGCTGTTCGCCCAGGCCTTTGGAGGTGAGAGGGAGGAGGGGTTAATTTCTGGGGGTGGTGGTTAAAATTTGTTTTAATTAAGATGTTTTAGACTTTTTATGTTAAAAAATTATTGTATATTATGTTGGATGCCGCCCCAAGATGCCGTAGGCCTGGGGGGGTGGCATATAAATATAAGGAAATAAATAAATAAATAAAATAAAAAAGGAAGTCCCATATCATGGATCTGTGCCAGGTATTTCCCCCTATCCTTGTGTGAATCCCCTCATCTCTTTCACCTTACCTTGAACTAAATATTTTGGTGCTTGGTGGTAGGAACTGGATCCACGGTCCAGTGCCAGGAACTGGAAAAGGGCCACATAAAAACTTGCCGAGGGTTGCATTTGACCTGAGATTCTCTACCCCCGATTTAGACTATTATTCAGCAAAATATTTGATTTTAAGCATGTGACTAATCTCAAAGTGAATAGAACACTCATACACATTTAGGCATATGATGAAATAACTTGCTGAATATGGGCCTCATTTTATTTAATCCTGTACTGGCTAGCTGGCTAGCTTTCAAAAAAGTAAAAAATTCCAACTTATTGATTCTTTTTCTCTCCAGCCAGGCTTTGAATATGAAACCGAGTAGAAAGAGTCCAATTTCTCTTTGATCCAGGAGAATATATTAGCATGAGAAACCAAGCTTCTCTAAAGTTCCACTTCATCTCTTCGGTTAGGGAGGATGTGCCTCAATCATTTCATTATGCATCCATTATTTATTTAATGAAACCCCTATTTGTAATTAATAAATTACACAAGAGACATTGAATTCATGTCTTTACTCTGATATGTACTTTTCAAACACCAGACTCACTGAATACCCCCTCTGATGTTTATTACTGTCTGTCAGTCTCTGTTAATTTAGTTTAACGATTCTCTGCCACACAATTTCCTCCCTGCTTTCTAGAATAAATCATTTTATCTGAATGGGGAGTAAAACATCAATTTTCAGATAACTTTACAGGAAGTAATGCAAACGTTGGTCAGATTTTTTTTCTGAGGAGAAAAAAAACAAAAAC
The DNA here is from genome assembly GCA_003113815.1 of Sphenodon punctatus. Classification (NCBI taxonomy): domain Eukaryota; kingdom Metazoa; phylum Chordata; class Lepidosauria; order Sphenodontia; family Sphenodontidae; genus Sphenodon; species Sphenodon punctatus. The sequence goes on along the minus strand of QEPC01000119.1, from coordinate 3,618,798 downwards.
TCTGCTTCTCCCATGTTAGTTTTTAGAGAGTTGGATTTTAATTAATGAGTACTTCTAATCAATCAACGTCTGCAGACACAATATGCCTTTCTTTTACTGAGAAAGTTTCTAAGATCTTGAAAGCAACAGAAAGAAGTGGTGGAAATAGTGAGTTAAAGATTCTTGGCATGTTAGTCCCTTTATTGAATCACTGTCAGATACAAATAAAAGAAATCAGCCATTTGCTTAACAGTTATTTTTCTACACTGGTTTTCTGTTCTTAATGCTAGTCATATAAAAGAATCAAATTAAGTCTTAAATTAGGGTGACTGCTCATTTAGACTTGATACTTGTCTTCTTCACTGACAGAGCAGAAACACTGACATGTTTACAAAAATAGGCAGATTGCAGTCTTTACACAACTGACAAAGATGAAAGCAGGAGTGTGTCAGAACCCTGGCTATTCACTGGAAGTGATGTCTTCTCAGAGCCACCTTTTGAGTTTGCTGCAATATGGGCCAATGAGCCATATTGTTCTCCTCGGGGCTTCCTGTGCTGGCTTGGCCACACCCCCTGGCCTTCGGATAGGCTTTTAGCCTCCGGCTTTGTTACACCCCCAACTTCCTGGGTGGCTGCCATCCTGTATTTAAAGTTGGCCTGAATCCACAGGAGGTTAGTTGGATAATCCTCCTCCCCCCTCTCCCCCCCAGTTGTCCTGAGACTTGCTCTACTTCTGGCTCTACTCTTTCCTCTCTGGCTCTACTCTGTCTGCAGTTAGACCAGTTCTGCTCTGATCCCTAGTTTGGACCCACTTGCCCTGTTTCTGTTCTGGATTCTGTTTGTTTCTGCTTTCTCTGAAAACTGGTCCTGTCTGTCTGTCTGTCTGTCTGTCTCCTCCAGCACATAAGTCTGTATGTCCTTGCACCCTCATGATCCATGTACTGGTCCCTGGATTGACATTACTGATCCCTGGACCTATTCTTGCACTACCTCCCTGGCATTGATCCCTGCATTCCTGACAAAGTATACAAGTTGTTTCTACCCTTGAGACTCCCATATAAGAGTCGGGTGTTGTACAATTCCGATATTCTGTTCTGCTTTTGTCCTGTACACAATAATGTTACCAATAATTTTTATGTCCAGCAGCTGCATTCCTTATTCTTTCCTTACACCTTGATTTACTTCCCTATACATCTTTTATTCACTATCGGTTATTTTCAAACTTGGCTTGCCCTTACAATTGTTGCTTCTCTTCCTTGCTCACGCTTCTCTATTTTTTTTTTAAAAAACTACAATTTCCCTCTTCACATTCTCAGAAGCTTTGTCCCCAATTCTTTTCAGCTCTTATGTGGTCTTTGGCTGCCTCAAGCATGGTAATATGAAATATGTTTCAGTGATGCTAGCAGCTAGAGCTACTATTTCATGAGCTTACATGTGAACCTACAAAAAGCATTAATTATCAATAGTGCGACTTTGAACAAGTCTTCCACTATTACTCATCATTTCTCTTAAGACCCTCTATGACATCCCTTACTCATATCACATGCACTACTATGATTAGGGCACATGCACCTGCTCTGTCAGTGATGTAAGCTAGGGCTGAAACTCAATTCTCAGTTTCTCATGTTTCTCAGTGAGAATTACAATTCTAGTCTCGTTCTTACAAAAGAGAATGAGAATCACTGGATTCTCACTGAGAAACATGAGAAATCTCAAGAAACAAACTAAACAGTGCTGATGGGGGTTAGGGAGGGAGGAGAAAGCCATGCTGTTCCCTGACCAGCTTTCTTAACTTGTCTGGGGCTGGCAAGTGTCTCGGTGGTGAAAAATTCCCGGACACATTTTTCAGGAATGGGAGGGGAAGAGTAGGAGGGAAGGGACAGACTCAGCTGATATCTTAGCATTCTATTGGTTAGCAGGAGTCAGCAGTCAATAGAATCTTGAAACGCTGTGCTGAGCCTACCTGTTCCCTTAAGTTCTCCCCCGTCCCAGCTGGAAGTCCTTTACAGAAGGGAGGGGGAGAGCAGAATGGAGGGGGCAGATCTTCAGCATTTTATTAGCTAGCAGAAGTCTGAGCATGCAACAGAATGCTGAAAAGCTGTGCTGAGCCCACCGCTTCACTTCATCATTCTCCCCCTCTCCCATCCAGAAAGGGGAGGGGGGAGAGTTGAAGGGAAGAGGCGGGCTCAGCACAGCTTTTCAACTTTCTATTGGGTTCTGACTCTTGCTGACCAATAGAATGCTAAGATTTTCAGCGGAGCCTCCCCCTTCCCTCCTGCTCTTCCTCTTCCTATTCCTGAAAATTTCCAATCGGGAAGCTTTCCCCACTGATATAGCTTCCAGACCCAGACAAGATAAGAAAGCTGGGTAGGCAGGTATGGTTTCCTCCTTCCTCCCCGCTTTAATTTCTCCATGTTGGGAGACCAGCCTGGGCATGCTGGGGGTGGGTGGGAGCAAAAAATCTCACAAGAATCTGAATCAGGGTCACGATTATTATGAGAATAAAATCTATTTCTGTTTCAGCCCTAAAGTTGTCTTAGCCCTCAATACTAAAAATGCCATTTTCATGCTTTTTTCCAATCCCATGCATTAAACATATCTAATTTTCCTGTAAACATCCTGTGACCGGAATTTAGAGGTTTCCTTTTCTCTGGTTGTCCTCCAAAACACCACTGGACCAGCCACGACTCAATTATAAATTTTAAATTATAAATTATAAATTTTAAATAAAATAAAAATAAATAAAAATTACCCCACTTACAGCCACCACTGAGCATCACTCTCCCCAGAGTGTGCCAGTCAGTAAGGAATTATTTTTTCATTGCTTATAAGGCGATGGGTCTCACGGTCATCAGAAAAATAATGGGTTAGCTTGTCTTGGTGTTAAACCAAGAATTCCCCCAGTCATACAGTGGAAGTAACCATCGAGATACAAGCTTCATAATGAGAAAATTTTAAAAGTAAAACAGATAATACAGTTTTGAGGTAAATAGGCAGAAGGTGTGTAAGGAAATGAAATCAAAACAATATGCAATGCTAGTTTAACTCATCAGGTTCCTTCTCAAAAATCACACCACATTCAAAAATCCAACAGGTGGGGTCTAGATGTGACATTTTGTTCATGAAAGCCAGCTGCACGTTCTTTTAAAACCACAAATTAAATACCTCGATCAAGTGAATTAAAAACTCAAAGCAAGGTGATTTGAAGAGTTAAAAGGTGTGCTTAGGACACAAGAGACAGACTTTTGACACCATCAGTATGTGACGATTGCAGTTCCTGACTAAGGCTGCTTTTAGACGTGTGCAGCACACATGTGGCATAAGATCACACCACATGTAAAAATCCCGCAGGCAGGGTTTAGATGCGACATTTTGCACGTTAAAACCGGTCGCACACTCTTTTAAAACAACAAATTAAATACCTCAAGAGTCTTTAATTAAGCACCCCTTTTAACTCTTCAGATTGCCTTGCTTTAAGTTTTTGATTAACTCCATTGTTGGTCATTTAGCTATTATATAGTCTTAACCTATGCTCACATAGGGTGCTTTTACACACATTTCTCCTGCATGTTTGCTATTACATCCTGAACTTTCTGTGTGTCTAAATCATTCACCCAGATCATAAACATCTGGCTCTTTGAAGTTCTGCTAAGAACTTCTCCCAGAATGTTTGTGTATAAAAAGTTCTGGTAAACTGCTTTGCTCCAGGCATGGAGCAAATGCTATGTGAGCATGATGGTTAATATGGTCATTTGGTTTCCATGGTAGCCCCTCACGTCTACAGCTGCGGCTAATTTAGGCTGCCTCAGGGCAGTCTTTGTGTGAAGAATGCATCTGGAAGTTACTTGTGGACTTGTAAACCCAGAAGATAAAAAGACCAGTACTTTAAGGTGTGTGGAAAAATGCCCACTGATGGCTGCTAGTACCTATGCAGGCTAATTGTCCTGTATTTTGACGCTTTCAATGCTAATTCCCCGGCTAAGATTCTCCTGTCTCGAACAAACTTCCCATAACAATAGGTTTTCCTCTGGATTATACAATAAATGGTTAATTCAAACCTCTTTAACATCATGACCTTCTCCATGTTACACATGAAGATTTCACAATCATTGTTGGGTTCATAACTCCCCATGACATATCCACTGCCCATCTTCAAACAATTGGTACCATCTTAAAAGTCTTTCTTCCTGTGATGTTATTATTTGGCAGCTGCATAGAGAGTCCTTTGCTGATCATGATGGTTAATATTGTCTCATTACTGTGCTCCCCTTTATCTGTGTGTTGCATCAAACTATTGTCTCTTGTGTTCTGCTCAGACTTGTAAGGGACATCTAGGGCAGGGATAATCTTTTAGTGTCTGACCAGTATTACCTACCATAATATTACTTTCTTCTGTGACTTTTGTTCCTGCTCACTCCCATAAAAATATGAATAATAATAATAACATCCTTCGCTCAAAGCTTTATGTTTTTCCAAATTCCATGTGCTAAAAATAATATAAGTGAATATTCTACATAATACCACATGCTCCTGTGTTCCTTGTATACCCACAACTCGCATTTAATTCCACAGGAGCATTGAAATCAGTAGGAAATTAGGTATTTAAAGGTATTTCAATGAAAACAATATTTTGAAACACTTCTGATTTTGGACCGCCACCCCCTGCTAATGTAATTCCCAATGGGCTTACCCTGGAATATTGGATTTTAACATTAACAAATGGAACACCACCGGAAATAACAATGGGATGTTATTCATTTGTAAATGAGAACATTAAACTTTTCTTAGCTGATACATTCAAAGATTTACAGAGCAGAGTACAAAAATAACTCCACTCCTAAGCATCCCCTTAAGGATTGAAACACCATGTGCTAGCAGATATCTGGATATTTAAACAAATGTAAAAAAGGATAATGGTGTATAAAATCATAATAATTCAAGATAAGTACCAAATTAACAAAAGTCTTTTATAAATTAACCATCTTTATAGAGGCACTTCATTTACCAACAGCTCAGAGACTCTCTTTCATTTCTGATGCTGAACAATGGTTTTATGTCCCCAAGAGTATAACTCTATCTGCTCTGTTCAATAGGACACCTTGACAGTTCTAGTCAATTGGGGTCATGACACTCATGTTAAGTCAAACAGCAGAGTCCCAGGTTAGAGAATAATTTTCTTCAGGTAAATATTGTTACCTATACCTAGTGTAATTACTGGGCTGGTTCCTTTTTTCCACACCCCAGATTAAACTGCCTTGTTATCCGATAAATTTGCAAGCTAAGGGACTAAGAGCTGCCACAGATAGGGCCTAATTTTAGCAACATTTTCTGATGGTTAAATAAATTACCATTTTTATAAGGCAGAACAGTATTTTCTCCCAATAGCTTTCTCACCAACTCTACAGTTAATATAAATGAGGTGTAACTGCCTAATTCTGGTTCTCAGCTTTCTTGCACTTAATTGGATGGCTGAGGTTAAAAATATTCCCAGTGGTCAGCTATGTCAGAGGATAAGATGACATTACATGTGCCAATCACTGGGCTTATGCAGAAGAGGCTTAAGTAAAGTTCCATTGTTAATGATAAACTGGCTGTAGTAAGATAATATAAAATATTCCATAATATTCCATAGTCCATTAAAATTGTTATGCCGTTCCTAATTTGCTAATGTGATTAGCAGGAAATGAAGCACAAAAGCGGTGGGTGAAGTGGGTTGGTGGTAGCAGCAGCGGTATCCAGGTGCTGGCGGCGGAGCCCTGGAGGCAGTGGTGATGACAACAGGAGCAGTAGCTGTTACGGCAGCTATACCAGCCCACCCCCTTCCACCAAAACCCTTCCCCCCACCCAAGTCCTCAGCATCCCCCCCAAAAGTCCAGCCCCCTTTCCACCAAACCCCTCCCCCTGCCCAAGCCCCCCTCAGCACCCTCTATGTCCAAAACCCCATACCACCAAATACCCCTTTCCCAAGCCCTCGGTCTCCTTCAGCAGAACCTGGGCCCACAGCCCTACCCCCTGCCCGATCCCCCCTCAGCACCCTCCCTGCCCAAACCCCCATGTCACCAAATACCTCCTCCCCAAGCCCCCGCCCCCCACATCAAGCC
>QEPC01000119.1:3584544-3612557 GCA_003113815.1 Sphenodon punctatus | reverse complement strand
GCCCAGCCCCCCTCAACACCTTCCCTGTCAGAACCCCCATGCCACCAAATACTTCTACCCAAGCCCCCAGCCCCCTTCAGTAAACCCCAATCCCCACACCAAAACCAAGTCCTTCTCTCTGCCTGAGCCCCCATCCACCATGCCACCACATGCCACCAAACAGATCCTTCCCCTTAGGCCCCAGCCCCTGCTACCAAACCACTACTACCTAGCTGAGCCCACAGCCCGCTTCAGAAAAGTCCTCCCCCAACTCAGCCCCCCAACAAACCCTTCCCCCTGTGTCAGCCCCCCTAACAACTCCCTTGCCCAAGCCCGAAGCCAGTTAATACCTCCCTCTTTCCAGCCTCCAGCCCCCTACAGCAAAGCAATAACCCCTAGTCCCCCTGCAACCAAACCCTCCCCCCTGGCCAAGACCCCAGCCCCCATGTCACCAAGCAGCTCCTGAGCCCCCAAGCCCCTGCTACCAACCCACTCCCCCTTGTCCAAGCCCCCAATATCCCTCACAGCAAAGCCCTGGCAAGTCCCCAACCCCTGCATCCAAACACTTCCCCTTTGCTGAGACCCCAGCCCCCTCATGCCACTAAATACCTCCCTCCCACAAATCCCCAACCCCCTTCGTCATAGCACGAGACCCCAGCTCCCCCTACAACCAAGCCCTACTCCCTGCCCAAGCCCCCAGCCCCCCTCAGCAACCCAACACCTCCTCCCACCCACAGTTACCAAACACCTCCTCCCACCCGCAAGAGACCTGGCCACCCCTGCACTTCCTCACCCCACCGCCTCTTTAAACATTGGTTTGGGGCTGGTGAGGGTGGCTTCCATGGTCATTGGGTGATTTCAGATGTGCCGGGGCCAATTCGCCCCAGCACGGAATCACCCCTCTGATTCCCCACTACGTAATGACGAACAGACACGGTGGCTGATCCCGGCGGGGAATCCGGGGGGGGGGGCGGGGCTGCATGGCGCAAAGTGCGGCTGCACAGCCCCGCCACCCCATGCTGCCCTGCCCGGCTGCCCTCCAGGAGACGGGTGGGCGCCGCAGCCAATGTGACCACAACGCCTGGCCGCCTCCCTCCTCCCACATTGACCACGGCCCGGAATCCCACCGTGGATTCTGGGCCATGGTCTGGGGACAGATGATATGGTCCCCTTCATCACGGGGGGGGGGCGGAATCTCATTCACCACACAAACAGGGCCAGTCCCAACGGGACCGCCATTTGCGTGGTGAATGTGATTCCCACCCCCGTGATTCACTTCCATTCCCCCCAACAGACATTCCGGGAATCACAATCACGACGTGGGATTCCCCATGGTTGACTGTGATCTCATAACGTTTGAAAATATCCATTCATTCTGGATGCTGGTGGCGGAAAGGTTGAGTCCAAAGTGTGTGTGTTTCTGGTTGGGGGAAGTGTGTATGCATGTGCGTGTGTGCGCATGTGCATCTGTGTGTGGCTAGCTGTAGGAGTTGGAGGCAATGAGAGAGAAGGGGTGTGTATGGTTGGTGGCCAGTGAGAGAGAGGTTGTGTGTGTGGTCTCTCTCTCTCTCTCTCTCTGGATGGGGGCCAGTGAGTGAGAGAAGTGTGTGTGTGTGTGTGTGTGTGTGTGTGTGTGTGTGTGTGTGTGTCTGGTTGGCTGAGGAGTGTGTAGAGGTATGTCTGGTTTGGGTACACTGACTACATTGCAAGGAATGCATACAGCATTTTGGGACAGATCACTGGTCCATGTAGGCCAGCATCCTGATTTGGATTCAAAATCAGTTTGGTTAGAAATACTACTATCTGTTGAATTTAATGAGCAAACCCAAATATCCTGCATCCTAGTTCAATATAAAATATATAATAAAAATGACAAATAAAAGAGATAAAACTCCTGTAGAGTGTGTTACTACTATTCTCTTATTTATAACACAAAATCTGGCAGAGGCACTAGTCTTAAAAGTACTCAAGCCACTTTGAAGCCATTAATAATGGAAGTCGGTTATTGCCATTTGTGGACCCATAAAATAGGCTCTGTTTACCTCTAAGAATCTATAGTGATCAACCTTGGGTAAGTTATCTTTTTCTAGTTCAGTGGAAAAAGCAGGACATGTACAGATTTCCTCTGAGGAATAAGCCTGAGCAGAGATAGGAGATTTTTTCTGCCATGAAACATAATTGAAAAGTGCAGGAAAAATGATCATGGTTGAAATTATTGAAGTTTTAAATGGTTTTAAAATACTTATCTTCTGTTTTGAAAGCATTTCCTTACAGCAGACTTTTGACTCCGTACTTTTAACGTCTGCAACTTTTGAAAAGTTGCAGACTTTTCATAGAGTCAAAAGTCTGCAACTTTTCATACCAAGTGAAAGGTCTCAAAGTTTTCATACCAAGTGAAAAGTCTGCACCTTTTCAAAAGTTACAGACTTTTCACTTGGAAAGAAAACTTGCAGATTTTTGACTCCGTACTTTTAAAAGTCTGCAACATTTGAAAAAGTGCAGACTTTTCACTCAAAAGATGCAGTCTTTTCATACAGAGTCAAAAGTACGGAGTCAAAACTCTGCAACTGTTCATACCAAGTGAAACGTCTGCACCTTTTGAAAAGGCTCAGACTTTTCCTATGGAGTCAAAGGTAGGGAGTGAGGGCGGGGTGGGGGTTAATTGACACAAAACTGACTAGAGCTTCCTCTTGCTCGCTTTCTGAGGCAAGTGGGTAATTGACATGAAACTGACTACAGTGTAAAGTCTTTGTGACAGAGCAGACCCCTAATAAAAGTTACATGATTTAAAAAAGCAGTCTCATGTAACTTTCCTTATGCTATTACTCCCTTTCCCCCAGACCCCCTGGCAGGCTTGGCAGTTTAGGGAGTGGGGGGAGAGGAACTACGCCACTCCCCTGGCCCTCCCCCCTCTCACTGGCCTGGTGCTGCAAGTTCTGCTGCCCCCACTAGGGACACTGGGGCTACTGACATGTTTCTTGTCTGGGCATGCTAGGACTATATTTCGCAGCATGCCCAGACAGGAACAGCAAGATGGCGGCGGCCCTCCGCGTGTCCTGAAGTGTCACGGGGCCTCTTGAAAAACCCTACAGTCCCTCTTGAACCTCACAGTGGCAGTGGCATTGTTGGTGAGAAGAGAGAGAGTGTGTGTGTGTGTGTGCACGCATGTGCATGTGTGTGAGGGAGAACAATGTATGTGTGTTTGTGAGAGAGTGGGGGGGATAAGAGTCTGTGTGCGTGTGTGTTTGTAAGAGGGTGGGGGGGGAGAACAGTACGTGCATGTGTAATTGTGAGAGAGTGAGTAAGAGCGGGGGGGGAGGAAAGTGGATGCGTGATTACGTGTGTGTTTGAGAGCGAGAGAGTGGGGGGGGAGAAGAGTCTGTGTGCACGCATGTTTGTGAGAGTAAGTGAGAGCGGGGGGAGAAACTTGGATGCGTGATTGCGTGTGTGTTTGTGAGAGAGTGGGGGGCAGAAAAGTCTGTGCGTGTGTGTGTGTGCGTGTGCGTGTGTGAGAGAGAGAGAGAAAGAGAGAGAGAGAGAGAGAGAGAGAGATTCAGTTGGGGGAAAAGTGTGTGTGTGTGAGAGAGAGGGGGGGGAGAATCTGTGTGCGTGCATATGTGTGTGGGAGAGAGATAGAGATTGAGGGGGTGGGGAGAGAAGAAGTTGGAAGAATCTTTCCCCAAACACCTCCTGTTTTGATGTGGAGGCTATGGTTTTTAAAAAAAAATCACACACCAAGTTCCTCCTCAAACTCCTTTGGCTCTTGTAGAGTTACTCCTAGTTTATACTAGGGTTAGATGGGGCTAATCATTCCCATTGACCCTAATATAATCAAGTAACTTCATATATGCACAACTTAAAAGTTACACAACTTTTAAGTTAAAAGTTCTGTAAAATATACACCTTAAAAGTTGTGCAACAACTGATATATTAATGTGCTGATATATCATATCGCACAAAACCTGTCTATGTGATTTGATTTTATTGTCATGGCACCGGCTCTCGCCCTGGCCCAAACAAAACACAAAATATCAGCCAACAAACAAACAAGCAAAAAAAACAACAACACAAAAACATACAAAATACATAGCATATACACAAACAGATATGTAACATAGCCAAAAAAGAACACCATGACTTCATATACATCAATTCAATCAGTAAGAACAACAGCCAGTCGCCACTCCGACTTCCCTAAAGAGGATAGAGTGTTACTATCACTAGCCACACTTCACTATTAAGGCAAATCAACATCCTTATATACAAATTTATTATACAAATTTATTAGGCCCATCTTAGGCCACTGACAACAAAAACAATAATAAAAGAAGTAGAATAAAATAAATTAAAAATAGCAAAAGCAACCACTTCTGCCAAAGCTTAAAAGCCTAACTCTTCAAGGGATTTCCATAGCTAAAGCCTGTCCCCTGACAGTAGGCCGAAAATAATACAATAGAATGTATCTCCCTAGCAAAATCCCGGTCTGGATAAAACACATCCATTTAAGGCCACAACAAAGGCCTCAATATTATAGTTGGGCCAGAATACATTTCCTTTTTTTAGAAATAAGCACAAGAAAAGTTGCAATATAGGGTACCAGGTCTGCCACATATAAATTGAAAAGCAGAGGCGCCAGCACACAACCTTGGCGGACACCTCTATTTATCGCAATAGGGGCACTAAGGTTACTCTTAGGAGACCCTCTCACTCTTGCTGTGTTACTAGTATGGATCTCTAGCAAAATGGCAAGAAGGTTTTCATCCAGGCCCATCTGCCTAAGCTTTAACCAGAGTCTTTCGCGAGGTATAGAATCGAAGGCCTTAGCGAAGTCCATAAAAGCCAGAAACAATTTTCCTCTCCTGATCTTAGTATACTTCACAATTAAATGCGACGTCACAAAAACGCAATCCATAGTTGATCTATTTGGTCTAAAACCAAATTGTTCCAGTGGGATAATATTATTAGAATCTACCCATTCCTGCAATTATTGGAGAATAACTGAAGAAAAGGGTTTGGCTACAACCGGAAGATGGCTAATTGGTCTGTAGCTATTTGGGTCACTACGATCCCCTTTTTTATATATTGGTATAATCAGGCTCCTTCCCCATGAGAGCGGCACTTGTGCCCCACCCAAAATATCCCTGAATAGTTTCCACAAAATTGCTGCCCACCATTGCGGGAGTGCCTGCAGAACTTCCACTGTCAGGAAATCTGGACCCGGAGCTTTACCACTTTTGAGGCCCATAATCAAATTCACCAGGTCTTGCTGTTCCAAAACAAAGGGTATAGGGGACCGCACTATACTTTCCCCTTCCTCGTCCGAAAGGCTAGGCGAACTTCCAGCTTTGTATAGCCTTCCAAAGAACCCTTCCCAAGTTTCATTTGAGATCACACACAACAAGGCCCTACGATTCTTACACATTATTTGATTTAGCAGAAGCCAAAAATGGCTAGAATTTCCCAACCGAGCGGCTACCGCTAATTCTGCCCATTTCCCGTTATAATAGCAAAGCTTCTTTGAACGTATTAGCAGTTTATACAAATGCCTTAACACCTAAAGCTGGCCAAGTTAATGACCGACTGGGTACTTATCCACAGCCTTTTTGCCTTCTGCAGCTGGGATTTGGTTACTCGGCATTGCTTGTCAAACCATCCCCTCTGCCACTTTGACATCTCCCTACCGGGGGTCATAAGAACTTCCCTTTGGAGGCAATTTATGATTTTAGAGAAAATGGCCTTACTTTCTAGGGGATCTCCTTCCTGCATAAACTGATCTCCCAATTCTTTAAGAGGGCCCCCATGACACAACTCCTGCAACTTGCAGAGTAAGGCCACTGATTCCCATTTCCTATGACACTCCCTTGGGGAAGCTTCCAGCATTGGTAAGGGAGCTTGTACAGCCACAGCATTTATCAATATTCAGGTTTCCAATAATCTATGGTCACTTTCCGGTCTTATATACAAATTGAAGGCAGCAAAATTGGGCCAAGCCTCCATTTCGGTAAAGATATAATCAACCGTGCTATGCCCCAGGGAGTTCTCAAAGGTATAATCCCCAACCAGGTCCCCGGGAAACCTTCCATTCAATGGAATTAAACCAGCAGAATGAATGAATTCCAAAAGATAGTGTCCCATTTCGTTAACTGTCTTATCTCGGGAATTTAGACAGGGAACCGAGGGGGGAAACTGGGCCCCCCTTTCCTTCTGATCGAACTCCCTGGGGTCATCCACTCCTATCCTCACATTCCAGTCGCCCAAAAGAATAAGGCTAGCTCGGGGGTACATATCTTGCAATTTTCGACACCAGTCTTCTAAAGCATCCCATACGTCCTCACTATAATACATGGACGAGACAGGAGGGACATATACATTAACCACTAGATAATAACACATATCCGGGAGTTTAAGCAACCCTGCCTGGAACTCTGATCTAGGAGATTGTAAAATCAAAAAGGACCATAGACTCGAGCAGGACACAAAAAAGGCTAGCCCACCGGAGGCACGGCCTCGCTTCCCCTTCTCCTGACCCCCATGCAAGTCTACTGAAAATTTGCCCACAGTAAGAGGGCCACCACCTTGCAAAGCATCAGATTGGAGCCAGGTCTCCTGTAGGCATACAAGGTCAAATTGTCCAAGAAAGTCTATCCAGTCACTATCATCAAGTTTAGCTCTAAGGCCTGCAATATTCCAAGAGGCTAATTTAAAAAAATCTATTGAAAAACCTGTAACATCCTACATAGAGTTCCGACCCAAAAGCTAACCTAGGTTCCATCTCTGCAAACAGAGGTATGGCCCTCCGGGCAGACTGTCAATCAGATTCCTCAGGAACTGGTACCTGAGCCTGTCCTATTTCGAAGGGCCTCACTTTCAATAATAAAATACAGCCATCAGTTTCTATAGAATCACCCTTTCTTAAACTACTGCAAGAAAGACTTACTGCCGGGGGTTTATGATGTAACTCAATTTCTAAAGAGTTACCTCGGCAGTTATGTACCACTTCTTGTTGGACTCCTAATATGGGTGCCAATTTCACTGGGGGGATCCCTTCCTCATTTGCCTCTAGATAATGTGCATCCGTATAATCTTGGTAAGTGCGTATAGGTATATGTACTTGGGTAACATCCACTGGCGGAGGAGCCTGGTAATCAAGGGGTTCTACGGAGATACCTTGCCGAAACACATCTAACTTCTGGATAATATTATCCTGTTCTATAGAGGAGAGATTCCTAAAGGCAATATGAGCTGAAGCGACATTAGTTAAACCAGTTGTATCCATCAAAAAGGTCTCCAAAGCCTTTATCAGTGGGTACTGCCCCGTGGCCCCCTCATCAGATGTAGCAGAAATAACGATCCCAGGTGTATCCACTTCAGCCTGCTCACCCAACAAAAGGGGAGAAAAAACCTGAGTCTGGGAAATAGACTTTTCTTCTACCCCCTCCATTAGGTCGACATTATCCAGATTAATGAGCTCTGGAATGGCTACCTCTGCAGCGGAATGAAGCCCTCCCAAAGGCGGCTCTCTCTGTTCCACAGTCTGAGAGCACTGAGCCTCTTCTTTAGCCTCCATAAATTTCCTTCCAAAGCTAATAGGGTCAATGGTAGGCGGAGCCCTTATATCCGAAGGGGTTTCACCCTGGACCATTGGTGGCCCTGACTTGAGGGCCCTTCCTATAACCTGGCCCAGGGGGATGGAATTAGCTTCGGAAAAAGGTACCCGCCGAAAGATATTTCTGTGAAGGGGCATGCCGACAGAGCGCTCCCTCTGCACGCCCCTATCTATCGAGACACCCTGTGTTAACAAAAATGTCCATGCTTCAAAGATATCACTAACCAGCAGCGGAGAACGAAAATACACCAGGACTACATATGCCCATTTATGAGAACTAAAAAGCCTAAAATTAATGATGTCCTGAGCATATATCCTCATAAACAATAAACCAGACAGATGTATCAAGGACTCACTATTCCACTCTGGCGTAGAGAAATATTGCTCACGGCGGATTTTAAATAAGACTGTATTGGGGATTACTTTCCCCTTAGTTAAGGGCACATTTCCTGAGACTACTATCGTATTTCCTCCAGGACACTTCTCCAGACAAGGGCGATGAGGATCTACAGGGGGAGAGAATGCCTTTGAAATTTTGCCCAAATCAGAATTTTGGTTCAGCTTCTCCATGATTTCCCCCAATTGAACCCTAGCCCTATCCAGGGAAAGACTTATGTCTGAAATACTGCCAAAAAGCAAAGATACAGTTCGTGCTATAAGAGATGTCTGGCGCAGCAGATAGTCCTGACCTACTCCTTCACGCGGAGGCTCTACTCTTCTAGGAGGAGTAGAGCACATCCGCCCAGAGGCTTGGGGAACTCCCCCCAATGGTTCAGACACAATTCCCTCCACTGTAGACAGAGGGCCATATCTATTTGACAGAGAGATGCCGCTCACTTGAATTTCCGGGATTATTCTCCGTCGGCTGTGCGGTCGGTGTGGGTCATCGCTTGCTATTGACTTGGCCCGTCCCTGCTAGAGCCAAAATGATTTTGTGATGTTTCTGAAGAGGAAAGTTTTTAGTTTTAAAAACTGTTGTGCATTTTAACGTTTTTTTAAACTGTAAAGTTTTTTGGTTTGGTAAACTTTTGCATGAATCTGTTAATTAAACTGCATCATACCCAGGTGAATCTAGTTTACAAGTAAATAAGAGTAAACCACTTTTAAGAGTGTGACATGCCTTATCCGAAGTCCCATTGTCAGCAAGAGACAAACTCAGGAGTTCTGATTTTCAGTTACCTCTTTTCTTCACTTTATAATAGTGTTGCCACCTTAGGTATATTTCTCCAGGACATTTATGAAAAATACATGTTTCCACCTATGTATATTTTCCCAGACCACTTATTAAAAATACATGTTGCAGGGCCTGCATCGGTGCCATATGGCATAGGTGCCAATGCAGACCTTGCTACATGCATTTTTCATAAGTGGTCTGGAAAAATATACATAGATGGCAACCCTACTTTCTAAACATGAGAAGCATGCAGAATATTTTTAGGACTGCATTATTCAGTAGAAGATGAAGAAATTTGTATTCTAATGCATCTAAAACAGTGAGGTCATGATGCCTATGGTTACTGCAGGGCCACCGAAGCAGCCAGCTCAAATGCCAGTGGGGAAAGGGACTCATCTCTTCAGCTGCTGATGCCATAAATCCAGATTTTAACTGTGACAGCAGCACAGGCGCATTCTTGCAGGCTACTTTCTCTAGCATTTGTGTCCCAGCCTGGGAAGCAAATGGAGTCACTGCTACTGCCTTCCACCTGCCTGCCTTCTTATATTCATGGAGGAGGGAAGAACAGTGGAGTTGTAGAGCAGTGTACTCTCCCACACTGAGCAGGAGAGTAGCATATTTGTATTATTTTGCCTTTCCTGCTGTGCAAGCAATCATATCTCAGCCATTTGTGCATACCTGCAGCATACTAAAATAAAAGAAGCCTACTCCAAGTCT
Source organism: Sphenodon punctatus (assembly GCA_003113815.1). Lineage (NCBI taxonomy): Eukaryota > Metazoa > Chordata > Lepidosauria > Sphenodontia > Sphenodontidae > Sphenodon > Sphenodon punctatus. The sequence continues at coordinate 3,603,081 of QEPC01000119.1, read as the reverse complement.
CACAGATGTGCTAATGGGATGCTGACTGACTGAGAGCTCTGAACAGCAGCAATCAGTAAAAGTGGTTGCTGGCCCACGGCTGGGGTCTTTTCTTGGCTTCCTAATTTTCCCAGGAGGGAAAAAAATTAGCATAATCAACAGCAATGGTAAATACTGGCCGCTAAGCATTCTGAGCTAAGAAACGAGGAGCTGCTATTTAATTTTTCTTTAAAGAAACTGCAAGCAGAAGGGTGTAGGGCAGATTAGTACCCAGTGCTCCTAGCATAGCAGCTGTAAAGCTTCGCCACTCATCCATACTGCTGCTGCTGCTGGTGTGACAGTTTATAAACAGCTAATCTAGTAATGTTCAGGTTTTTCTAATGGCTGAATTTAAAACCAAAAGCCAGGACTAGCTGCTGAACTTAGAAAAGGTGGCTAGTAGGTCAAGAATTCAAATTTGTCCTTTTGTAGTGGACTAAAGGGCAGGGCAGAGGACAGTGAAGTGGATTGAGAGACTTGAGACAGAGTGAGTCAAAGGGAGGGAGACAAAGATGGATTGGGGAGAGTGAGCAGAGAGAAGTGTCAGAGGGGTGTGATAGATAGATAGATAGATAGATAGATAGATAGATCATTTTTGCAATTTATTTATGATGTCTTGCAGATATAGCTTTCTGGGATCACAGAAATATTTAACTCCCAAAATAGGGTCACATAGCCAAGAAGTTCGGGAAGTACTGGTTTTAAACACACTTTTTCCCTTATGAAATAGCTTTAGTCCAATCTCTAATTGTGATGGCTTTAATGAGGACATCACACACACATCAGAACTAAATTTATTGCAGCTTGCATGCAGAAGAGCAAAGTCCCCTAGAGACTCATGTCCTTAATGCTTCTAATCCTGCCTTTGCTCACTCCTTTTAAACTTGAGGTAGGAAGATATGCTTCAACTTTCAAGGGAAATCAATCTGAGCTTTCCTACATTCTGGCCCCCATCCATTTTGCCTTCTTTGAGAAGGGGCTGATCGATCCTGTACTTCCAGTTTCAGTTTTCTCTCTATCCTATAATAATAATAATAATAATAATAATAATAAATTAATAATTCAGAAATAAAAAATTAAAGGGGGGATGCTTAGAGCATACTGCCCAACACTTGATGAAGAGATATGTACACTTCATGCCACCCCTAATTTGTATGTGTTTATGAAAATGTGCAATATCTACTGCTAACTTTGGGGCTGAGCTGGGGGAAAAAGGATGTCTTTTTGATAGGTTCTGTTAATGTACACATTTGTATGTGCAGCACTGATGCTGCAAGCTAAATCTCAGGAAAGTCAAAATTCTTGAATGCTCTAAACAGTCCCCACATTACATGTGCATTGACTTTGACTCTAAAGTTTTAATTTTAAAGACACTCAGAGAATCCTAGATGGAAGAAGTGACATTCCCTTTCATCTTGATCCCAGGCACACAGCTCCCTCCTGCCTGGGTATTACTTCTCTATGGTCTTTTATAGCAGTGCTGCTTATCCCAAACTTGTGATAAAATGAGTCCCACCCTCCAATCCCCACCCCCAGCAATGAATAAACAAATAAAAAATCAGGACAGGGAATCATCCACTTAGTCAGCCAGCTTATGTCCATCTGGATTAATGAGGTGTTAGCTGAACCAAGTACAACCCCATTTTCCACTGAACCAAGTACAAAACTTATACTGATGGGATCCTACTACAGGATAGCACAGCATGTTTCTGTACTGGGCAAATAGGTACTGTTGGAGACAGTGGCCGCAATCCCAAACCCCCTCCTCACAGGAGCCGTACAGCACAATGTCTCCGCTATGGACACGTGAGCGGTTTGCGCGCGGTTGCAGACAGGTTCTGCGGGCCATGGGATTGGCCCCACCAGTTGCAATCCCAAACCCCGTGCCCGCTGCCACACACACATGCATGCACCACCATGTGGTTTATATGCACCCTGTGGGCCCCGTACTGAGGTGTGTGTGGTTTGCGCATGCACACTGTGTGCTGCATGCGCCAGTTCACATTGTTTGGGATCGACCCCACTGCCGAGGACCCGAGGGGACCAGCCATGGGCCCCCAAGATCCATCAGCTAGTGGTAAAACAAGACATGTGCTCCCCCTGGATACAAGGCCCAAATATTACTGGGTGCAAAATTCCTGTGTCTCTCCCCCAGCTCCTGTCTCTCAGATTGTAAGCCCTAGGGGCAGGGACCGTGTTATTTTATTACTTTGTAAAGTGCCAGGTACACTGCTGGTGCTATATAAATGTTTGTTAATAATAATAATAATAAAAATAATAATAATTAATAAAATGAAAAGAGACACGAAACATGAGCACACAATGTGCTAAAATTAGAATATTTATTTATTTATTTATTTAGATTTACATCCCACCCTTTCCCATAGTCTCAGGACAGCTTACAACTGTTAAAACTCCCAGCCATATAAAAAGGTCATATCCCCTTCTGAAGATGCTCAGGCTTTGGCAAGCCTCCTGGGGTAGGGAGTTCTTAAGCTGTGGGGAAGCCACCAAAGATGTTTCTCTGTGTGCCTGAGTTGTCTGGACCTGCTGCAATGATGGCATTTGGAAGAGGGCACTCTCTGAAGACCTGAGGAAATGCGATGGGACATAGGAAGGTGGTCTCTTCGATATGCAGGTTCCAAGCCATTCATGGCTTTATAGGTCAAAACCAGCATCTTGAATGGAGCCTAGAACACTATTTGTAGCCAGTGCAGACTTTGGAGCACCAGTGTAATTAACTCCTGGGAACCCACCCTGATCAGAAGGTGGGCCACCACGTTCTGCAACAGCTGCAGTTTCCGAACAGTCTTCAGGGCAGCCCCCTATGCAGCACATTGCAATGGTCTAGCCTCGAGGTTATATAAGCATGGATGGCAGTGGCCAGTTCTGAATTAGATAGAAAAGTTTGCAACCTCCTCACCAGATGGAGTGCCAGAGCCATACGGGAGGGGGCAGAAGGAAGGGGTTTATAAAGGACCAAAAAAAACCACGCCCTGAGCAGAGGTGCATAGTATTCCTCAGGATCTTACTTGGCTAGTTACCAGAGAGAGAGAGAGAGAGAAGCTAAGAGTCATCATCGGGACTCTGAGCTACCTCCTGAATGCCCAGAGGGGGGAGGGGGCATGCAGTGCACAAGGACAGAGAGAACACGGTTGGGAATGGAGGAGTGCAACACTGAGAGATAGTGCTCAGACTTCAGTGCTAGGATGGAAGATCCACACACACACACATTGTGTAGGGTGTATATGACTAAAAGGGAACCACACTTGGTTAGGGGAAGGCAATACTAAGGGGAAAACAGCTATGAGGAGCTCAAGGAATCAAACAAGAAAGTCCAAGTGAATTTTCACCTATCACCCCCTACTGTTATCTCCCTGACAGGAAAGAGCTGAACCACTCAAGAGTGGCCCCATGCCACACACCCCCCCACGAAGACCTGCAGTCACCTCAACAAATCCTCATGATTCACTGCGTCAAAGTCTGCTGAAAGATCTATCAGGGTATGATTTCCCCAGTCAATCTCCAAGTAAAGGGAAACAAAATCTCCACACTCAAAGTGGAGGGAGACCAGCACAGAATTCCCCCCACAGAAGGAAAGGGACAGACATAGAGGAATAACAGGGGGGAGAATGCCAAATCAGGGGGATGGGAAGGCCCAAACAATGCCCATCAAGAGAGGGTAACCCAGAGTGGGCAATAACAAACAACACCCACAGGACTAGCACATAGGAGATAAAACCATAACAAAGAACAGACTGTGGGAGAGGGAGACGGGAAACACAGGGAGGGAAGACTAGGTAAAGCACAACAAGAACAAGGCAACCTGGAGGAAGCCAAATAAGGTCTAGGTAAACACACACACACAGGCAGGAACACTGAGGTAAAAAGATGATCTGCCGGGTCCCTGCTGCTCCCAGCATGCCTTAAATACAACTGCATGGCCACTAAAACAGGGAAAGGAGGGAAATATATAAAAGACTTAGCCTTGGCTCAGCAAAGCAATTGTGCAGGGGCAAAGGACCAGCCCCATTCAAACTGTGGGTCAGGGATCTGAGACCTGGAGTTGGTGGGAAACACTCCTGGCCACTGCTGAAACCTGATCTACCAGGAGTACCAAAAGGTTGCAAACTTGAGTAGAGGCTGCCTTCTCCCCCGCCCCCCAATAACAGGTGTTCCTATCCCTCTCAGGTTGTAGGACCAGCCTACTATCTTCAGCTCAGTCTTCTCTGGGTTCAGCTTGAATTGGCTCACTTGCATCCAGTCTCTAGTGGCAGCCAAGCACTGTGAAAGCACTGAGACTGCAGGTCTTGGGACAAATGAAAAAGAGTGCACGCCGTGTGTCATCAGTAGACTGATGGCACTGCACCCCATATCTACGTGTGATCTCATCTCGTGGCCTTCAATACTCATTGAACAACAGGGAAGACAGAATGGAACCCTGTGGATTCCCACAGGAGAGGACCCATGGGGCTGACGAGCAATCACCCATCATCACCCGCTGGGACCTCCCAGGAAAAAGCCTAACCACTCAAGAGTGGCCCCATGCTACCCCCACCAAGACCTGCAGTCACCTCAACAACACCTCATGATTCACTGTGTCAAAGGTCGTCGAAAAGTCTAAGAGGATATGATTTCCACTGTCAATCTCCAGGCAAAAATTCTTGACCAGGGCCACAAATGCACTCTCAGTATCATACTCAGGATGAAAGCTGGACTGAGGCTGCTTGCCCACATTACTATCGTGCCAAATTTCCTGGCGGGGAAAACTCCTAGCAGGGAATCTTACAGCATGCTGTGCATGTGGGCATTTGGATCAGCCACGTCATGCAGCTTTTTCTCTTACGATTGCCAGGTCTGGATTTCGAGCCCTGTCAATCGTAAGAAAAAAAGCCACATGATGTGGCAGATTACACTTTTAACCAAGTGCCCACTTGCATAGCATGCCGTAAGATTCCTCACCAAGAGATTTCCCCACCAGGAAATTCAGTGCCGTGGTAACATGGGTAAGCAGCCCGATAATGGTCCAGGAATCTGATAGCGTCAAGGTGTGCCTGAAACTGCTGAGTGACTAACCATTCAATAAACTCCCCTTGAAGGGAAGATTACAGAAAGGACAATAACTGCCCAAAGAGCCAGTGTCAAGTGATGGTTTCTTGAGCAGGGGCCAGACAACTGCAGTCTTAAGGACAGCTGGCACCCTGCCAAAAGGAGGCACTGAACCTCAGCCAGCAAAGGCCACAATGTTTCCCAGCTGGTTTTCACCAGCCAGGATGGACACGGATCTAGCTGACAACTAGTCACCTGGATCACTCCAAGCACTCTCTCCACTTCAGTGGAGATACCAATTGAAACTGATCCAAATAAAAAGGGCAGAACTGAATTTCCCTAACGTCAAACTGTGACTGCAGTCAAATTAGCTGCCCACAAGTCAAAGTGAAAATGGTGATGTTGACTGCAAAGAAGGGTAGGGTGGACCGTGGCTCAAGCCAGGTGGTAGAGTGCATGCTGCTTTGCATGTATAAGGTCCCCAGCATCTCTGATTCAGGATCTCTGGTAGCATGCCTGGCTGAGGCTTCTGCCGGAGACCCTTGAGAGCTGGATTTGAAACCCTGCTGCTCTGTGAGGTTGTGAACATACTGGGCTAAGATGGACCATTGACTCAATTAGACAGCTCCTTATATAAGGTAGCAAATGCATCACAGCAAGCATCAGATGACTCAGATACTTAGTGGAGACAAACCAAATTAACCAGGCTGGCTACCACCCAGAACAGCTTGGCTGGATGGGACTTTGCAGACACTAGCAGGAGTAGCAGCGGTGAGGGAATCTTTTCGCGCTGCTTCCCTAGCCACACCATAATCCTTCAAAAGGGATCAGTACAATTTTTCAGCTTCAGTGCAAGTTGAGTCCAGCGGCATTCTAACTGCTTAACCTCCTGCTTCAGCCGTCTCAGGTCACCTATATACCAGCAGGATCTATGGTGTCCAAACAAAGGAAGCAATGCCTGAGTGCAACCATATCGATGGCCACAGACAGTGCTATTGCACAACTTGAGAAGGCCATTGACAGAGAAGCCATTAAAGTCAGTAGTAGTAGGTATATCCTCCAGAGAGTTCTGAAATCCAATTGGCTCCGTTAGTCTCCAGGAAAGGAAGAGCCTAACTCAGCCACCACCCCAACAGGGGCATAAAAGGGCAGGGATCTGACCATTCAGAAGGTAATGATAGGACCATGACAACCATGTCTTCACCACACACCCAATAACTGGAACCCCTGTTTCCAGGATGGTGCAAGACATTAAGTCCAGCATGTGTCCCATCTCATGCATCAGGTCAGATATTACCTGGGATAGGCCCATGCTTGTCATGGAGGACATGAATTCCTGCTCCGGCCTTGAAAGGTCAGCCTCAGAGTGCATGTTAAAGTCACCCAATAAGTTTGGATGATCTCAGCACTACCTATGATACCAACTCAGCCAACTCAGTTAGGGAATCTGTTGTGCAGCAGGAAGGGGGGGAGGTACACCAGCAGAATGCCCAATCTATCCTTGTCTTCAAACACAAAGTGGACACACACTATGCTAGACAGATCAGGCACTGGTACTTAGGGATGTGTGAACAGAATGCGGTTCGGATGTTCGGACGTTTGGTCGTTCGGTTTGAAACCCGAGTTCAGGTTCGGTGGTTCGGTTCGGTGGAGTTCAGTTTGGCCAAATTTGGCCGAACATTCGAATATAGTGCTATTGATACCGATACTGAATTCAATTTTTTTTTTTTTCGGTATTGGTATCATTTGGCCCTGAAATAACCCCTGGTCTCCACCCCTGGTGCCAGGAAGTCTGCTTCTCAGCTGCCTCCCCCTTTCAGTCACGTTTTCCCGCCCGAAGTCACGTTTTTCCCACCCCCAAACTCATCTGAATTCACCCAAACATGACTGAACTGTTCAGCCGTTTTTGAGTTAGATTCGGACGTTCAGTTCGGATGTCTGAACAGACCGAGTTTGGTCTGAATTCCAAACATCTGAACCGCGTTCGCACAGTCCTACTGATACTTTGGATGGGCAAGATTTTCCCTTGGCTTAGATCACTGCCCCCTCCACCCCTCTCAGCCACCGATCTGAGGCTGATGCTACATGGAATACCCGGCTGGCACCATTCAGGTCAATACAGGCCCAGAGACCTCATCCAGCTAGGTTTCCATAATACATATAAATTCAGAGGCTACATCCTGAATAATATAAAAGATGATTGATGTTTTATTCACCACCGGCCTTGCATTAAGCAACAGCAGTGACAGATCAGGGTGCCATGCCCACTAAGCTTAACCATTACATTTTGAGAGAGAGGAGCAGAGCAGGAGAGGGGAAATTTTCAATTCAGAATGATGCTAACAAAAAATCTAGAAAATGATATTTCTAAATTTGTCAACTAAACAGTTAGGCTGCTATAAACTTAGACTTGCAATAACATTTCTTACACAAAAATGACTCAAAAAATATTCAATTTATTCCCCCTGATAGAAGCACCCCCAGTCAGCACAGCTCAGCTCTCAAAGGCTCCAAAATCCTTAACCTGACCTTGCATAGAAAATGAATGTCTGTGTTAAATATTATTGCCTTCCCAGAAAATGATCATTTGCATGGGGGAAAGGGCAAAATAATATATAGTATAAGGATGGCAGGGGTGTAGCTATAGGTGATATAGCTGTGAACCATGAACCGTGGTGGATCCATTCTCCACAGTGTAGGGGACCACTGGTATTAGTCTTCCCTCTGGTCGCCTCCTATTGCCCCTGAAATCACTCTCTGTCTCCAGCTACTAGAGGTGGGACTTGAAGGGGATTATTGGATATCGGTTTTATCGGTATCAGATCTCCCGATATTGGTTTTATTAGTATCAAAATATCGGATTTTTAACATTGCCGATTTCCTCGGATTTTTAACATTGTGGCCATTGTTAAATGGCGTCAATGTTAAAAATCCGAGAAAACCAGCAATGTTAAAAATCCAGTATTGCCAATACCAACAATTATCAGTATTATCGGATTAATCCAATACCGACCATTATCAGCATTATTGGATTAATCAGATACCAATAGACCCACCCCTACCAGCTACCCTACACTCCAATCTGCTCCTCTCATCTCCTGTCCTCCATGTCTCTGCATACAGCCCTTTTCCCCATCCACCTTGCACCTAACCCCTCTCCTACCATACATCCCCGCATTTCCAACTTCTGCCTCCACTTACCCTACACTAGAGCTGAAAGAGGGTACCTGCAAAACAGATAACCCATCAAATTTCTGGTACTCGAAGTGACCAATTGGTATCAGATTGTACCCAGTTCAGGTGCCCAAAGTTCTGGAATGTTAACTTCTGGCCCCTGAATGTGAACTTCCAGTACTGATTTTTTGTCTTTTCAATCGATATACCAATTTCTGACATGTATTTATTGGTTTTCCATCTTGGAAAATCACTTTCTGGTCTCAGAAAGTCAACTTACATTCTGGGACTTCCAGTCCCAAAGTCACTTTCTGGTCCCAGAAAATCAACTTCTGATCATATTGTTTGTTTGCTTTTTAAAAAAAAAAAATTATTTGTGCCAATGTCTTTGGTTTTCTGACCCAATATGACGATTGGTATACTGATATACTGATTGGGAATCAGTAAATCAAAAAATCAGTACTAGAAGTTATGGATATTTTGGGTATCTGGGTACACGATTGTTACCTGGGTAACTGTCGGGTGCCCGATATGGTCTCGTAAAATGTGGATATTACCCATGGGAACTAAATTAAGTACCTGTTTCTGCTCTAGCCTATAGTCACCTGCTTTCCCCAACTATTCTTCACCTCATGCCCCAAACCCCATCAATGCATCCCCATGCTCTGCACCTCCAACCCGTGCCTCTATCTTTGTTGTTGTGTTGTTGTTGTTGTTAATGAGGCCCAATTTGAGGTTTTCAAAACCTGGTAACCCTATGAGTATGAGTCTCACTCTCTTTCTCTGAGCCCATGTGTTTGGGGAGGTCTGGCTGGCAGGCAGGAGGAGAAAGGGATGTGAGGATGGCCCCATTCCATCTTTTGCACCAGCACCCATGGAAACAAAGTTACCCTTGTGAACAATGGAACATTCTCTTGCTACCAAATGACTATTCATATACTTAAAAACTACACCTTAATCTAATACAGAACCATTGGTCTTATTTGCAAGTGCTGAGTTGTACATTTTTGCATCTAGGGTATCAGCATTTATTTATTTTTTTGGGTCCTGTAATATTGTCTTTACTGCTTATTTTCTTTGGTGGATGCTATAGAAAAAAAGATAGATTTGTATTTCCCCTCTAACCCTACATTATCTAACTAACTCTAGTATGGACTAGAAGTTACCACCTTGTATCTCAGTGATAGCTTATTCAGTGAATTTATGGTCATGGGCCAGCTCCCAGTGAACTAACATCACCTTAATAAAAATCACCAGCAATTACCGTTCTTTGCAGCAATCTCAGCAGACAGGCCAAGTATTAAATCAATACAGATATTGAATTACCCTCGTTGTGTTAGAGATGGTTTCTCCAGGCAAGGACAGTGGAGCACTGGGGGCCCTGTGACAGCAACCCTGAACTGTGGGCACCGTGATGGGAAGCCTGACTTGCCATGGTCCATGCCATACATTCTCTCTGGATAAATAGAGCACTTCTCTCTCCAGAGAAGTCGGTTCAGCAACAATCACAAACTTTCCATTTACTTTGCTTTTCTATTTACCGAAAAGTCTGGGTTTCATTGTTAAGAAACCTTCTTTTTAAAGAAAATATAATAAAGATGGTGAGGATAACACCAGGGTTACAGGATGCATATACCCATTGGCACAGTGCCACACTCAAATGAAAACATTTGCTTAGTTTTATAAACAAGTTTGTTATAATTGAATTATAGATCAACAGTATGAAACCACCAACACTGATGATCAAATTAAAGCTGCAAACAATTCTCAGCATTCCAAAAGCAGCAACAACAACAAATTCAACAAAAATATATAGGTTTACAACTGATAAAATTGTGATATTCTAACTAATATTTTTGCATTCAGTCTACTCATAGTTGGCTATACTTTCATTTTTACGAGTATGGGATTGTAAGTCAGGGTTTCCTAAATTGGGGTCATGCCAACTATAGATGATGAGGGCCATATCCTGGTTGATATTTGACATATCTTGCATGCGCTTCTTGCCATCTAGGCCCAGAGGATTATAATTAGAGTTGTTCCACCAGAGGAAATGGTGTTTCAATTCTCTTTTAAAGTATCGGTTCAGCAATTTCTGGATTTAAGTACGGATCTGTATTACGGTTCCATATTTAAATCAATAAAATAATAGAAAGGATTTAAAAAAAAACAAAAAACATTGTGCATGCTCAAAATGGCCACTGGGCCATTCTGCACATGCACATCCATTCCCAAAATAGCAGTGGCAACATTGTCACCATTTTGGAAAAGGGCAGCCAGCCTGCACATGTGCAAAATAGCCACGGCACATGTCCATACTGGCTGCCCTTTTCCAAAATGGCAGCAATGCTGCCACCACAGTTTTGGAAAGGGAAGAGCATTCACAGAACGGCCTGAGGGCCATTTTGTACATACACAATAGTTTTTGTATTTAAATTGAACCTCAACGGTGGCTGCTCTTTTCCAAAATGGCAGCAACACTGCTGCCACTGCCATTTGGGGAAAGGATGCACATGTGTGGAATGGCTCGGTCACTTTGCTCATGAAAAATTATTTTTTTAAATTTAAAACCACAATGGGGCATATTGCCCACTGTTGCGGTTCAGTATGGACTAATCTGTAACTGCCTGTTATGAGCAGTTTTAGATTATATCCAAACCGAATTCCCACCTTTATTCAAAATGGGGTAATTAATGCAAAAATGTTGGGAGCCACTGTTGTAAACTCCTACTGTTAAAAACTTCAATATTGAATGCTGCCAGGAAATAGTGCAATTACTTTTATAAGCATGTTATTTTGAAGGAAGTTCCTAGCAAATATTCACAACAAATAAACAAACAAACAAACAAATCCCATGGAAATGAAAAGGAGAGAGAGAGCAATTGAAGCTATCAAGGAAAGCTACTTTGTCATGGTCGATGGCCAGTACAATAAACATTTAAAGTAAAAAGTAAAGCTTCTGAAATCCCAAGAGAGTGCAAACAGCATTTAAAGCAAATGAATCCTGCAAACTTTGGGGTTTGCATGCTGAATGTGCACGCAACATGCATACACTTGTTGTGTGCAACATATGTGCGCATGCATTGCATGCACACCTGGGATTGTGGCCTTTGTTCAGATGCTGCAACAATATTGTGATGCAGTGTATCATGGGATTGGGGCCATGGGGTTTAGCAAATATGGGTAGCACGATCCTCCAGGATGATAGAGTCTGTGCTAACGCAAGAACAGGGGTGGAGAGCATTTCCTCCAAGGAGTCACTTTGAAAATCTGTACAAGCTCAAAGGGCTGCATAGAAGTTGGGGGCATAGCAGGGCATTTAAGGTGTGTACTCAGGAAAAGGAGGATCTAGATCATGGATGACACATATCCTAGTGTGCTTGCCCTATTAAATAACAAGGAGTATTAAATAACAAGGATGGAACTTCTTATGGATTTCCATATTTGGATCTGTTCTGGATTTGGATTATTTTTTTAAAAGGGTTTTTTAATTTATTTATTTTTTGGTAGTTTTTTCTTTCGTTCTTATGGCCCCCAAATGAGCCATATTGTATTGAAGATAGTTTTGCTTCTTCAACTATTACTTTATGCATGTCTAAAGATAATTTTGTTTGTTGTTATGGTTATATTATAGTTGCATATTATGTACTCTATTGAATCCTTTGTACTGTGGTTTATAGTTCTGCATCAGTAAAGGCGTAGTTTACGTAACCTAAAGCTTACAGAAGGAAAAAACAAAGAAGGAACCCTGAAGAAGCTTTTGAAGAAGCGAAACGTTTGTTTTTACATTGAAAATCATCTATGGGACTGTCTTATTTCCTTTATTGATGTATTGGGAACTTTTCCACCTAAGAATTCTTTCAGTTTAATGCAGTACGCTGGTTTTGTATTTAAACAGTTTATTTAGACCTATCTATGTTTTGTTTTTTACTTCTTGTTTAAGACATTCTGTTGTTTGTGTAGCTTCAATTTAAAGGTAGCTTCAACTTGAAGTTTTATATAAAATATAGTAAGAACACGAAATGCAAAAGGTGTGATTAGTTGTGTTTTGTATTATGTAAGTGTATATCACACCTGTATACCTCTCCTGTAGTTTGATCAGCATATTGATGACACCTTACACCAAACTATCTGACAACCTCTCCCAAGGGCTGCATATACACATTGAACAGGAGAGGAAATAAGATAGAAGCTTACGGAACTCCACACATGAGGTCCTAGGGAGAAGTTGAATAATCACCCAACACCACATGCTGAGTTCTCCCGGCCAGGAAAAAGCGGCACCATTCATCCCACCAGCCCCCCAAGGGAGACCCACACTCTCCAACCCATCTCCCCTTCTCACCCTCCCTTTCAAAGGGGTCGTACTCCTCCCTCACACCGAGGGGGACGGCCCCTCCCTCCTTAACCCAGTCCCATTGTCTCCCCTTCCCATATGGAGAACAACACATTTCCTCAACCCCCCTTCCCCATCCCTACCTACCACCCACTCCTCACCACCCCTAATATCCTTCTATTAACCTCATCAAAACAGACAGCACAAGGATAAAACCTATACCACCCCCACTATTCTTAAAACATCCCATCACACCTTAAGTATCCAACCCCCAGCCACTAGGCACAGTAAGATCCCACACCTCTGTGCCCTACTCTAAAGTGTTGGAATATGCAACATCCATAAGTTAATGCCTGCTGTATTAAGAATAGTAATTGACTATAGAGCCATCAGATGGCGCTGCTAAGTTAATGTGTACATGGAAGGGAGATGGGGTTTTGCAGTTAAACTCCTTTGTGTAACCACTCCTTCTTCCCTTCCCTCTTATTGGGTATTTTCAGACATTACGAGACCATGCTCAACCACAGACAATACCCTGTGGTGGGGAATGGTCCTGCAATGTCTGTTTTGACCTCTGCCAGATGTTCACCACAGTGAACCACTGGCAGGGATCAAAATAACCATGCTTTTGAGGATGGTCCAGGGACCATCTCCAAAAGCATGGCCAAAGTGATTCCCACCGGTGGTGAACACCCGGCGGGAATCACTTTTTGCCCCCAACAGACGTGACGTTACCACGCCTAACCACGTCGGAATTCACCGTGGTTGAGCGTGGTAACATCTCGTCTGGCCCCTGACTGAGGGTATTTTCAGACGTTACGAGATCACAGTCAACCACGGTCAATTCCTGGTGGTGGCTGTGATCGCGGCACGTCTGTTGGGGGGAATGGATGTTCCCCCCCCAGATGTTACCATGGCGTGGAATCACATTCACCATGCGAGCGGCCGAAGCGGCGGGACTGGAGGCTGTCACATGTTGAATGTGATTCCACGCCCGGGTGAACCCCGCCATCACGTCTGGTCGGGCGTCATGGCCTGGGATCACTGGCGAGATCCCGGGCCATGGTGAATTTGGCCAGATGCTGTGGCCGCATTGGCCCCGCCGGCCGCCCGTCTCCCCAGAGGGTGGGTGGCGAGGAGCGTGGAGGGGGCGGGGCTGTGCGGCCGCACGTTGCGGCCGCACGTTGCGCCCAGATTCCCCGCCGGGATCCCCCGACATGGCTGATAAGACGTGACGGGGTCATCCCAGCAGGGAATGAATACATTGCTTTCATGCTTTCATGACGGGGCCAAGTGGTCCCATCACATCTGAAAACACCCTATGACCTGGAATTGGCGGCCATGCTTGCTGCCGATTCCGGGCCATGGTCAATACCCCGGGGGGGAACCGCAGCCACATTGGCCACAGCATCTGCCCATCTCCCGGAGGGCGGGTGGCCTTGGAAGCGTGGGGGGACGGGGCTGTGCGGCTGCACGTTACGCCATGCAGCCCCACCCCAAAATCTGCCAGCTCATCTGTTGACGTGCCGGTCTGATTCCGCCAGGGAATCATTTGGGTGATTCTGTGATGGGGACAATAGGCTGAAATCACCCATTGTCTCAGGGTGTTTTCAGACATGACGGGGCCAATTGGCCCCATCACGAAATCAATGAATTCATCCCCCGCCGGGATGACCCGTAACACCCTAACAGACGTGCCGGGGGATCCCAGCAGGGAATTGGGGAGGGGGAGGGGCCACGCAGTGCAACGTGTGGCTGCACGGCCCCGCCCCCTCCATGCTCCCCGCTGCCCGCCCTCTGGGGAGACAGGCGGCCGCTGCGGCCAATGCCGCCGCAGCGCTTGCCCGCTATGGCCACAGGCCAGAATCCCTGTGGGGGTTCTGGACCGTGGCTGCCATCCAGATGTGACGGCGGGCATCACCATGGCAGGGAATCGTCTTTACCATGCGACGGCCTCCGGTCCCGCCGCTGAGGCCGCTCGTGTGGTGAATGTGATTCCCTGCCATGGTAACATCTGGGGGGGAACATCTGTTCCCCCCAACAGATGTTATGTGGTCCAAGCCACCACAGGGAATTGACTGTGGTTGACATTGACCACGTAACATCTGAAAATACCCTCAGTCTCCATTTTGTCTTCTTACTAGTTAGATGCAACTAAGGATCTGTGCCTGGAAAGTCCTAAGTAAAGTTCTGTTGTTAAACCTTCAGCTGCATTTGTCATTACTGATTGCGAATCAGTTATTACTCTACAACATAAAGGACCCCGCCAAAGGACCCTTTAGTGCGGGCCTTCGGCACACAGCCTGAACCTGCACACTGCCGAGCAGCACTCTGCTTAAAGCCCCTTCAATCCTGGAAGTCTCTGGAGGGGATTCCCCAGCCCTACCCCTTCCCTCTCACAACAGGGGACAGTCAACTTCATTTGAATGTCTAGTGACTGATAAAAATTCTCTTAGAATCATTCCAACAATGAAGAAAATGGTTTATTTTGTATAGTGAATATGGGTAAACTTGAAAGCACTACAGGCACCTGATATAACGAAGCTGTGAGGCAATTCAGGTGTCTGCCATAAGTGTCTAGTCAGTGTTCTTCCTCAGAGGGACTATCTCTGTGGCTGAGAGAATAATTCATTTTCTATAACCATTTAATATTTGGAGTGTTCTACTGAGATTTCAACAAGGGTGTTAATTAGTACCAATAGTGAACTTAGCTTCTGTGATGTAGCCCATCTGTCTTTTAGAGGAAGAGTAATTTAATTATTTTAAGTGTAATTAGAAGTGTCTCCAATAATGTAAAGACAAGCTATTCATTGGTTAAAAGCCACCAATTTGCATACTGCAGTCCAGGTAAGGATAGTATCACTCACATCAGCGGAAGTGAAGTTCAGTGCCCAAATGTAATCCCCCAAATTCATCAAGACTATAACAGTTTCATTTCACCTCCAAGTACTTTTTCCTACACGTTAAAGGGAAGCATGTACATTTGCTCTGTGCCTTTTAAATTGCCCCCACTACCAGCTGAGACAGAGCAGGTTTGCTTCCCACAGCCATTTGAGGTGGGGAAGCCCAACAAAAGCTGAGCAGGACTGAAGGAGGAGTGGCCCTGCTTCTTGGTTTTCCTACTGATGCGTGGTGTGCCCTTCAATAAGCCAGCCCCTCTCACCCACCCTCTGGGACTGGTCATTGTAAGTCTACATATGTGCTGGTTTACTGGCAGTGCTGAAAGATTTTTTCACTCAGCTGCAATAGGTCCAAGACAGCAGGAGGTTTTAGGACTTCCCAGCAGTGCCTCCATACTATTGTTTGCTAGTAGAGCAATCAATATTTGTTATGTTTAAGCTCTGCAATGATGCTTTACTTAGATTAGTTAGCAGGAACCCTGTGCAGTTGGTCCAGTGCTAGAGTTAAGTTGGGAACCAGAGCATTCTTGAAGATTAAAATGAATCTTGTTGAGGTTGTGGGAGGATAGTAGCCTGGAAAACTTAGGCAGACTTTGCTGCCCACACACCATTCCCCCTTCTTGGTGGGAGAAAGTCAGCGGCACCAATCCCTACAGTGTGTGGCCTGCGATCAATGCTATGCCCTTTTCTTCCCCCCAATCTTACCCTGTTAGCAGTGGGGCTCTGTGGAGATTGGGGAGTCCACAAAACAGAATAGGATATTGACTCTGATTGGAGACATCACTGATGGGAAATCCCAAGTGACTCCATCAGAGACTCTGAACTCATGAAAGGGTGCCCAACTGATGTGAAGGATACCACAATTGGATTCTATTTGGTGCAATTAAAGGGACACTGTTGCTGCCTGTTTTATTTTGATTTCTATGTCCTACCTCCTTTGTCCACCAGCCAGGTAACAATCCCTCTTTTTGTCAGCATTGCCAGTTGTTTTCTTTAGACCACACTTAAGGTGATGCTTTTGGACTCGCACTCTGAGTGAAATAGCAACGCAGAACAAAAGATTGAGCAGTGGCATATTCATACTGGGTCAGTGTTCCATTGTATTATGGTGCTGAACTATCTGTTCAGCAGATAGTTTGAGTCTCAAGCTTTTTACATACAAGAGAAACTAACAAATGTTGCACTAATCTAAATTAAATAGACTTTATGAAGTGACATTATATGGGAGTTGGGCAGAAGTAATCTTCATCCTCTTAACCTGGGGGGGTGCAGTACCAGCAAGTGCAGCCTATGGATGGAGCCTCGAATGCTCTCTGCATAACAGTGGGCATTTTTACACACACGTTAAAGTTCCAGATTTTTCAAGCTTCTGGGTTTACAAGTCCATAAGTAAGTTCCGGATTAATTTTTCACACATACACTGCCCTGAGGCAATTCCTCCTGGATGCATTCTTCACACAAACACTGCCCTGAGGCAGCCTAATGTAGCAGCAGCTGTAGACCTGAGGGGCTGCCATGGAAACCAAGTGACCACAGCTGCCTGGAGCAAAGCAGTTTACCAGGAGAACCGNCTTAATCTAATACAGAACCATTGGTCTTATTTGCAAGTGCTGAGTTGTACATTTTTGCATCTAGGGTATCAGCATTTATTTATTTTTTTGGGTCCTGTAATATTGTCTTTACTGCTTATTTTCTTTGGTGGATGCTATAGAAAAAAAGATAGATTTGTATTTCCCCTCTAACACTACATTATCTAACTAACTCTAGTATGGACTAGAAGTTACCACCTTGTATCTCAGTGATAGCTTATTCAGTGAATTTATGGTCATGGGCCAGCTCCCAGTGAACTAACATCACCTTAATAAAAATCACCAGCAATTACCGTTCTTTGCAGCAATCTCAGCAGACAGGCCAAGTATTAAATCAATACAGATATTGAATTACCCTCGTTGTGTTAGAGATGGTTTCTCCAGGCAAGGACAGTGGAGCACTGGGGGCCCTGTGACAGCAACCCTGAACTGTGGGCACCGTGATGGGAAGCCTGACTTGCCATGGTCCATGCCATACATTCTCTCTGGATAAATAGAGCACTTCTCTCTCCAGAGAAGTCGGTTCAGCAACAATCACAAACTTTCCATTTACTTTGCTTTTCT
The DNA here is from genome assembly GCA_003113815.1 of Sphenodon punctatus. Taxonomy (NCBI): domain Eukaryota; kingdom Metazoa; phylum Chordata; class Lepidosauria; order Sphenodontia; family Sphenodontidae; genus Sphenodon; species Sphenodon punctatus. The sequence goes on along the minus strand of QEPC01000119.1, from coordinate 3,585,451 downwards.
ATTTACCGAAAAGTCTGGGTTTCATTGTTAAGAAACCTTCTTTTTAAAGAAAATATAATAAAGATGGTGAGGATAACACAAGGGTTACAGGATGCATATACCCATTGGCACAGTGCCACACTCAAATGAAAACATTTACTTAGTTTTATAAACAAGTTTGTTATAATTGAATTATAGATCAACAGTATGAAACCACCAACACTGATGATCAAATTAAAGCTGCAAACAATTCTCAGCATTCCAAAAGCAGCAACAACAACAAATTCAACAAAAATATATAGGTTTACAACTGATAAAATTGTGATATTCTAACTAATATTTTTGCATTCAGTCTACTCATAGTTGGCTATACTTTCATTTTTACGAGTATGGGATTGTAAGTCAGGGTTTCCTAAATTGGGGTCATGCCAACTATAGATGATGAGGCCATATCCTGGTTGATATTTGACATATCTTGCATGCGCTTCTTGCCATCTAGGCCCAGAGGATTATAATTAGAGTTGTTCCACCAGAGGAAATGGTGTTTCAATTCTCTTTTAAAGTATCGGTTCAGCAATTTCTGGATTTAAGTACGGATCTGTATTACGGTTCCATATTTAAATCAATAAAATAATAGAAAGGATTTAAAAAAAAACAAAAAACATTGTGCATGCTCAAAATGGCCACTGGGCCATTCTGCACATGCACATCCATTCCCAAAATAGCAGTGGCAACATTGTCACCATTTTGGAAAAGGGCAGCCAGCCTGCACATGTGCAAAATAGCCACGGCACATGTCCATACTGGCTGCCCTTTTCCAAAATGGCAGCAATGCTGCCACCACAGTTTTGGAAAGGGAAGAGCATTCACAGAACGGCCTGAGGGCCATTTTGTACATACACAATAGTTTTTGTATTTAAATTGAACC
>QEPC01000119.1:3548600-3558953 GCA_003113815.1 Sphenodon punctatus | reverse complement strand
GGGGGGGGGGGGGGAATCCCTGCTCTTCTGTGAATTCTCTTGTGCATTAGGGTGCCAAGGAAAAATTCTTCCCCTTTGCTGGAATGGCTCTAAGTCTCATTGTAGCTGCTCTGCACTCCCATTTCTCCCTATGGGGCGATCACAAAGGGAAGCAGGAAATATCATTTCGCAGCGACGCACATGGACTGAACACTCAGCCACCCGGCGTGCATTCAGTCTAACTTTGTCCCTTCTGGGACTCCAGACAGAGTGCTCACTGACTGAGCGCACTATCTCTGTGGGGCGGCTGAAATTGACATCGGAGTGCCGTGCTGCTCTGACTGCAAGCCAAGCTGCAGTCAGAGCAGCGCGGCACTCTGATGTCAATTTCAGCTGCCCAGCAGAGACAGAGCACTCAGTCAGTGAGCGCTCTGTGTCAGTGGCACCAGGGGGGACGGCGGCGGAGAGCGGGGGCAGGGCACTTCCCCAGGCACCCTCAGGTGAGGGCCGCTGCTGCCAATAGGTCATAATGGAGTGAGCTATTTCCTGATGTTCCCAAAAGTCATAGGTTGCATCCCCAACATACTTGACTAATCATAGGTGACTGGTAACTGCCGATAGGGGAGTTGGGGGGGGAGGAAACACAGGAGTGGGGGCTGGGCAGGGGTTCTATAGGACTTCTTAAAAATTAGGGAGCACATCCCCTCCCCCCATTCTCCTGCACAAGTCATCTATGGGACTAATAGCCAATTATGAACCTATCCTCCAAGAACAATCCTTGTTTAAGCCAATCCTTGTTTAAGGATTGGCCAATCCTTGTTTAAGCCAAGCTATGCTACTGGCCTTTACAACATCCTCTGGCAAAAAATTCCAAAAGCTAATTGTACATTGACCAACTAGTCAAAGGATGACCACTACAACATAGCTCATTTGGGGTTCTTAGTAAAGAACACAGTGTTGTTTTCTACAGAATATACCATTAAACGCGCTGGAGAAGTTTTACAAGGCAAATTTGTCTGTTTCAACTCTCCATAGTTCTAACCTGCAAAGTCTGATACAAGTAGCTTTGTTAATGAGAATAATTTCACCAAGGCTAGTGGAATTACACATGGGATAAAGTTAACAGATGAATATCTAACACACGTAATATTGACTCTCAATAGCTGATTAAGAATGTAGTATTCCACATAATGTAGGCAAAAAATTAATGTGAGGATCTTTCTTAATGCTTAAAATAAGCAAGTTTACTTTTTACACAGTATATGGTTTGCGGGGAGGCAGAGATAATATATTAAAGAGTACAATTGACAGATGGCTCTTCTTTACTTCTCCAAATAATAAATGTTGTGTTATTGACCTTCCTGTGACCAATTATTCTGGTTTGGCTGCCTGCAAACAGTAAACAAATGTGATGTACTATGTCTAAATTCCCCACGTTGTGATTTCTAAGTTCTTAAAAGTGTAATTTCATACTAGCTGCCCTAAGGTTGTTTTATTTTTTTTTAAATGTTGTCTGCAAATTGAATTTACTAATAATTTGCTTTTATCAAAGTCCTGTAGGAAATCCCTGAAATGAGAAATAAATGATAAAGGAGAAGAATGACTGTGAGTCAGAGAAAAATACCACTATATCATAGGTTCCTAGTGAGACGGGACAAAGACAGGGAAACAATCCACTTTTGAACTTACAGAGTCATGAGAAGGAAATGGTAAAAAGTGGGAATGACCAGTTTTCTGAAAATAAGAGAACCCTAGGATTTTTCCATGGTTATCTTCTGATTAGTTGTTGTCAGAAGGGCTAAATGCGAGGGTGGGGATTACTTTTTACTCCTCTAGTTACACAGTGTCCTTCACAAAAACAAAGGTGTTTATTGTGTTGAAGCAAGTTTCACTAATGTTAATGAGTATTAACTGCAGTCATCAAGGGGAGAAATAGAGCCTACAGAGAACACTTGCTTCTAGGCAAAACCTCAGATGCAAACAGTTACACCTTAATTCAACCCACATTGGAACAAAATCATTTGAGAGAGAGTTTAAACACCACAACAGGCCTTAATAAAAACAAAAAAACAGAACTAGGTGAGATTTGCATGAGTGGTTTGTTGTAGATTCCATGGCTGTGAGGCTAAAAGCATTTGTGCTGGGGCAGCTGCATTCCCTTCAGTGCAGTTCGTCTCACGCAAATGCTTTTAGAATCACAGCCCATGCCTTAAAGTGAGGCTCTACTTCCTGGGAAATAAAGAAGTGTAGACCTAGCGCCTGTGCATGCCACCCCTCCCCCTGCACACATGCACCTCCTATTGGCTGGCTTTTTGATGCTTCTCAGTGCACCAGTGCTGTACTTCCAAGCTGCTGTATATGGAGGAATGCTCTTCCTGAGTCCTGGGGCTCTTAACTGAAGTATTCTGCCAGGAAGGGTGGCCAAGCATCCCTTATTTTAGGAGTATACCCTTATTTCACAGCTGTACAGCTCTATGGAATATAATGGACATCCTGTATGTAACTAGCAGTCACCCTTTTGTTTCCCCACTACACCTCCATGGAACACTCCATGTTTTACTTTGTAAGGCAGGATGGAATATTTCCACAAGTAGCAGAGCCCATTAAAAAAACTGTCCATCCCAATGCTTCACTCTTGACCACAAGAAGAACACATTTTCATAAGTATGCACAGGTCAAAAAAATAAATAAAACAAGTCCACACATCCAAGGTAAGGCTACACAAGACATTATTCCACATTAGGTCACATTAGCCTGTGATGCAGCTGACCATCTACCCAGAGGCAACCAGATGTTTGACTAATTTCTGTCTTCAAGTGGGCACTTGGCTGCTATGTGATTCTTTGGTTGGAGAAGGTCAGTGACACATTGTGGGCTATTGTTGACTCACCTGGGCTAATGTGGGGCTACGGGGCCACTTCCCACCTGGTCAGCCTGTGCAGCCGTGTTGCAAAGTGAGGCCTGAGGCTTGAGCCCAGAGGCGCACACTCACCCTGGCCACCAAACAGCTGATCAAGGACCCCAGAGGAACATGCTCAACCTGGCCACCAAATGCAGAACAGAGAAATAATCAAGAAGGCAATATGGTCTCAATTTCCTTACACATGATCAATATAAATGCTAAAGCTTTCCATTGCTGAAAAACTGAAAACTTGCATTACAATTTTATATTAATCATAAATTGATTCTTCCTATAATCATAAACCATATCCTATGTGAGGAAGGAAAAGGAATACGTGGCTAGACAAATGTGCATGAGAAACTAATACAAGCTGTTTGTCACCTAATACAAAAACGGAATATTCTACACAATGTACTTTCCCAGCTACATAATTAACTATCTAATTCAAAGTCTTGGACAATAGACAAATTCATTTTGCTCTGTCTGTACGAAAGATAAATGAGCTCACATTAATCATTCGCTTGCTGGTGGTTGATGTTCATCATAAATCAATAATGGTAATCTTATTCACATACATTCAGTGAAATTGAACCCAATTAATACAATATCAGTGTGTATGATGCACACTATGGTATACAAGTGTTCTAAATTAAACTTTGCATGCTTAATGCAGACAGCAGATCTTTTCTTCTTATTCTATTGAACCTAGGGAAGATTTATATCTTCAATCAATAAAGAAAGATCAGCTCTATTCAATACTGAGTACTTTTTGATACTATCAGCAAGATTGATATCAGCAGACTGGACCAGTAGCATGCCAAAAGTGAACTACCAGGTACCAAGATACAAATACGGACACTATCAAGCTTTGTTGTATTACTGCTTTTGTTTTTATTGATTCTTGCAAATGAGAAATGCGTGTACTTTCACTACATGTGCGTACTTTTTCTTCCAGGGTATTTGCTAACATAGATCAATCCGTATCAGTAACTGTTTATCTTTTAAAGGGCAGACATCTTATGAGCTGAGTTTCTACCTATTTTAAAAACAACAACAGTAAGTGGAAGCACTGTAAGGGAAATAATGATTATCTTAAGTGATGGTATATTTTTCCTACACCAAAATATTTCCCATAGCTATCAAACCTTTGGACAAAAATCTTACATCTGGGTTCCACTTTAAATAATGGCTGCAAAATTTTAAACAAAAACAAAACAAAAAAACAATACAAAATTAGAAACAACTACCCTGAATGTTTTTAAGTTTCCATAAACTCTAAGATGAAACAGAAATAAATTACAAATGGAAACTTGCACTTAGTTACTCTTTTATATGATTTTACATGACATTTAACAATGTATAATTGGTACAAACTAATAAGTGTGTATTTCTGGTAAAATTGTATTAACACATCAGTTTTGTTTCAGGTGCCTACGTAGAATAATCATCTCTCATAATTAACTGAATATAGTGTCTAAAAATAGTGTAGAATACCGCCACTAGGTTTCAAAAACTGGGGATGTCAGCATATAGTACTACTGCTTATTTGGAGACTCTGTGGTAAGTTTTTTTGAAATATTAACATAAATCTTATTACCTGTTACAGTTTTGGAAAGAGAACCTTGTAGCATGCAAAGAACATTCAAATTATTTACATAATGTCATTTGCTAATGAAACCAAATGCCTTTTTTTACATTACATATATACCACCTCAAAAAAGTATTACAGAATCTGATTCACAGATGGTGTGTTCCAAACACATCACTTATTAGCTAATGTAATTTACAGGCACTTTCATAACAATAAAAAAGTAGGCTTATAGTTTCTTCACTAAAATTAAGGTCTGAAGAACTTTCTGTATTCTATATTTCAAAGTATGCGTTCTGTATATGATAAGGGATGTGCGGACAGAATGCGGTTCAGACGTTCGGTTCAAAACCCGAGTTCGAGTTCAGTTGTTCGGTTCGGCAGAGTGCGGTTTAGCCAAACTTGGCAGAACATTTGAAAATAGCGCTATCAATACCAATACTGAATTCAAAGATTTTTTTTCTGTATCGGTATCATTTGGCCCTGAAACAACCCTGGTCTCCACCCCTGGTGTCAGGAAGTCTGCTCCTTAGCTGCCTCCCCCTTCCAGTCACGTTTTCCCCACCCCTGAACCCATCCAAACTCACCCAAACATGACCAAACTGTTTGGCCGTTTTCAAGTTCAGTTCGGACGTCCGAACAGACCGAGTTCGATCCGAACTCCGAACATCCGAACCGCGTTCGCACATCCCTATATATGATATTTGAGCAGTACCAGCACAGATAATCTAGAAGATTATTATATTTGTATAACTAAGTACCAATTCAGTAGGTATTTTCAGACGTTATGAAATCGCTGCTAACCACACTGAACCACAGTGGATCTGATGTGGTAGCCACGATCTCAGGAACATCTGTTTTCCCCCGGCCAGATGTTCACCCCAGTGAACACCTGGCCGGTATCAAATTGACCATGGTTCTGGAGGTGAGGCTGGCCTCATCTCCAGAACCATAATTAGTTTGGCCACGATCCAGGACAGGACTGGAAATGGCAGCAGGCAACAACTGTTACCCATCCCCATCCCGGAATCAGGCCCCAACCACGGGATGGGATTGGGTGCAGCAGCCTCATTGACTGCTGTGCTCACCCATTTCCCTAAGGGTGGGCATCCGTGGGAGCGTGGGGGGGGCAGGGCCGTGCAGCTGCATGTTGCGCCGCTCGGCCCTGCCCCCTCCCAGATTCCCTACAGTAATCAGGCCGGCATGTCTAAAGGACAGCTGGCCTGATCACGGACCGGGATCCGGAACCTGGAGCACGGATCCCAGTGAGGGAGTTCAGTGTGGTGGGCTGGGAGGCCCAGCACATCTGAAAATACCCAGTGACCTTTTCTCAAATGAGTAATCCTTACTCATGCAAGTATTCCTGTTGAGGGAACTCTCTCTCTCTCTGTTTCTTTCTCTTTCTCTCTCTCTCAAATGATTACTACTATAAGGATGACAGGAATGAGCTTCTAAAACATGCATCAGTTTCCCTTTCAAGCCTTGCTAAAACTTTCTATCAATTTAGAAATATTACATACCTCTAAGAGAAATTAAGCATTTATTCGTGGAAGTAATTTGTATTAGTGAGGATGAAAATCCACTGTCATTATTGTTATTAACTCTTTTCAGAAAAGCAATTTATGGTACTTGGAACTGTGGTAATACGAGTAAAGCAGAAGACAATCAAAGACACAAACCTTGAAAATCTCTTTACAGATAATACAAATATTAAGTTGCACTATATTTTGAACACATTATCGCTACCATTTTAAATGCCATAAAATTTGAGTGGCTTTAGATAACAAAAAGTAATTTGAAATCTTTCATAGCTTAATAAAGTTTACTGTCATCCTGCTGATTAAATCTGGAAACAGGTGGCAGATTTTTTTTTTCCCTCAAGAAATTATTGCTGTTTGCAATCCATTTCTTTTTCTATATATATTTCTACATGATAAATTACAACAAATTACCAGCTTAAAATCATGACTCACCACACAGGGACTATGTTGCTAGGTGATTTAAACAGTACCACTGCTTAGATTTCATAGATGAAAAAATTAAGTGTTAAGGTGGGCTTCTTAACTTCAATACACAAAGAAAATAATTCAGGTGTCTTTAGAACATATCCCTGACACGGGGACATACTTCTGAATGTGGAGACCACACAAGTCCTGACCATGTGTAATTTCAGACGTGACGGGCCTCTTGGTCCGCCACGCCGAACCCTGAACTGGGATCCATCTCGGATCCCAGTCTGTGGTCAGGCCAGCCATCCTTTAGACATGCTGGCCTGATCTCTGAGGAGAATCGGGGAGGGGGCGGGGCTGCGTGATGTAGGGCCGCTCAGCCCTGCCCCGCCATACTCCCTTGGCCGCCTGCCCACGGGGAGATGGGCGGGCATAGCAGCCAATGAGGCTGCTGCACCCGATCCCGTCCCGTGGTAGGGATCCGATTCCGGGACAGGGCTGGCAAGCACACATTCACCACTATAGTCTGGAAAACCGTGGCGAAGAACCCCCATGCAATTTAAATAGTTGTCTTTGGTGTGGGGTGGGCAGATGATGGCAATATAGCTCCCATTGATCGCCCCTACGCAGTTTGTGAAGCCCTCATGCCCTAAGCCATCCATAACCTCCACAGGGCCAACAAACTGCACCACCCGGTTCAGAAGCACCTCCACTATTACGGTACAGACCATAACAAAATTGGTGATGGTCTTGCACTTCTCCACCAGGATGGGCAATCACATCATTTTTTTCTGTTTCTCCATCTGAGGCGTGAGGATCTCGGCTATCTGGAGGACGGGGCACCCTGAAGCTGGAGATCCATGAGTGAGGCAGACAACGCCTCATTCATTTTCTGGACTCTGCATTTATTAATAAAGAGGTTGTTTATTAATTGTTTATTTATTTGTTGCCCACATGGGAAAGTTTCTCACAAGCCTTCTCCGCAGGCATGACTACTTCTAAGGTTCCTGTCTCAGGATAATCCAGTTCTAACATCAGGGCAGGACTGACAAAGTGGTGGTGTTGGCTTTCCATGGTGATCTTTACAGAGAACCTCTCTTGACTCCCCTTTATCTGAATATGGTAATGAGCCACTTAACTCCATACTTTACCATTTCAGACAAACTTTGCCAACAAAATCCAACAGTCTTTGCCAAGTCCAACATATAGTTAACTGAGAGCCAAATTAAATTATTTTTTAGCAACCATTTATTTAACATTGGATTTTTAAAAATATAGTCACCACAAATGCCACAGCTATTCTTATGAGCTCACACAAACAAAGCATTTTTCATTACGAATCTTATTTAAAATCTAATGCCTACCCTGCACATAAACAAACTTTCATATTAATATGAGCTGACAGCAGCAACGATTTTTTTTCATGTGCAAGACTATCTGTACTATTTACTGTTTTTTTCTTTTTAACTGCTACATTCTTTAACCATCAAACATGATTTAAAATACTTGTCAGATTTCTAATGTAGGAGCTTTCTAGTGCCATATCTATTTGTCATAACTTTTTATTAAGGAGTTGTATAACCCTTGCAAATGTTACATTGAAAAAATACTGCAGATTTCCATTCTCAAGTGTTTACATTTTTACTTCATAGTACTAATATAATTTTGACAGCATTTAAGGAGGATGAGTGCTACCCTTGAGTTTGACTATAATTCTGAATTGGATCTATCAAGTTTGCAGTATTGGAGGGTAAATATACCATTTTAACCACATGATTTATCAGGTATTAAGAACATAAGAAGTGCCAATCTGGGTCAGACCAATGGTCCATCTAGCCCAGCATCCTGTCTCCGACAGTGGCCAATCATGGTGGCTTGGGAGAAGCACCCAACAGGTCACAATGGAGGATCCATTCAGTCTTGTTTTCCCCCAGCTCCCGTCATTTTCCCCGATCCTGTCTGGCTAATACCTTCTAATGGACTGTATCTTCCAGAAACTTGTCCAAACCTCTTTTAAACTCAACTATAGTACTGGCCCTTACTACAGCCTCTGGCTGTAGATTCCACAACCCAATTATATGCTGAGTGAAACAATATTTTCTTTTATTTGTTTTAAACTTGCCACCCATGAGTTTCATGGAGTGTCCCCTAGTTCTAGTACTAGCTGAGAGGGTAAATAACTGCTCCTTGTTTATTCTATGTTCTGTACAGCACCAGGCAAAATACTGGCGTTATATAAATGTTAATTCATAATAATAATAATAATAATTAATTAATAAATAGTTCCACACCACTCATGATTCTTATTGATTTTTTAGGAAGGTTTTCATGTGAATGTAAAAAAATTATATTCATAGACTCAGTTATCAGAACATCAAACCAGACATTTTTCATGCATGGAACATTTTTTCCCTGAAGATACCTATCATTATATCTGAAAATCACTATATCTGAAAAAATCTTAATTCAAGTTTACCTGGGACTTAGGCCAACACTTTCTAATTTGGAGATCTTAAACTACATCCACAGTAGATACCAAAGATCAGTGGCGTGTTTTTTAGGAGCACACATCACCCACTAAAACGTTGCACCGACAACTCTTTTGAACACCAGCACAGCCAAAACAAATATCAGAAGCAAATACCAAATTCAAAGAATTAAGTATATTCCGTTCTCTTTTTGCAGATATGAAGCAGGGTTCACTTTCCACTTTGTAGCTTCAGAGCCTTGTTTTTATATTTTTGTGCCCCATATTTTGCTTACATCATTGTTTTTTTAATTTTGTATTTGATATCCTGGTTACTGTGATATTTTGATATTTGGTACTTTGGTTATTTTGGCAGAACTATTTGGCAGGTTTTGGTTGTGGTTTTTTTGGGTTGTTTTTTTTTAAAATTGTAATATGAATGTTATGGTTTTACTTTGGCCCAATCACATTCAAAATAAGGGACCAAAATACCAAATTAACCAAAATACCACAGAAGGAAATAATGAAAAAACATGAAGACGTGGCGCTCACAACAGTAATAATGATGAATTCAGATATTTGTTCATGGGAATAGAAATGCAAATTATATTCATGAATATGAAATGTTATAATTGTTTCAGCCTTAGCCAGTCCATTTTTATGTCAATGGCTAAGAATGCAAATGTACAACCCAAATCCTACCTCAGTTAAACTCATGGAGTCCACATGACTTAGTATTTGTTGATGTGTCTGTAAGCAGGGACCCAACCAGAAATTTGCTAAGAAAAGTTTGTCCTGATTCTAGAAGCCATGGCCCCAGCCAGTTCTCACCCTGACCTGAGATAAAACATGTATGTCAGAAGGTTTGCGATGGTAGCTGCTGCTTCTGGACCTATTTGCTGAGAAGTTGCCCATATGGAGAAACATTTCAATTTCAAAGCATAAGTTGTGTTAGTCGACTCTTTGCAAGCATTTTTTAGGATGCAGACTGCCTCTTCAGGCAGATCTACTAAGTCACAATAAGTTAAGGTGACATCAGCCAAGGTATTAGGTGCAACGATTGGAGGTTGGGGTGGAGAATGTCTCCATCATTCTGGTAGAGGAGATCTGGGATGAGAGGAAGACACTGTTGACGTACAGCCATGGTCTGTAAGCAGTAGGGGTGGGAATACCGGCAAATTTGGAATCTGATAATGCCGGTACTGGGCATACCGGCATTATCAGATTCAACCCGGTAAATCCGGTCCGGTTACCGGATTCCGGGTACCAGATTTTTTTGACATTGCAGCCATTTAAATGAATGGCTGCAATGTAAAGTCCCACCAAAAAAGTAAAAAAAAAAAAAACCTCCCCGAGTCCAGGCTGCGCGGGTGGAAGGGGGGACACCCCCCACCCACCCTGCCCAGCCTGGATTTTTGTTAAAAAAAAGAGCCCACCCCCCAGCACCAGCGGCCGCGGCGTCCCCGCA
>QEPC01000119.1:3524156-3537808 GCA_003113815.1 Sphenodon punctatus | reverse complement strand
GAACGTATGGATGGTTTGGGTTGGTTGGGTGTGGAGGGTAGTCACTGCATTTTGAATTGTTAGGAAGCGATCCCGAGGTAGAAAAGCTCTCTGAGTGAGTTGATCTCTGCACCTATACATTAAATGGATTGTGAAGGAGTAAATTTCAATTTTCTGAAATTGAACACAAATCCAAGTAGTTTCAGGAGGTCAGTGGTGACCTGGGTGTCGTTGTACAATTGGTGCTTTTATTTTATTTATTTTTTAAATGCATACCAAATTTATTGGTGCTTTGACTGTGAAACCAGGAGCCAGTCATTCACGTAAGGAAAGACTGAGAGGCCTTGTTTTCTCAGGTATGCTGCAACTGGTACCAGACACTTAGTGAACACCCTGGGGTCTGTTGAAAGCACAAAAGGCAAAACCCTTGTATTGAAAGTGAGAATTTTCAAACGTGAAATCTTAGGTATTTAAAATGGGCGGGATGAATAGGTATATTGAAATAAGCATTCTGTAAATCCAAAGCAGAGAACCAAGCTCCCTTGAAAAGGAGAGGGATCATTTTCTTCAGTGTGACCATTCTCAACTTAAAGGATCTTACAAACTTGTTCAGCATTCTAAGGTCTAATATGGGCCTAAGGCCCCCATCCTTCTTAGGTACTAGAAAATACCAGGAGTAGAAGCCCCTTCCATGGAAATTTTCAGGCACCTACTCAATAGCTCCTTTAGAGAGGTGGGCTGAAATCTCCTGCTTCAAGAATGGGTATTTTCAGACATTACGAGATCATGCTCAACCACAGTGAATCACGGTCAATCCTGCAGTGGGGCCAAAGCACCCTGAACGTCTGTTCAGCAGCCACCAGATGTTCACCACGGTCAATACCCACATGAGGTCAATTTCAACCATGCTTCAAGGGCTCTCCGCCGGACAATCCCCAAAAGCATGGTCAAAGAGATTCCCGACGGGAACCAACAAAATGTAACGTCTGGCCGGCAACCACCGGCGGAAATAAAAGGAAATGATTCCCAGCCGGGGACAAATCACGCAGCATCGCTGCTAGGCAATGAGCGACAACACAGGTCGGGGAGGGAAATTTAAAAGGCACACAGCAGCCACCGGGACGAGCTGCCCTGGTGCCTTCCGGGTGCTTTGACCACAACCCAGGCTGGGATCGGCGTAACGTCTGGTGCGCTGCCCTGGGCCATGATCTGTCGGCCCAATTCCCTGCTGTGGTCCTGGTCCCGTCACGTCTGTTTGGGGCTTTTTTTGACCAAGGAGGGGTGGTTTTTTGGTTCACCCCGCCGGGGATCCACTGTGGTGAATCGGGACCACGCAACGTCTGAAAATACCTGAAGTCTTGTGAGTTGGATCCCTAAAGAGGGATCGGGAAAGGGGTTTTGGGAAGGGGATTTTTGTGAATTTAATCATGTAACTTTGGGAAATTGCGTCAAGAACCCACTTGTCACACGTAATGAGTATTCAGTTTTTTAGATAGGAAGCCAATTTGTTTGGGAAGAAGATTTCTTTGGAAATTGGTTCTAAGCTTTGGATGCCAGAATTAAAAGCAAGATTTCTGCTTGTTGGGAGGCGACGTTGATGATGTAGTCTGCTGACGAGACCTTTTCTTTAGTGTATTATATTGCCTCCATGATTGAGACTGAGGCTTAGAAGAAGGGAAATACTTCTGAGATTTCTGGAAGTATCCTGGGGTATATCGGGCAGACTTATTTAAAGGGGTGAAAGGATACCTCTTTTTAGTTTTGTAAGGGATGCTGAGCGCATATGCCGTTTTCTTAATGTACTTCATTTTTGCTAGGACATCATCCATGTCTGCGGCAAAGAGCCCCTTCTCATCAAATTTTAGGTTTTCACTCTTTGCATGAGCCTGGTATGGCAGAGCTGTAGAGCAAAGCCAGGAGTGCCTCCTTGCAACCACACTATTCGCTATTGCTCTGGCTGCCATGTCAGCAATGTGTGTTGAGGTCATCAACTGTGACTGGGCTATAGAAAGACCCTCAGCACTGATGACCTCCACTTTCTTTTTGTCATCTGGAGGCATGAGGGCCAGAAGTAGACCTAAGGAGTCTCATAGTAAGTGATGGAAAATAGACATTGCCGCATAGTTTGATGCCCTGAGGATCATCTTGGAGGAAGAAATCATTTTCCTTCCCAGGATGTCTGTATGTTTGCTCTCTTTGTCAGAAGGAGTGGTTTCTGAGGCCCTTGATATTCTATCCACAGATGCTTGCACCACCATGAAGTTTGGGGTGGGATGTTTCAGAAACATGGAGTGATGCATTGCTCTGCTGGCACCAGGTAGAAGGTGCTATAATGGGAGTCCACAGGGGAGGTCACTGACGGTGTTTTCCAGTGAAGCCAGGGATGTTATGATCTGTTATGAAGCACAGGTGGGGGCCAGGGATGTTATGATCTGCTGGATCCTCTTTGCCCCCTACCTTTTCTCCTGCTGTCAGGCTCTGACTCTTCTGGGGAAGAAAAGCAGCATAAGAGCAGCTGCACCAGACCCCTCTTTGCCCTCTCCTTTCCTTCCTGTGGCTCTGCCAACCACCCCCACCTCTCCTGTGCCACTGCTACTTGCCCTCCTCCTCCTCCTTTGTGCAGCATCCCACACAAAGTAGATGATGGTGGGAGGAAAAATGAGCTAATATTAGTGGGGTTTATGGCTGCACCAGTGCATTCAAGAGCAGATTGGCTTACCATACTGTGATGTGCAATGTCTTGGTATGAGCAGCAGTCACTTGACATTTCTTTGTTGTGCGTGCCACAAAAATCTGTTACATCACATAGCTTGCTTCAGGCACTAACTGCCAACAGCTGGCCATAAAAGTGATGTAGATAGTCAGCAGTACTGATATCTGCAGCTGCAACGTGACAAAGCCATGAATTGCACAGTATGCTTGACACAATCTAGGAAAAATCTTTATAACCCTGTTTTCCTGGTGGGTAAAGGTCTGTCCTAGTTCCTATATTGACATATTTGATACCTACAGGAGTAACACATAAGGGAGACGACCTCAGATCCAGAACACAAGTATGTATTCAAGTATCATCAATGTTATCTTCTCTCTCTCTCTCTCTCTCTCTCACACACACACACACACACACATTAGGTAAAAATAGAAGTGACAGCCACGTGGTGACACCCCATCATGGTCTGGACAGGGTTGGGGCACCTAGCAAACTTACCCATGGCTGGGGTTCTGGGGAGTACATGTAGAACCATCAACATGTAGCTGGTTGTCCCCACCCCCACTCTGCACCCTGTGTCTGCCCCCTGCCCCCAACCTCCATGACAGGAAACCATGATGGCTGGCCATGGCGGATCCATCCCAGGCTGTGTCTGCTGTCCTGAGCAGACATGATGGTCCACTGTGGTACAGTTGGGTGGGCCTTAGCCTGGGGTGTGATTTCAGAGGTTTCTCGAGGTCAGAGGCTGGGCTAGCCGCCAACATGGCAATTCCAGACTAATATCTGGTGGCATCTGCACAGACGTGCAGGTGAGGTTTGGGTCACAGTGTGACAGCGGGCTGCTGTCATGTCTCTTTTTTCCCTTTGTCTTCCTATTGACTGGGGTTGAAAATCCCAACAAGTTAAAGGGCTGAAACTGAAGCAAACCAAAACACTAGATATGCACACATGCTCAATAAGCATGCATTTTTGTGGAGCTCTGCAAATCATAATCTCTAAAAAATCTATATTTCCTGGCATCGTATGCCACCTGTTTATACTGAAGTGTGATCACTTGTTATTAAGGTGGTGGGGGGTGGGGAGCGGGGATCCCCTATTATCTTTTTGATACATTCTTCAAAAACTTCCCAGAAAATGAATCAAGAGTAAATTGGGCTTGATCAATTATAAAGGGATAAAGGATAAAGGTAATTTTAAGAAAAAATTGGCTGGAGCATTTGGCTAGATGGGGCCATGAACCTAAGTGATCTGAGGCAGGTGTGTAGGGAAGTTATTCTAGCTTTGTGCTGCAGTTAATTCCCAGTGTGCAAACATAAAAAGCAGAAGTCCATTGAAAAATTAGGAGAAAGGAACCATACAGCTGTTTACTTGATTCTCTATTCCCTCTCTCTCTCCCACTCATTTGTTAATATCCTTCAGTCCAATATATGTGTCTCAATCAAATAAGTTTCATGGGTTCATCAGCCATTTTGCTGAAAGGTCAACATATGGTATTTCATTGATCATTTTGAAGAAATGAAATTAAACCACACTCAGAGTCCTATGGGTTCCTACCTACTTCTCATGATTTTATCACAAGAGTCATGATTTGAAAGATTTCCTAAAGCCTAAAATGATAAGGCTCATGATAAAATTGTGAATATCAACTTTAATTCAGTTTTATTTTATTTTTTAAAATGTTTCTTCTCTTCACAGGTTGAGGGAAAGCATTCATATAACTGACATATAAAATACACCAAGTAGATTTCTTTACAAAGGCAGTGTGTGACTGGATCTGTTGCTAAGTAGGGCACACATTTTCAACACCGCACAAGGACATCACTTGCTTTCTCAAGCTTTCAAAGAGACAGGTGGCAAGAAACTCTTTGTCTTTTGGAGTCCCTACACCTGCTGCCTACAGACTATAGTGCACTGCCTACTTTAATGGTAATCTGGTAAGCACTAGTTCATAGAAATTTGAACATGGTGTTCTGAATTCCTCTTGTACAACATGATTTCCTCATTTTGTATTTTTGAACTTCTAAAGCTGGCATTTCTGGTTTCACTTATTATTGATTTTTTATTACATGTACACCACATCCAGAGTTATTGGCATTTTAAAGACTGTCACATGTAACAATGTGTTTTAAGTAGGGCTGAACCAAATCATAAAAAAAATATTAGCGAATATTTCCAAGTTTTGGAGGATCGAGCCTGAGTGTTCGGCCAGTCCCAGGTAACGTGGTCAAATACTTCGTAGTACCAAGTCTACTTATATAGGGGCAGGAAAAGCCCCTATAAGGGGGTATATACCATTTGCTCCCCTTCCTGCCCATTCCCCATTTGCGCTGTTCCCTTGCCCCCTTCCCTTCCCTTCCCTGCCCCCCCTTTCCTCAATCAAGGAGTTACTAGTAAGTACTAGGGGTGAGACTACCGGATCATCCGGTATCCGATACTGCCGGTATTTGGTGTACCGGCAGTATCAGATTAAACCCTGTAATCCAGTATAATTTACCGGATTCCCCTACCAGATTTTTTTACATTGCAGCCATTCAAATGAATGGCTGCAATGTAAAAAAACAAACAAATGCCCCCCCCTCACTTTCCCTCCCCAGTCCAGGCTGCACGGATGGAAGGGGGGACACCTCCCACCCACCCTGCCCAGCCTGGCTTTAAAAAAAAAAATCCCCCGAAGTTCGTGCTAGTGTGGGCTCCGGGCCGCCACCGGTGACCCAGAGCCCACACCAGCAGGAAGGTTGTTGTACTAGGGTGATCCCTGGGGTGGGGGGTGGTTTAACACACTCCCCACCCCAGGGATCACCCTACCTCCCCACCAGGGATCGCCTTCGGGGGGGAAACATTTTTTTTTAAAGCCAGGCTGGGCAGGGTGGGTGGGTGGGTGTCCCCCCTTCCACCCGTGCAGCCTGGGATGGGAAGGGGGAGGTTTTTTGTGTTTTTTTCCCATTGATTTCAATGGGGACAGTTCCCCATTAAAATAAATGGAAAAAATCCGGTACCAGTAAACCGGTGCACAAATCCGGAAATCCGGTTTTTAAAAATCCTGTAACCGGTAAATCCAGTACCTGGTAATTGCCCTGATGTCCCACCCCTAGTAAGTACCATACCTAGTACTGGACCGATTCCTCAGTTACTCAGTAAAACCAAGTTGAGTGCCAGGATACTCGGTAAAAACCGAGTCATTCCAGGTACCTAGTTTCAGCCCTAGTGTTAACAGACAAAATAACAGCCCAGTTCACCTACTCTGGTCTGCCTGGGCCAGTGCTGAACCCCTCACATCTGTTCTGGGCCTGCCAGATATGGCCCCAGTTCAGACTCCAGCAGGTAGGGATGGGCGAACGCGGTTCGGAGTTCGGACCGAACTCGACCAGTTCAGTTGACCAAACCAAACTTCCGAACTGAACTCAATTTTCGAACTGAACCTAACCAAATTTCCGAACTCGACTCTGTTCGCCCATCCCTAAAAGATAATATTCCATTTAGTTCAATGGGGTTTGAATTTCCGAACTTTGTTCGGAAGTTCGGATTTCAGACCGAACTCGAATAGTTCAGTCATCTGAACTGAACTTCCGAACCAAACTGAATTTCTGAACTCAACTGAACCGAACCAAATTTCTGAACTCAGTTCTGTTCGTCCATCCCTACAAGCAGAGTTGGTGGCCAGACTGGAAATGTGGGCCCAGAACAAACCAGGCCCACAGTCTGAACCAGCAAGCCACTCAGGTGGGCCAGAGTGGGGCAAACAGGGCAGGTGCATTTGTTTTGCACCCGCCTGGCCCAGTATGGGGGGTTGCCATGGCAGCCAGCCATGGCTGCCTGTCATGGCAGGAGGTGGGGCACTTACTGCAGCACTGGAACAAATCTGTCCAGTCATGCATCACTCCCCGCCCCGATCAGGCCAAGGGAATGTTTGATTCTATCTATCGACCTGATCTGGCTGGGGAATGCAGGGACTCCCATCCCCCTCGCCCCCGGACGTGTAACTGGCATGCTGGCTACACCTATGTTAACACTTTTTGTCTTGGAGTTAGACAGTTTTATCAACAAGATAATAGTAGTTCAACTACTGAAACTTGCACATCTCAGTGAGAAGGAGAAGAATTGTGTATGCCTTGATTTAAGATACAGCAACAAAAAGTTAACTCAAATGTCATCTAAGATTTATTCAGTGATGGACATAAAGTGATGGAGATAAGGAAACAATTATTAGTATTAGTAGAACAGCCAAGTTTAGATTTCATTTAATACTGTGTAAATCAAGAGAAAGTCAATGGAGTTAAATGTCAATAAGGAGTATCTTCACTTAAATCCATTTTTAAACTGGTTCAAGCGACAGCAGATCATTGCTCATGGCTTTATGTGAGAGGAAGTGTTTTCAGGAAAGGGTACTTTATTCAGGGAAAATTCCTGTTATTTGGGTTTTTTTCAGGTACTATATTTGCCTGTCAAAAGGTAATTTAAATTTCTTAAATGTTAACATTTTAAGAAAGAAGCCAATAGGTTTTACAATGCATGCTCCCAGAAAACCTTACAAAGTTTAATTAAAGAAATATTTAGTCAATAATCTGTTCTACTGATTATACTGTCAATTTTCTGAAAGTCAGCCCAGATGAATTATTGCTGATGGATTTTGCATTATTCAACATTATTGCAAGAATTCTAAGGGGTTATGAAAATACCCAAACATACCATTGTGTTTTAAAATAAAGCTATGGTAGTATAATTTCCCCAAGAAGTCAATTCAGCTAAATCTGTGCCAAACTTTTGACAATTCTATGATCCCCTACAAAAAACATAGTAATAAAAAATGAAATTTTCTATTAAAAATTATTTATGGAATGTTCTTACCTATAATCATGTAAATATTTATAGAAAGAAATTAAACAAGGATGCTTCCATTTCACAAGCTCTCACCTGGGTTTGAAACAACTTGGAAAAGGCAATGGGATTTTTTTCTTGTTAGAATGTAAGACAATATTCTTATTTGGTAAAATAACCCTACAGACACACAGAATCATTTGACATGAATTCTAAATAGCCATAATATTCAGGTGAAATTTGCATATATTTCCCACCTCCTTTGAAAATGAAAGACAGAGGCATAATTATTCTAAAAATGATATAACCAAATCACATGACTGGAAAATTGTTTGAACTTCCTCCATGTAACACTGGTTTGCAGACGCCTGTTCTTTGTATGGTTCAGCAGAAACAGCACCCCTTAATAAATGAAAATACACATGAAAAGCTCATCAGGCCTATTTTCATTGTTGTTCACCTTTGAAGAATACACAATCATTTTGTATTTAAAAGTGAAAAGGGCAAAATATGCATATTAAAGTTTATGGGAGAGATTTATGCATTACCAACAGACAAGAGTGAGCTGAAATACAGATGCTGGCAGGAGACTTGGGATCTGCATCAACAGAATCAGCAGTGGCTTTCTGGGTTCCAGCCATTATTTGTTTTTAGCAATGGTAGGGAAAAGTTTGGTATGTCTTGTGCTGACTCTCTGTACAGAAATGATAAGCATCTGCAAAACCCCACTGAGTTTAAAATTAACTTCGGTGGGTTTGTATGCTTGCTATAATACTAATACTAATACTAATACTAATACTAATACTAATACTAATTAATTATTATTATTATTATTATTATTATTATGCTTGAACTCAAGCATATACCTCCCAACATTTCAAATGGCTGAAAAGGGAAAAGCCTCACCCCTTCTGCCAATAAGCTCCACCCCTCAGCAAAGCAGCTCTGCCCCCTTACACGCAGGTGAACACACCTCCCACCATTGCAAGTGCATTAAAAAGGACAGAAACTAGGGCTGAAATGAAGAGTAAACATTTTATTTGCAAGTACTTCTGAGTTTATGAGGACTGGCTCTAAGTGTTCGGCCAGTTCTAGGAAACTCGGGTGAATATTCAGGACTCGGTAAAATAAAACCAAGTATTTTTTGAATACCAAGTACTGAATCACCTTTATAGGGGCAGGAAAAGCCCTGTATGTTGGTCCGAGTACTGAATGCCAGGCTGATTCCTCAGTTACTTGGTACTCGGTAAAACCGAGTTGAATACCGATATACTCAGTAAAAACCGAGTAATTTCTAATACCGAGTTTCAGCACTAACAGAAACTCTCCTGCTTCTCATTCCATCAT
The DNA here is from genome assembly GCA_003113815.1 of Sphenodon punctatus. NCBI lineage: Eukaryota > Metazoa > Chordata > Lepidosauria > Sphenodontia > Sphenodontidae > Sphenodon > Sphenodon punctatus. Next base: position 3,528,957 of record QEPC01000119.1, on the reverse strand, counting down.
CTCCACATTGTCCTCTCAAGTGTTTTTCCTAGGAGGCAACCAGGAAAGGAGTTCCTGAGGTTGGAACACCATTTCTTTTCTCTCTCTGGGTGAAAACAGACATGACGCTAACCACCTTTTAACCACCCTTGGTGGTCATTTATGCATGTTTCAGGGCTGCATAGGCACCAATACAGCCCTGCAACATGCATAAATAACCACCAAGGGTGGTTAAAGGGTGGTTCGCGTCATGTCTGTTTTCTCTCTCTCTCTCTCTCTCTCTCCTCAAAGAGGAATTTGACCCTCTGAGAGAGGAACAGTGAGATTCAGGATGCAAATAAGGACTGGCCCTTCTATTCAGGAACTGTTGGGAGATGTGTAGGTATATGCTTACGTTTCTTACAAGATCAAAGTCTAGAATATGTTTGATAATACACATAATTGGAAAAGGGCATAAGAAGAGATGTGTCTCCCCTTCAACAATTATTAGTGGACAAGCACACATCCAGAGATGGCCTTAAAATTAGTAGGGCCAGGGCAAAGATAAAATGTGGGGTCCCTGATGGTCCCATATGTCCCCTGTAGCTCCACCCCCTCAGGGGGNCAGTGATGGACATAAAGTGATGGAGATAAGGAAACAATTATTAGTATTAGTAGAACAGCCAAGTTTAGATTTCATTTAATACTGTGTAAATCAAGAGAAAGTCAATGGAGTTAAATGTCAATAAGGAGTATCTTCACTTAAATCCATTTTTAAACTGGTTCAAGCGACAGCAGATCATTGCTCATGGCTTTATGTGAGAGGAAGTGTTTTCCGGAAAGGGTACTTTATTCAGGGAAAATTCCTGTTATTTGGGTTTTTTTCAGGTACTATATTTGCCTGTCAAAAGGTAATTTAAATTTCTTAAATGTTAACATTTTAAGAAAGAAGCCAATAGGTTTTACAATGCATGCTCCCAGAAAACCTTACAAAGTTTAATTAAAGAAATATTTAGTCAATAATCTGTTCTACTGATTATACTGTCAATTTTCTGAAAGTCAGCCCAGATGAATTATTGCTGATGGATTTTGCATTATTCAACATTATTGCAAGAATTCTAAGGGGTTATGAAAATACCCAATCATACCATTGTGTTTTAAAATAAAGCTATGGTAGTATAATTTCCCCAAGAAGTCAATTCAGCTAAATCTGTGCCAAACTTTTGACAATTCTATGATCCCCTACAAAAAACATAGTAATAAAAAATGAAATTTTCTATTAAAAATTATTTATGGAATGTTCTTACCTATAATCATGTAAATATTTATAGAAAGAAATTAAACAAGGATGCTTCCATTTCACAAGCTCTCACCTGGGTTTGAAACAACTTGGAAAAGGCAATGGGATTTTTTTCTTGTTAGAATGTAAGACAATATTCTTATTTGGTAAAATAACCCTACAGACACACAGAATCATTTGACATGAATTCTAAATAGCCATAATATTCAGGTGAAATTTGCATATATTTCCCACCTCCTTTGAAAATGAAAGACAGAGGCATAATTATTCTAAAAATGATATAACCAAATCACATGACTGGAAAATTGTTTGAACTTCCTCCATGTAACACTGGTTTGCAGACGCCTGTTCTTTGTATGGTTCAGCAGAAACAGCACCCCTTAATAAATGAAAATACACATGAAAAGCTCATCAGGCCTATTTTCATTGTTGTTCACCTTTGAAGAATACACAATCATTTTGTATTTAAAAGTGAAAAGGGCAAAATATGCATATTAAAGTTTATGGGAGAGATTTATGCATTACCAACAGACAAGAGTGAGCTGAAATACAGATGCTGGCAGGAGACTTGGGATCTGCATCAACAGAATCAGCAGTGGCTTTCTGGGTTCCAGCCATGATTTGTTTTTAGCAATGGTAGGGAAAAGTTTGGTATGTCTTGTGCTGACTCTCTGTACAGAAATGATAAGCATCTGCAAAACCCCACTGAGTTTAAAATTAACTTCGGTGGGTTTGTATGCTTGCTATAATACTAATACTAATACTAATACTAATACTAATTAATTATTATTATTATTATTATTATTATGCTTGAACTCAAGCATATACCTCCCAACATTTCAAATGGCTGAAAAGGGAAAAGCCTCACCCCTTCTGCCAATAAGCTCCACCCCTCAGCAAAGCAGCTCTGCCCCCTTACACGCAGGTGAACACACCTCCCACCATTGCAAGTGCATTAAAAAGGACAGAAACTAGGGCTGAAATGAAGAGTAAACATTTTATTTGCAAGTACTTCTGAGTTTATGAGGACTGGCTCTAAGTGTTCGGCCAGTTCTAGGAAACTCGGGTGAATATTCAGGACTCGGTAAAATAAAACCAAGTATTTTTTGAATACCAAGTACTGAATCACCTTTATAGGGGCAGGAAAAGCCCTGTATGTTGGTCCGAGTACTGAATGCCAGGCTGATTCCTCAGTTACTTGGTACTCGGTAAAACCGAGTTGAATACCGATATACTCAGTAAAAACCGAGTAATTTCTAATACCGAGTTTCAGCACTAACAGAAACTCTCCTGCTTCTCATTCCATCATCTCCACATTGTCCTCTCAAGTGTTTTTCCTAGGAGGCAACCAGGAAAGGAGTTCCTGAGGTTGGAATACCATTTCTTTTCTCTCTCTGGGTGAAAACAGACATGACGCTAACCACCTTTTAACCACCCTTGGTGGTCATTTATGCATGTTTCAGGGCTGCATAGGCACCAATACAGCCCTGCAACATGCATAAATAACCACCAAGGGTGGTTAAAGGGTGGTTCGCGTCATGTCTGTTTTCTCTCTCTCTCTCTCTCTCTCTCCTCAAAGAGGAATTTGACCCTCTGAGAGAGGAACAGTGAGATTCAGGATGCAAATAAGGACTGGCCCTTCTATTCAGGAACTGTTGGGAGATGTGTAGGTATATGCTTACGTTTCTTACAAGATCAAAGTCTAGAATATGTTTGATAATACACATAATTGGAAAAGGGCATAAGAAGAGATGTGTCTCCCCTTCAACAATTATTAGTGGACAAGCACACATCCAGAGATGGCCTTAAAATTAGTAGGGCCAGGGCAAAGATAAAATGTGGGGTCCCTGATGGTCCCATATGTCCCCTGTAGCTCCACCCCCTCAGGGGGACTCCCTGTGAGGCCTCAGAGGTGATTTTATCTGGGGTCTTATTGGGAGGAAGGGAGGGAGGGTTCCAAACCCTGCCCTGATGAAAATGGGGGCCACTGTGGGGCTCCTGGATGTAAAGAAAAGGGCAGGGCCCAGGGAATTCACCCCCGGTCACCCTTTGGGAAGGCTGGTCCTGCAACCATCTATTCTCTAGGTGTGGTAAATGTTCCCTGAGATGGGAAAGTGTCTGTAGATCCTATTTCCATTAATCCTTTCCCTCACTTGTTTTTGATCATGGGTATGCTGCTTTAATCTATAAAGTAATTAAATTAATACTTCAGATTACAAATGAGATTACAGAAATATACAGTGTGGGTGTGTATGAGAGAGATAAAATAATCTCTCTCTAATATCTTTATTTTAAAAGACTAGCTGTGAGCTAAAAGTGAAGTAATTCTTTAAGCTGGAGCTTCAAAAACCCAGGACTCAAATCTGGGTTGTGTGCAGCATTACTACATATGTATATGACTGGTTTTGTTTTTCAATAATTTTTTTTTTACAAAAAACTGAAATACAGTAAGTGGGTTATTCAAGTTTAAGTTCAATTTTATTCCGTCCTTTAGCAAAATGGCATCATGGATAACTGACTCATTAAGATCATACAATGAAAAAAAATCAACCTATAAAATGTATTTGTAGTTTAAATGTGGGAGAAAAGAAAGCCCTTATGGGTCAAAATTCTGGGTTGGGGGAATGTTATTTCTGTGCTATTTGGTGCTTAGGGTTTCACGTGTGTTTATTTATTTTACAATTTTATACCCCGCCCTTTCCGCAGAGCAGCTCGGGGTGACTTACTATTTAAAACAAAAAAATAAAACATAAAATACTGATATAAACCAATGTGGTGTGGGGAGGATCTTGGAGTGTGACTACCGTCATACAAGTTTCTTGAATCATAAATTTTCATAGGTGGAAGGAACCTCAAGGGTTATTTAGCTGAACCCCCTGCTTAGTTGCAGGATGCTTAGATGCTTAGATGCAGGACTACGGATACAACAACAGATCATAGAGGTCATCTAGTCCAACCCCCTGCTCAATCCAGGAAATTCACAGCTACAACATCCCCGACAGATGGCTGTCTAGCCTCTGAAAACCTCCAGGGAAGGAGAGCCCATCACCTCCCTAGGCAATTTCCCCCACAGTCGAACAGATCTTACAATTAGGAAGTTCTGAAGAAACTCAAATATGAAATTGCAGACCTACTGTTAGTAATTTGTAACCTATTGCTAAAATCTGACACGGTATCTGAGGACTGAAGGGTGACAAATGTAACCCCGATATTTTAAAAGGGATCCAGAGGCGATCCTGGAAACTACAGATCAGTAAGCTTGACGTCTGTGCTGGGCAAAATGGTGGAAACTATCATTAAGAACAGAATCGCTGGGCATGTTGATAAACATGGCTTAATGGGGAAGAGTCAACAGGAATTTAGCAAAGGTAAGTCATGCCTCACTAATCTGTTGGAATCCTTTGAGGGTATAAATAAGCATATGGACAAGGGAGACCCTGTAGATATAGTGTACCTGGATTTCCAGAAAGCATTTGATAAGGTCCCTCATGAGAGACTCTTGAGAAAATTAAAAAGTCATGGGATAGGAGGTAGTGTCTTACT
>QEPC01000119.1:3475510-3509076 GCA_003113815.1 Sphenodon punctatus | reverse complement strand
GGCCACTGAGCACTGAAACAGAGTGATTTGGGGAGCCAGAGCACTGAAATGAGGGCCAGTACCCCACCAGTGGCAGTCTCCCCCCTGCCAGCCCCCCATAACCTCCCACTCACCCCTGCCAGGCTGCTGAGGATCTGAGTCTGGGGACTCAGTTCTGATAGGCCCCAAATCTGGTGCACTCTGCCCGCCCCCAAGCCATGCCCCAAGCCACACCCCCTTGGCATGTTTTAGGCACAGGGCCACTAAGACTATATTTTCCCGGGCCATTTTGATTTCCCAATCTGCCCCTGACACAAGTTCTCACAGCAGAGACTGACACCACACTCCTGAAAACACTGCCTCATGAGTTGTTCCAATGGTATTAGTCACAGGCAAGTGGTTTCGAGACAGCTGAATCAGTCTTTGAAAATTTGAGAAGTCCTGAACTTATTGAAGATGCTGTCCAAGAATTAAGAATGAATAAATTAACAGAAGCACCAAATATAGCAGGGTTAAAGTGAAAGCATAAAGAAAACAAAAATCATCCCTGAACAGTGAACGCTTGTCAGTGAGGACTAGTGATCGGTTGGTAATTTCTAAGCTTTCTAGGATGGAAGATAGTCGGAAAAAATGCTATGCTCTTAAACTTTCCACAGGGCTTGAACTTAGGACCCTCAAAGGGTTTGAAGTGAAGATCGTTTGTGCTATGCCTCACATTCCACTAGCATGTCATTATATGATCTGGATAATAGCTGCATTTTGGATTGGTCAGATACAAGTTCTCAGCTGGGATGTGGAAAGCTAGGAGGTCTGGGAATGAAACATTTTCATTGTAAGAACAGTAGCTAGGAGGATCTTAAAAACTTACTTCTGTAAAAATAACCTTGCTAAAAGAGAAAAGAAACCAGAAAGTGTCATAGGGGGCAGGCATTGGAAATCTACAGTGTAAATTAAACAGATTGTGTTGCATTTGCCAGAAACCAAGCTTGAATTTCTTAAAAAAGGTTTACTTTGTAGTCATTCTAATTTCAAAGATAACTTCACCCTAAATCAACTCAGTCATGAAAGACTAAAACAACTGCACCAGAGATATGACCTTTTTCCATTCATCTTAATGAGGCATTACCCTCAAAGCCTTCTTGTGACTACCAGTACAGAAATGTTAACATTCTTAATAAAATGCTGAGACTCAAGCCCTAGAGTGTATTTTTAGCGTTGAGGAGAGCTGGCTGAATAATAATCAGCAATAAATGCATCGGTTTAGTCAATGAATTTGGGGATTCTTAATGCCTTCAATAATTTGATTAATATTTTTTACCTTCCCAGACTAATTCTATAAACTAGCCACGTACACACACACACACACACACACACGCACATTGTTTTGTGAATTATTGCTTCTCACACATATTCAGTCCAGGAAATTTCAGGTGTTGAGATCCTCCATATGGTGTTTGATTTGGCTGGGGGCAAGCTTGGAGTGCTGCTGATATACCGGGCCCCTTCCTGTCCAGCGGCATCCCTTCAGATGTCTTAATGAGCTGTATGCCAGTGCTATATTAAAATAGTTATTAAAATGGTACATTTTCAGGCAATTATTAGGGATGGAAAACCAAGATATTTCCGAATGTTGATATATAATGTTTAGTATCTTTTATTTTTTTTTAAAGGACCTACAAAAAGCTAAAGGGTTATAACATGTAGGGAAGTTTATATCCAAAAAAAGCACCACACACTTGTGTTCAAACCATGATGCTTAAATTTTTACTACCATTTATTGAGATTAGTAAGGAACCCTCAAAGTGGATGATTTTACAGTGCTTTTCTATTCCTAAAACAACATGCATCATGTTCTTAGACGTTAATCTGTACATGTAAACTTCTTTTCTACAACTCTCACTGATACTTACAAATTCCTTATTCCTGAGAACTAAAGAATTTTTTTAAGATTTTGTGAATATGACATTAGCAGAACTAAATTAAGAAGAGACTCTTCTCTCTTAACAATTTCTCCCCCCCAACTATTTCATCTCTCAAACAAACAAAAAAGCCTTCACAAATACAACCACCACATCATTTATGGGGTGCCAGGTGGGAGGCGTAGCTATTGTTTTTAGAGAGGATTGGCCAGTTAGGAGATATCCAGTCCAGGAGATTTCAGGTGTTGAGGCCCTTCATATGGTGTTTGATTTGGCTGGGGGCAAGCTTGGGTTGCTGCTGGTATACCGGGCCCCTTCCTGTCCAGTGGCATCCCTTGCCGCTCTAGCAGAGCTGGCCTCGGAGGTGGCGCTGGGCTCCTCCAGGACTTTGGTCCTGGGGAACTTCAACGCCCATGCCGATGCTGGCCTTGTAAGAGCGGAGCGTGAGTTCATGGATGCCATGGCAATGATGGACTTGTCCTGGTGGTCAACTACTCGACCCATGTGAAGGGGCATACCCTCGACCTGGTCTTCTGCTCTGGCCTTGAGGTGAGTGATCCATTAGTGAGGGATGTGAGGGTCATGCCCTTGTCATGGACGGACCATTATCTCTTACATACCAGCCTCTCAGCGCACCCCCTCCAGAAGAGGAATGGACCAGGTAGGTTGATCTACCCTTGGAGGCTGATGGAACCTCAGCAGTTCCAGGAGGCTCTGAGGGATTTAACCTTGGACCCAAACATTCACTCAGTCAATGAGCTGGTCCAGCATTGAAATATCTTGCTGGGGGAGGCCATTGACAGGGTGGCTCCGAGATGTCTACTGCCTCTGTCTCGTCACCACAGGGCCCCTTGGTTTACTGAGGGGCTGCGGTGTATGAAACAGGTAGGTAGGAGACTAGAGTGATGCTGATGTCGGACTCAATCTGAATCTGACCGACTTCTCCATAGGGCCCATTTGCAGTTCTATGTTGAGGCTGTGAGGACAGCAAAGAAGGAGTTCTTTGCTGCCCTCATAGCATCTGCAAAGTTGTGTCCAGCGGAGCTGTTCCGGGACAGGGACTCCGCCTGGACAGGGACTTGTCCCAAGCTCCACTGTGAGGAGTTTGCCATCTACTTTGCAGACAAGATCGCTCAGATCCAGAGATCCAGAGTAACTTTGACACCAGGTTAGAAGTAGGAAGTGAGGAGCATGTGGTTATGCCGGCACCGTCTGGTCGATCTTTCTGGGAGGAGTTTCAGGAAGTGACGCCAGCCGATGTGGCAGATGTCCTGGGGTCTGTTAGGGCCACCAGTTGTGAATTAGAGCCGTGCCTGTCCTGGTTGGTGAAAGCCTGCAGGGAGACATTGGGGATGGTGCTGGTGAGGGTGGTTAACGCGTCCCTTCAGCAGGGGAGGTTATCATCCAGCCTCAAGGAGGCTGTGGTTCACCCCCTGCTGAAGAAGCCATCTTTGAATGTGGATGCACTCGCCAGCTACTGTCCTGTCTCTAGTCTTCCCTTTTTATGGAAGGTTATTGAACGGGCAGTGGCTCGGCAGCTCCAGGAGCATCTGGAGAGTATCAGTTTCCTTGACGCTTTTCAATCTTGGTTCCGCCCCGGCTATGGTACTGAGACGGCGTTGGTGGTCTTGGTGGACGATCTCTGTCAGGAGATGGACGCAGGATGTTTGACCTTTTTGATCCTGCTAGATATCTCTGCCGCTTTTGATACCATGGACCATGGGCTGCTGTTGATACAGCTGCGAGACCAGGAGGATCTGGGCGGGAAGGTCCTTGGATGGTTCCACTCATTCCTCTCAGGTAGAAGCCAGCGGGTGGTGCTGGGGGCCGAAACATCTAGCCCCCGGGCCTTGACCTGAGGCATTCATCAGGGTTCTATTCTGTCTCCACTATTATTTAATGTGTATATGCAGCCCCTGGGGGAGATCATGAGAAGTTTTGGGGTGCGATGTCACCAATATGCTGATGATACTCAGGTGTACCTCTCATTTTCAACTGCCCGAGGTCCCGCTGTCTCGTTACTCTCCCAATGTTTGGAGGCTGTGGCGGATTGGACATGGCAGAGCAGACTGAAGCTCAATCCCAATAAGATGGAGGTGATGGTGGTGTGAAGAGCGAGGGAGGTGCTGGCCCTTAGTCTGATGGGGGGGGGTTCGCCCTCCTGTTGCTCATCAGGTTCGGAGTCTGGGGGTGGTTTTGGATTTGGGCCTACGTCTGGATCGGCAGGTGGAGGCGGTGGCTAAAGCCGCCTTTCGCCATCTGTATCTGGTACGGAGGCTTCAGCCATACATCTCCGGGCCCAACCTGGCCACTCTCATTCATGCCTTCATCACCTCGAGGCTAGACTACTACAACGCAGTCTATGTGGGGCTTCCCTTGTTTCTGGTTTGAAGGCTGCAGCTAGTGCAGAATGCGGCAGCCCATCTCCTTATGGGGATGGGGCGGTGTGAGCACATAACACCGGTGCTCCGTGCTCTGCACTGGCTGCCTATAGCATACCGAGCCAGATTCAAGGTGATAAAACCCTGCACGGTCTGGGCCCCTCATATCTCAGGGAACTCCTCATCCTCCGCACCTCAGAGCGACCCCTGCGGTCCACCGGGGGCGCCTTTATGGAGGTCCCCTGTGTAAAACGGGGGGCCACAATGGTGAGGGCGTTCTCGGTGGTAGGACTGTGTTTATGGAACTCCCTCCCTGAGGAGGCTTGCCTGACCCCAGGCCTGTTGGCCTTTCGATGAGTTTGTAAGACCTGATTGTTCACCCAGGCCTTCTGAGGGGAGGGTGGGAGGGTGGGGTGGGGGGGGAGGAGGGTTTGGGGTTTTAGTGATGTTTTATAAATTGTTGTGGGTTTGGTGTTATTTTTTATTGTTGCTAATTTTAGTATTATTGTGTTTTTATGATATTGTAAACCGCCCCGAGATGCTATAGACATGAGGGGGCGGCCACTAAATTTAACTAAATAAATAAATAAAATTTAAGATTTTTCTCAGTTAACAACAATAGAAATTGTTGGAAGCACTAGATCTATTATTTCCTTAAATTGCTCTTCGCAATTGCAGCTCTGACCTGGTGTTTTATAAATGCAAGCGTCAGCCTCGGCTATTAATTAGTTCATTTTGGCAGAACTTTTTCTTTAAATATTTTTCTACTACTATTTTTAATTAGTTTACCTACATTACATAAATTAGGGTGAAGATGGCCAGACTAAGGGCTCTTTTAGATGAGCAGGTCGCCATCGCGTGACCCGCTTGTGCGATATTTCAAAATCCTGTGATGTGGGATTACCCAAGATAGAAGTAGGGGATAACGCACATGAAAGGCGGTTGCACATTATTTGCTGACTGCGAATTAAATACCTCGATGTGTGAGGTATTTAATTCGCGTTTGGCAAATAATGCGCGACCACCTTTCATGCGCGGGATCCCCTACTTCCATCTCGTGTAATCCCGCATAGTGGGATTTTGAAATATCGCGTGACAGCGACCCACTCATCTAAAAGCAGCCTTAGTGCACACAATCCGCTAGATCAAGATGTCAACATCTGGTAATCTATCCAGGACCCTTTCCGCTGGCTCTGGCACTCCAGACCAAGACCCCTTCCATTGGCTCCAAGCTCTAGGGCACCTCAGTAGGAGTGAAGGAAAGCACTCCCCTTTAGAGACTAGCTTCTGCACTGCACTGGAAGAGCTCTCCTAGCATTTCTCCTTCCCAGAGATACTCCCTGGTGTCCCAGTCCTGTTCTCCTCACCAAAGGTGATGTCTGAGAGGCTGACCCCACTCTCCATTCCATGGTCTACTGGAGACTAGCTTGTGATCTACAGTAGCTCATGACCTACTTCTTTCCCACCCTTGAATTAGGGGAAAAACCTCTATGAACAATGAGAATTCCTGAGTAGCAAAAGACGACTGTGGCCAACAAATATGGGCAGGTTCTCGTCCTGCAAATGTTTATAGCTTTTATAAAATACACTCTAGGCCCTATTCAAAGTCCATATTGGCACACAGTGTGCTTGTGTAGGGTGGCTCGGGGAAGGTCCCCCACCTCCTGACCCTGCCACAACTGGGAGAGTGAGAAGTGGGGCTGAAGTAACTGCCATGGTGGTGGCAGGAGGTGAGGGACTTGTCTTGGACCACCCTGTGCGCACAACTACAGTAGTCAAAGTTAAGTACATTGTATGGTAGAGGTCAATGATAGGGTGCTGTTCTACAAGCACATAGGCATGCGCAAAATTATTCAAATTCCGTGTCTAGTTTTGCTCTCAGAATCCCTACTGATTCTGTTCATTTCCATAGATTCCTGCAGACAGGTAAAAATGTGCAGAGATTAAGCACTTTTAAACTGACAACTCGAAACACCACAGTTTCATTTATTCCTATTGGAGACTCTTTCAAAGGTCATTTACTGCAAGAACAAACAAGCAAACAACTTAAATATTTTCCTGATTATGTACTTTCTCTAGAAATATTTTCAAAATAGCTACCTTCCTGTTATTGTGTTTGGTTCGATTTGCAGTGCATTAGAGCTAAGCATTACAAGAGTTCAGGATTCTTAGTACAAATAGAGAGATGGGGGAGGGGCGGGGAATGAAGGTATATAGAACTTTAAAGAAACATTTGTAAACAACACCTGCTGTGCTCAAAAGCATACTTTCTATTTTGTATGTACCAATCATTACCGTGCTGAATTATATGATATACATCTAAAGAAAGCATCATTTAAAAAGAATGCTGTGGTGCATGCAGATAAAACGGGATAATTTATTTTTATCATCATTTTTATAGTAGCAGCAGCTCATATTACAGACTCTTGTGTGGATAATCAAATCTTAGAATAATTATTCTTCATCTTCTTTATGGCAGCTTTTTCAAATATTTGTTGATTATTATATCCCCCCTTAGTCTTCTTTTCTCCAAGTGGAATATACCCAAATCCTTCAATCTCTCCTCATATGATTTGTGTTCCAAACCTTTACCATCTTTGTTGCTCTCCTTTGCACCCTCTCCAACCTTTCTCTGCCCTCCTTAAAATGGGGTGCCCAAAACTGAACTCAGGGCGTCTAAATCAGAGCTAAGTAGAGTGGCACAATGATTTCTTTCCATGTCTTGCATACAATGCTTCTGTTGATACAGTCTAAGATGACATTAGCCTTCTTTGCAACAGCACCACACTGCTGACTCATGTTAAGTTGGTAACCACAACTAGTCTAGATCTTTCTCTGCCAGTCTACTATCAATCCGATTATCTCCCATTTGGTATACACATGTTTCAGATTTTTGCCTTATGCACATGTCATTTAATTTCATTTTATTGTTTACATCCCCATTCTCCAATTTCATAAAAACATTTTTAATTGTTATTCAGTCCTCCAGAATATTTACAATCCCTCCCAATGTTGTGTCATCAGCAAATTTCATGAGTATACTCTATTTCTTCATCCAAAACACAGACTTGAACCAAAGACCTTCCATCAACCTTTCCTCAGTTCTGGAATCTCAGCAAACCTGCTAGCTATGTCTTTTTAGTTCAGTCATGGAGAATAACTTAACACAGTTGTGGTTCATCAAGCATATATGAGGAAAAGCTATGTTATTTTAAGAGGTATTTCTTCTACCTTTCTAATACTCAATAAAGAATCACACTGAACACATTGGGAAATGGAGACATCCTTTTTTTCTCTCTCCAAAAAATAATCAAGCACAAGTAGAGAAAGTAGATTAGCACAATGGCTCAACATTGTTTCTGAATTCTGTCCTAAATATGAGAGAAAAAAATAATAAAATATGTAATCATTCTTCGCCCCCCATGTTATGTATGACAAAGGCCATTTTCACACAGGTGCCCCCCCTCCCCTGCACTCGTGTGTGGTGGAGAGAGGGACACCCATGTGAACGCTGCCCGTGGTGGGTGTGGGATGGGTGAGCGCCTGTGGGAACAGTGCCCATCACCCACACACGGAGCAACAGACTCTAATGCCAGTTGCTCCATGTGTGGAGTTGGGTGTTCACCCGTGGGAATGGGCACACACCCATCCCCCCACTCACCGTGACCTGTTTGAAAAGGGCCCAAAAGGTGCTAGTTGTTCTATGGTTCTTACACCTGTCCCCTAGACAGACATGTATAACCACCAACTCATTTTATTCATATTATATCTCTGTGGTTCTATACATTTCTCTCTCTCTCTACATACATAGACACCACTGAATTACCAGCAGATAAAGATGTACAGAATTTGTGACCTAAGTTGGATTCAAACCAGAGACTGAAACAGTAAAAAGGAGTCTTGTGGCACCTTAAAGACTAACAATAAAATCTCTTTATTTGGCACGAGCTTTCACCATTTCATGCATCTGAGGAAGTCAGCTCTATCTGACAAAAGCTCATGCCAAAATAAAGAGACTTTTTTTTTAGTCTTTCTTTAAGGTGCCACAATACTTTTTTTTTTGCTGTTTTAGAACTATGGCTACTCTGTGAATTTCATTTTTGTTATTCTAATAATGAAAACAAATAATAACAACAAAAACAAAAATGAAATTGTATTTTTGAAATAATGGGAAAACACTCAAAAATATATTTCCGGCTATAATTTTCGTTTCTTATTCAATTCTGACAAAACATGGGGAGATTGTACCACTAACAGGGGGCATGACGTGTACCAAATTTTGAAATGATTGGATAAAGGAGACCAATTCTAGAAGCAAATTAATGTTATGATTTTAAGAAAAGCTCCATACACAATCCTGCCAAATTTCAGAAAGACTGGATAAAGTTTCCTTATTTTATAAGCTATTAACTTGAAAATACATTTCCAGCTGTAACATTTTTATATTCCATCCTGTTTACAAGTAGTTTGCCAGAAATGTATCACACACCTTCCCTGTAATCTCTGAACAGTTACAGGACAATTTGATAAAGGGGCCCAATTGTATAGGCAATTGAAGTTGTCCCCTCGAAGACCATTATTCAGATAAATAGCAGCACATGTAGTGCCAGTCAGAGGCAGGCATCAGGCATGGCAGGGGGAGGGAGGCTGTAGGAGGGAGGATGGAGAGCAACCTAATAGGCTGACAGGCACATTCACTGGTCAATTAGGAGATTACTGCATGCTTCCAGCTTTACAGGACCAATCAGGGGTGGCTTTGAGGCGGGCATACATGGTGGCCCTGAGGCGAGCATAGAAGGGACATAACTGGGGGATAGCATCCTAGGAATCAGGAGACATAGGTCACTTTCAGACATCACCCCCCTCGCCCCCCTCCTGGGTGCATACTCAGAACGGCCAAACCCCGTGCATATTCGGACTGCACATTCCCCCCTGCATCTTGAATACGAGTAGGAGGGCCATGTCTGAAATTGGCCTTCTAAACAGATGCTTCCAACTTCCCAGTAACAAGTGGGGGAGAGAAGTTGGGATGATCACAGCACAGAATGAGGATATTTGGTTGACATTTCTGCTGGTCAGTTGGCATCACAAACTGATCTTATACCACAGTGACACGTAAGAGAATCCTTGGCATAGGGTCATTCTCTTTATATGTTGTGCAGGCATATAAAATTGGAGCGCTTTTTCACATCTTTCTGATATTTGCAGAGATGATCCTGAAAGTGTGAGATACAGCCCTGCCAAATTTCACGTACACTGGTTGGACTACAAAGACGTTATAGTCAGACATACATTTATAGGTTAAATGTGTATCCAAGATCCTTTATCCAATCCTTCTGAAAGTTTGCATAGATATTAAACATGGGAAGGGGTATAATCTTGCCATGTTTCATCCACATTAGATGGGAGACAAAGGGTGTCTTCATACGTTACGAGATCATGGTGAACCACGGTGAATACCCACCTGTGGTCACCGTGTCTCGAACGTCTGTTTGCGGCGCGCCAGATGTTGGCCACGGTGAATCCCCACATGGGGTCCGTTTGAACCAAGCTTCCCGGGCTCGCTGGGGGAAGGTCCCGGGAAGCGTGGTCAAACGGACCCCGGGCCGTGACCAACGAAAAGTCACGTCTGGCCGCGCGCCACGGCCCGGGATCCCCGGCGGGATCCTGGGCCGTGGCACATTCGGCCGGACTTGGCGGCCGCATTGGCCCCACTGCCCGCCCATCTCCTCGGAGGGCGGGCGGCATGGTGCGTGGAGGGGGCGGGGCCGTGCGGCCACACGTTGCGCCGCGCGGCCCCGGCCCCTCTCACTTTCCCTGCCGGGATCCCCCCGGCACGTCTGTTGTGCCGTTACGGGGTGACCCCGGCGGGGAACAAAGCCAGTGGTTCCGGTACGGGGCCAAAGGGCCCCGTATCATCTGAAATCACCCAAAGAAGTTACATCCAGGAACGTATATGCAGATCTTTGCAAAAGAGCATAATTCAACTGCTTATAAAATCTGATTCATTTCTCTGCTTTTTCTTGAATTTGGTACACATAATGCCTTTCATCCAAGGTACTATCTCACCAAGTTGCATCTAAATATAATTAAAAACAAAAATGTTACAGCCAAAAGTGTGTTTTCCATTGAAACCAAAGGAAAACAAAAACAAAAGCAAACACAAAAACAAAATTTTGATATTTTTGAAAAGGAAAATGACAGATTTAAATAAAAAAAATGAAAAATGAAAACAAAAAAAAGCATGGGTTCCTGGTGCACACCTCTACTTCTCTTCTGACAAGGCAATGTTTTATTGCGAAATAAAAGTTGAGGTGGAATGTCGGTTGTCATATCTTATTCTTCAGTCCTACAATACATTTAGTCTCTTCTTTTATCTGCATTTTGCCATGTAATTTAGTGTTCATTAATGTCAAGGCCTAAGAGCTCTGGTTGGAGCAAGAACAGTACAGATGTGAAGGTTTGTGAGCAATGCCACTTTCCTTTGCTAATACACCATTTCCTTTGACCTGCCAATAGGCCTGCTATACCAGTCTTTGTTCTCTCTTCTTCAGAGACTGCTAACTGTATCAAATTGTTTACTAAGATTTAAAACTAAAATAATCTGGAATGGGGTGCAACTTCCTATCTAATTTAAAAGTAATCATTTCCAAAGTAGTTCAAAAATGGCAATGAAACCTGAACATATCTTGTTTAAATTATAGATTTCTCCTGTTCAATATTTTTTTGAAAATTGAGTACAAACCTTTATCCCTCAAAAAGAAATATTTTTGAAGTCATTGGGTAATTTCAGACATTGGGTATTTTCAGACGTTACGTGGTCAATGTCCACCACAGTCAATTCCCTGTGGTGGCTTGGACCACGTAATGTCTGTTGGGGGGAACGGATGTTCCCCCCAGATGTTACCACGGCGTGGTATCACATTCACCATGCAAGCGGACGAAGCGGCGGGACCATAGACCGTCGCATGTTGAAGGTGATTCCCTGCCATGGTGACCCCCGCAGTCACGTCTGGACGGCGGCCATGGCCTGGAATCCTCACAGGGATTCTGGCCCGTGGCCATAGTGGGTGAGCGCTGTGGCGGCATTGGCCGCAGCAGCCACCCGTCTCCCCAGAGGGCAGGTGGCGGGGAGCATGGAGGAGGAAGTGGCACTGGAGCCAGAGGGGGCACCAGCAAAATGGAGGTACCAGAAAGGGGGACATTGGGGATACAAGGAGACACAGACTTCATAAAAATCTGGGGGTGTCTAGAAAATCAGATCGAGCTGACAGTCAACAAGTGGAACGAGCATGTATTTGATCAGATCATCAGGGAAATGGAAGAGGCAGGATACCAAAGGTCAGCAGCAGAATGCAGGTCCAAGGCCAAGGAACTAAAGAGGGGGTAAAAGAACATAAAGGATAACAACAAGAAGTCAGGTCATGCGGCTAGGACAGTGCCCTATTATGATGTCTTGGATCACATCCTCCACATGAAGGGATCCATCATGGCCACCAGGCTGGTAGGGAGCACGTGGCACAGGGCCAGACAAGGGAGGAAGTACCACCATCCATGACAGCACCACATGCACCCTCAGACCCCCCACCACAAGAACAGCAGCCCAGGACCTTGGGGAGCAGCAGGCCCCTGTCACAGACAGGCATAGGGAGCCCAAGCCCGAGGTCTGAGTCAGGGGCCTCTGATTATGATGACACACTGGTCACCCTGAGCCAGTGGACACGAGGGGAGCACTCGTAGCAGAGCCCCACGGAGCAGCCAGGCACAGAGGACTCCAAGACAGACATAGAAGGTAGGCAGAGGGAGGGGACAACACAGGAGCCAGAATGGACACAGCAAAGGGAGAAGGGGGGGGGGAATCAACAGGCAGGGAATAGAACTAAACAACCCCCCCCTCTTTACCTCAGGCGTGGCGGAGTTAGAAGAGGAGGTAACGGAGGGGGAACGTGCACTTGGAGCAGTGGAACGCATGGAAAAAGGTAAGCGGAAGGGACAGGGCCCACAGGATGCCGGGAGAGTGAGGGGGTGGGAGGGAGGGAGCGACAAGGGGGAAGGGACACAAGCACCCCAAAGGCTCACCACCACGTCTGTTCCCACACAGGACCACAACCTCACCAGCAGGAGGAACAGGCAGATGAGGAGGTGGAGGGGGAGCAGCAACGGGAGCAGCAGGAGCAGCAAGGTGAGTGGGCAGGGGGGAGGCCAGTCCTAGAGGTCAAGGGGGAGCATATGGACAAGTACACACAGCTCCCAGAGGCCGCAGGGGAATGGGAAGCAGAGCTTCAGGAAGGGGCGCCAAGGGTAAACACGAGGAAACAAGGGAGGGGTTGCGGGTCACAGCTACATGTATGGAGAGGAGGGGAGAGGATCCGGCCACCCAAAGGAACGGGGTACAGGAGCGATGGGATCCCAGCCCCCCCCCCCGAACCAATCCAGGGAGGTACACGTGTAGTGAACGTGTGTCCCACCAAGCATACCTAAACTGTATCCACAGATCCACAGACCATGCAGGCAGCCCAGCTATGAGAGGGACCTGTTTTACCAGCCCAGAGGATGCATGAGCAAAGCATCAGTGGCACATTTATGCCACTGACAGGAGAACCTAGCAGAAGAGATCCTGCATACGAGCACGCAGCAGGGGGAGGCAATGATCGTATCCATTGACAGGATGGAGGCTGCCACCGACAGAGCCGTACAGCAAGTGGAGGGATGGAACAGGCACCTGTTAATGGAGATGTGGAAGGAGAGGAGACAGGAGCAACAGAACTACACCAGGCAAATGGAGGCATTCGAGCAAATGACCCAAACTATTGACCACCTGGGAGCGGACCACTCCAGAAAATTGGACCAGTCACTAGAAATCGGCATCTCGCTGCTGCTACATGCAGATACCAGGAACGCCTACATCATAGCAACAGCACCCCCGGGAACCATACCGGTTGAAGCCCCACACCCACCACCCATCCCACCTCCATTGCCCATCCCACAGCAGCTGCAGCAGCCTCGATCACAGGGGTCACACATTCACCTACCTGTCCCACAGGGGATGAGAAGGCAGCAGCCACCCAGGTAGGTGCAGCAGCACCAGGCAGCTCTGGGCCTGGTCCACCCCCCCAACCCCTGCCACAGAAGACAGCCAGGAGACATGCTAGAGCCAGGAAGTGCTGGAGGGGGATGACAGCACGGCCGAGGGTGACTCTCAGACTGTTGAGCCGCCTGCAAGGCAAGGGAGAGGTTGGCCCAGGAAGCAGCACGGGTCAGGGGAAAGGGGAGGGGTAAGTAGGGCACTGAGAGCACTGTACATACAATAAAAGCACTTGCATGTTGCCATCATGTATGTTGGCAACCATCATGTATGTTGTTCTTAGCTAATCACATCGTGGACCATGCTTGCAGCGGGTCAGGATATGGCCCTGTTGGGCATGGCTATGCCACGGGTTCCACACCACAGACAACAGGGCAAGTGTCTGGTGGGACCCTGAGGGGAGGGAGCACCCACGGGACATAGTATGGGGATCCAGCTAACAACCAATGGGAAATACTGGGAATCCATGTGTTACTATCTGTGACGGCACCTCAGTAGACTCAGGGCAGGGGCACCCTGGATATGTGCCTTCTAAGTGCTGCTTGTATCCACTTGGCATAGCAGTACTCCCTGGGGTTTGCCTTGATCATGTATAGCAGGACAGGGCCAGCTGGCCGATGTGGCATGGGATATGCCAGGGCAGCTCCATCAGTCTCGCAGATGTTGTGCAACACGCAGCAGGCACCGATGACGAGGGCGGAGGTCTCCACAGCAAGGTCCAGATGTCCTGCAAGGCACCTCCATTTCTGCTTGAGGGCACCGAAGGCCCTCTCGACAACGGTCCTCAAGGTGCACAACCGGTTGTTGTACAGGGACTCCATCTGATTCCTGGCCATGGGATAGGCCTTCATGAGCCATCTGAGTAGTGGATAGGCTGGGTCCCCAATTATGCAGGGGGGCATCAACACCCCCTCGATCTGGGACATCCGCATGCTGTCATAGTCTGCCCTGTACATCCGTGCAAATAGGAGGGAGATGGCGAGGATCCGGGCATCATGGCTGCACCCAGAGTGGTTGGTGAAGATATCTGTGAACCGGCCCCAGTGATCAACGATGGCCTGGAGCTGCAATGAAAGGTATCCATGCCTGTTTATGTACTCGGCTGCATCATCGTGGGGGGGGGATGGAGGATCTTGACATGGGTCCCATCGATAGTGCCCAGACAGTTAGGGAACCCGGAAGCCGGCCATCACAGCCTCCTGATACAAGACCTGAATCATGGGGTTGAGGAGAACCACCTCCACAGCCTCACAGAACTCATGGATAATGCAGGTGATGGTTGTCAGGCCCAGACCAAAGTGTTGTGCCACAGAACGGCAGGAATCCGGGGTGGCCAGGGCCCAGACTGCTATGCCCATCTGCTGCACGACAGGTATAGGGGAGAACATGGGTGTGTGCTGATGCTGCAGCCAGGTCTGCAAGAGCTCAGCTAGTCGCAGGAGGGTACACCAGTCCATCCTGAAGTGTACCCTCCAAGCAGCATTGTCCCACCATGTCAGGGCCCCCTCCCATCATTTCTGAGCCCTATACATGGCCCAGAGGTGCCTTTCTGTGGGCATGGCAAGCACGACAGCACTTAGGAGGACCACCCTCCTCCAGTAGTGGTGAGAAGTTGCTTGCCTGAGGGCAGCTGGATGGGTGCGTGCAATCAGCACGGCCCTGCAGTAAACTCTGGACAGCCTGCGCTCTGTGCACATGGCCTGGATGCAGTGGCGTCTGTGGTGGGCGAGCACGCTGGTTGCAGCAAACCGGCTCAGGCATTCTCGGACCCCTGCGTACAGTTGGAGTAGCTCCGTGGTGACCCACTGGAGCTCAGTGTGCTGGCGGTACCACTCAGTGATGATCTCCAGGAAGAGCCAACGGGCACCCCACTGGTTGTCATCAATGGTGGGTAACAGCGAGGAACTGAGCAGGTAAATGCCCCTAGAGCACTGGGCGTTGTCATGCACACTGCTCGGAGGCATGCTCCAGCCAATGTGCTGCAGGCTATGGCTCCCTATAATGGGCCTGTAGCTGGCACATGCCCACCCACCAGCGACTGTCCATTGGGCCCTGTACCATGGTGCTTTTCCTACTGGTTGTGGGCTATGCGGTAACGGGTGATCTGGGTGGCACGGGGGTGCTCACTTGTACCAGGAGGGGCCTACCTGTATGTCTTGGGCTCCCTGTTACCATTCTCAGGCAGGTATTGTGGTGTTAGGTGCTCAGGTGCAAGGGAGTGGGGGATGGCTATGCTTCAGGCATGTAGGTGGCTTAGTGAGGCTGCTGAGTGGTTGGTTGTACATTGCCTGCGTAACACTGCTGTCTGTGTGTAGACCGTCCCCATACCCGGGTTTCGGTTCCTGCAGCTGTGCTGTGTCCGCTCCTCACGCATCGCTTCTTCGCCATCCCATAGTGCTGCCTGTACCCTTATCACATGTCCTTGGAGCTCCCCTGGTAGCCTCCTCTGCCAACTTTGATTTGTGGAGCCCCCCTTTCCTTGCTTATCAGACCCTCTGCCAGCTGCACCATGGCCAGTACTGCTGCCTCGGAGCTCCCGCTCAGCAATTCCGCTGCTGGACCTACAGGGAGACCATGGTTCTAGCTGACCGGTGGCATTCCCAGCCCGTGCAACAGCTCCTGTGCTCCCTAACTACCCTCCTGGATGCCTATATGTGTCTCAGCTCGGGCCGTCACTGATTTATTTATTTATTTATTTATAATAAAATGTGTATGCCACCCCCTCCTGCTAAAAGCATCTCAGGGAGGCTAACAACATATTAAAACAATTTAAAACAGTAATAATAGAATTTAAAACACTATTAAAAAACAATATAAAAAAATACCGCCCACTCTAACCCAACCCATCCACCCCCTCTCTCTCAGGAAAAGCATGATGGAACACCCAGGTCTTACATTGTCTGTGGAAAGAGGGGAGGTTGGTAATCAGGCAGACCTCAAATGGGAGGGAATTCTACAACCACGGTGCAGCCACTGAGAACACCTTCCGCAAGGTCGACACCTGAGAAACTCGGGGGACCTCAAGGAGGGTGCCTCCGGCTGACCACAGGGGATGATCGAGGACCTGGAGGGTGAGGCGGTCCCGTAGGTAGGCAGGGCCCAGACCGTTCAGGGCTTTAAAGGTCAACACCAACAACTTGAATTGGGCCTGGAAGACTATAGGCAGTCAGTGCAGAGAGCGAATCACTGGTGTAATATGCTCGTGTTGGCCCGTCCCCGTTAGGAGACGAGCCGCCGCATTCTGCACCAGCTGCAGCCTCCGAACCAGCACCAAGGATAGCCCCACATAGAGTACGTTACAGTAGTCCAATCTCAAGGAAATAAAAGCATGGACGATCGTGGCTAGGTCAGAGTCCGAGACATACGACCAAAGCCGATGCACCAGATGTAATTGGCGAAATGCCCCTTTTGCCACAACCGCCGCATCCAGGCCGAGCTGCTGGTCCAGGAGCACCCCCAGATTCCAAACCTGTGATACCAGGGCAAGACAGACCCCATCAATGATGGGAGCCACCACTCCCCCAGCCTTCCCCACGACCGTCACATCTATCTTGTCGGGATTTAACTTCAGACAGCTCGTCCTCATCCAATCTCCCACAGATGCCAAGTATCGGGTAAGCACGGAGTCTGCCAGGTCTGAGTCAGATGAAAATGAGAGATAAAGCTGGGTGTCATCAGCATATTGATGACACTGTACGCCAAACTTCCTAACAACCTCCCCCAAAGGCTGCATGTACCCATTGAACAAGAGAGGGGTCAAGATAGAACCCTGTGGGACTCCACACGCGAGGCCCTGGGGAGAAGATGCAAAATCACCCAGGACCACACGCTGGACTTTCCCAGCCAAGAAGGAGCGGAACCACTCAAGAACGGTCCTGCTAATCCCTGCCCAGTCCCTTAGCTGAGTCACCAACAACTCATTGTCAATGATATAAAATGAAGCCGAGAGATCTAATAGGATCAACAGGGTCAAATGACCCCAGTTCAAATCACAGGAGAGGTCGTCGACCAAGGCCACAAGTGCAGTCTCCGTGCCATATCCATGGTGAAAACCTGACTGCGAGAGATCAAGAAAGTTAATTCGGTCCAGATGTTCCTGCAACTGTCGAGCCACCACCCACTCAATAACCTTCCCTAAAAAGGGAAGGTTAGAGACCGTCCGATAACTGGCCAGGACACCAATGTCCAATAATGGTTTCTTGAGCAGGGGCCGCACCAGTGCCTCCTTAAGACAGTCCAGCACCATGCCCTTCCCCAGGGAGGCATTGACAATCCCTGCCAGCAACGACCCTAATGTCTCCAGGCTGGCCTTGAGCAGCCAGAATGGGCATGAGTCTAATTCACAATAAGTGGCTCGAACAGAACCCAGGGCATCCCCCGCAACTGAGGGCGACACATTCTGAAATCCATCCCACAAAACAGGACAAGACGGGGCTTCTACTGCCTCTTGTTCACCCACTGCTATAAGTGTTGCGTCAAAACTGTGGTGGATCGGAGTGATTTTATCTACAAAAAAGTCCACAAACAAATCACAGCGGGCATTCGATGACTCTAAATCCAGGAAGAGGGAGGCCAGACTGACCAGCCCCCTCACCACCCGAAAAAGCTCCGCCAGATGTGACTTAGCAGACGCAATGAGTGCAGCAAAGAAAACTTTCTTTGCTGCCTGCACCGCCATGGTATAGGTACGTAACCAGACACTTGCATGTGCTGGCTCCATGCAGAGGAGTGGGGAATCTGTCCCTTTCCTGATGGGCGCATTCCGGAGTTGAGGGGTTTGCACGTGTCATGAACTGCGGCGGAGATGGTGTCAGCTCTATCTGTATGTGCCTTGTCCGACTTCCAGACCAATCTGGCAGAGGGAGGCCCTGCCCTGGCTTTTTTAAAACTTCTGCTGCATCCTTGGGACCCGTGGCTACCAGCGTTCACGTGGGGCGCCGTATTACCCCCTGTTGGAGCTCGGACAGCTGGCATGGCCCCCTGCAGCTGACTATGCCTTGTCAAATCCCATGGGTCCTGAGCTGCTGGTGCTGTCTGATGTGTGATCCCGTGCTGATGTTCAGGTTGGGTTCACTGGTCCCTATCCTTTTGAGGCCTATTATCTAGTTGCCCACCACATGGCACAGATGGGCTATTGGCAGGGCATGTTGCAGTGGCTGACTACGTTCATCTGCTGAGCCACCCCTTCGTGACCCCATGTAGCTGGCTGTAGGTTTCCCCCAGGGTCATCTGTGTCTTGGATGTCTTCTCCACCGTGTGCTCCCTGCACCTCCCTGGCCAGTCCATTGTGGGACCCGCTCCATTGTTCCCATTCCGGATCCGCTGCTGTCCGGGCTCCATCTGTTGCCCCCCTTCCAGTCGGCTGTGTCAGATTGCCTGCACCCTGGGACGTTCTGTGTGGCACCACTTGACCATCTGTAACTATGGGGTTTGTTTCCATGACTCATCCCCCATTTTGCTGGTTGGTGCTGTCCAACAGCTGTACTGTGGATCACCGTGGACCTCTGCATCCCTTGCTCTGCTGGCTCCCCTCCTGTGTCTGTGACTTGCCCCCACCCCCCGTGGTGCCTCCATGACTGTTTGTGTCTAGGGTTCACACGCATGCGCCACCCGGCTTCCCCTTGTTGGGGGGGGCAACATCAGCTGTATATGGCGTGGGGCCCCTGTCGGTTCAGCGGCCTGTGTTGCTGTTGGATGTCTCGTGCTGCCCCTGGAGTTTTGGGTGCTTGCCCCCGTGTCCCACTCTGTTCCGGCCCCTTCCCCCTGCTGTTTCCTTGCCGGTTGTTGACCTGGGTCTGTTCCCCCCCCCCCTTGTGTCTTTGGCACTGTCTGTTGGGCTTCCCAGTGCAGTGTTCTCCATTCCCCCTTGTGTGCAACTGCTACTAGCTGTGTAGGGTGCCCTGTCTGTTTATCTCTTCCTGGGTGTCTGTCTGTTCCTGTCCCATGGTTGTTGTTCCCTTGTGTGCCACTGAGTGTCTCCCCCTTCATTCCTTTCCCTTTCAGCTGTGTGTGTGCTCACAAGTGTGTGTGTGATTTGGGTTCTGCTCTGTCCATGGCTTCCTTCTCCCTGTTGTGTGTGTGCAGCTCTGCTGTTGTCCTCCTTCCTCCCCCTCCCTTCCCGTTTCCCTGGTGCAGGCAGTGCCTTGTGGCGCTTTTGGCTTCCTTTGACCTCAGTTGGCCATGTCTATGTTCCGCCCCACCCTAGTGGCTTCTGGCGGTTCTTGTCATGATCTGGAATCAGTGTAATGTCTGTTGCGTTGCCCCAGTTCGTGGCCTGGCTGCCCATTTTCCTTGCCATGGCACTGCTCCCGTCATGTCTGTTTGGAGCCTGTCGGAACCACAGGTGAGGGTTAGGTGGCTTTCCACAGTTGGGGATCCACTGTGGCAACCTGGGAGCACATAACGTCTGAAATTACCCATTGTTTCTGTTGACTCAACAGTCAGGCAAATCACTGAAAGAACTGTAAATGCAGTCATAATGGGAAAGTAAAATATGATGAGACATTATTGTTGTTGTTGTTCATGTTTCACTTGCTTCTGCACCAAGAAAGATTTCTAAATTTTCTAAAAGCATGTTGTGGTGACTTTGTGGAAAATCTGGTTGCATAATATGCATTTTGAAACACTTAAAAAATCCCTTCACAATAAGGGCCTTTTTAGATTAGCACTGTTTCTCATGGACTGCAGAGTCCACGAGAAACAAAGTTGAGGGAGTGGGTGGGGGGGAGACGTTCCCACCTCCCCGATTCTGGAAGTCAGCTGGCGCCATTGAAAACAGCACATCTGCACATGTTTGGAGATCCAGATGCATGAAACCCTGATATCAAGGTTTCATAAGTCCAGATCTCCGTCCATGCACAAGTGTACTGTTTTAGTGCCGACTGACTTCCGGAATTGCGGGGAATGTCGAACCCCCCGTGCGACTTTGCTTCTCACAGACTCTGCAGTTCATTAGAAACAGCGCATGTCTAAAAATGCCCTAACAGTAAAGACTGTCCATTAGTCATAGTTACTAACTCTGGGACCAGTGCTGAGCTGCACCTGGCTACAGCGAACTTTATTAAACTTTGTTTATGATTTGAGGGGGGTCAAGTACTTTCAACAGCTGCCTCATTTCAAAAGATTAAAATACGCAAGTTATCTATCAATCCATCTGCAAGCATTTATTCATAGCTTTGTTAATTAGCTAATGTATGCTGTAGAGAAGCTATATTTAATGAGTAACTTTCTAAATTCACACACTTAGGGCTGCACTGGTGCTAGAACAAGATCTCTGTGTGTAAAGGTATATAAATTTGCCACACAGAACAAAAATTGGCCTCTGAATTCATTTCTCTGTATTCCAAAATGTGTACTACACTAAACACACAGAAACATTTGCATCTTTGGAGTTTACATAACTGTCAACACCATTTCTCACTAGTAATACCCAGAATACCTGTGTAGCAATCCCAGAATAACCTTAAAGGGCAGTGGGAAACTGTGGTGGAGGAGGCAGGGCTAGGGATTAATCATGCAGAGAAAGCAGTCTTCCTCCTCCGAAGAGGTTGTACTTTGCACATCTTCCCTGCGCAGTCAGGGGAAATTTATGAGGCATCTCACCAGTTTTATTGCAATTCTTTTTTCATGCTCAATATATGTTGGAGTATTCTCCAACTCATTCATTTTCCTCTTGAGATCCCCTTGTCCTCCTTGAGTTTTTGGTGGTTTGGCTCCAATGGAGCTGTATTACTATGAACTATGGGAAAGATCCATAAATAGGTTCTCAACCCATTTGATTATCGCCTGCTGTGGATAAAAAAAATATCTGTCAGATTTAAGGACAGCTTTTGCACTGGAGACAAACTTTTGTCACTCCTTGAGAAGGCAATGTGGAGGTAATTTCCATGAGGGTTTACTCAGAGATGCCTTGTCAAAGAAGGGAACAATTTGGCCACTTAATAATAATGTTTCAACAATTACATTATTATTACCTTCTTCAAGGATTGTCCAGACATGTGTTACATTTGGTTGGCTCAAGCCAATGTATGCGTCTTTTTTGATCTCTGACTGTGACATAAGGCATCTACAGTACAAAGGATTATACATTGATATATAACATCTTAAGCTGTCCAATAATTATTTCACTTCATTTCATACTATTTTCCTTTCTTAGTAAAGATTTTGAATATAGAAATGAAAGTAATAAAAATGAGATAATGTGCAGTAAAATTTGATAACATTGTTAAGACTATGAATATATAATGAGAAAAGCAATGGTTCAAAATTTCTCCAATTTCTAAGGTACAGAGAAATAAGGTTTGAAGAACACAGTAGAAATTACTCATTCTTTTGACAGTCCCATAACTGGAATTTCTTGCCTCTGCATTGGAATCATGGAACAGTATTCTAGAAAGCAGGTCAGAAAGCATTAATCAGACTGATGAATCAATTAATGCACAGATCAAGATAATGGTGCCGATTAAGGGACTCTATGCCAAAAAGAGTCAACCTATGCACATTGCACTATAGCAGGAAGGGTAAAAAAACCAACAGCAGCAAATAGATGTGTCTTGTGCTTCAGCAACATGAGACAGGGATCAGGAAAAAGTGTGCACTGCTCACAGCAGAAGACTACACTGAAGAATACAAGCTAGTTCTTCTACATTGAAGAATGCAAGTAAATGAAGGAGTCACCTTTGAAGTAGATATCTCATGTTATTGGTTCACATTTTATTTAGTTATTGAAAGGAGATTAATAAGAACTTTAAAATTCATTCAAGACCTCAAACTCTCAGATGTATTGTGATACATTAGTATTTTAGTACTTTTATCAATGTAGTAGACAATTTATGAAAAGGTTAATTGACTAAAATTGTAATTGTCTGATAGTCCGGTTGCATATTTTGTAAGCCACCCCAAACCTTAGGGGAAGGCTTAGTCCTATAAATTAAAATTTATTTATAAATAAATAAATAAATAAAACAAATACTGAAAGTTCACTCTACTTTTTGCACACCGTGTACATTGCACATGACCTAACCTATGTGGGGCTACCCTTAAAGGCTGTTATGGGGTTCCAGTAGCATTCCAGTCTACACTGGCTTTCAGTAGCATTCCAGGCAGGATTCAAGGTGCTGGTTGTGACATAAACAGTTGGGTGCTGCACAGCTAAAGGGTCGCCTCCTCCATTATGTTCCATATTGCACCCTAAGTTCTTGCAAATTCCATCATTGCACCAAGTCCGTATGGCAAGAGCACACAGAGAGACTTTCTTGGCAGCTCTGTAGCTTTGGAACTCCCTTCCCCTACAGGTTCACCAAAGCCTAGGCCTGAACAGTTCTGGAGGCTTTTACTGGGTAGGGAGAGGGTTCAGGGGGTGGTATTAGGAGTGGTTTAAGTGAAGTTTATTTTTGCTGGATTTAAATTTTTTATTAATTATTATTATTATTATTATGATGCTTATTTATTTACATTTAAACGCCACCCTTCCCATTCAGGGCCAGAGCTGAAAAGAGTATTTACAAAAACAGGTAAAGCCAATGAATTTCCAGTACGCGTATCAACTTGACATTTTCAGGTACAAATTGGTACCCAATTTCAATTGTTTTGGTCTTGGAATGTCCCGGAATATCAACGTCTGGTCCAAGAATATAGACTTCCGATCCTGATTTTTTAGTTTTCTGTACCGATTTTTCGATCAGCATCCAGGAAATGGGTAAATGAGTACTGGAAATTACCAGATTTGTGGGCATTCTGGTACCTAACTGGTGGTTGTGTAGTTTGTCAAATACCTGAAGATGAAAATGCAGGTATCCCCCACAGGTACCAAATTGGGTACCCGTTTCAGCTCTACTCAGGGCCGTTCAATTTTATTTTGTAAGCTGCTCTGAGCCTTTGAGGAAGGGCAGGATACAGATCAAAATATATAAACAAAATATATGGTGAGGCAAATAGGGCAGTGACCCTGTCCTCTCACTTTCCATAAGGCTCTGTGGGTGGAAGAGCAGTCCCAAGCTTCCCAGGAGGCAAGGCATAGTGAATTTTGCTGAAGTGCCTAGTTGCACTGCCAGAGCTCTTTTTCCCCTTGTGGAGCTGCATAGCAGAGGCGTGTAGGCTTTCTCATGAATATTGTCTTGTTAATATCTTGAAACAAAGGTAAATGAGGGCAGTGCCACAATGGGGTCGACACAATCATTGGTGGAAGGAAGAGGAACAATTGGGCAAGCAATGGGGTGGGGTGGATGGCAGTTTGGGGATCCCCCCTTCCTTTCGAGTTAACAAATTGGGAGGTGTATCCCCCCTACCAAACACTCATGAGAACACACATACTGCACACACATGCACAGACACATGAACGCACACAGACACGCACAAACACGTAATTATCACACATTAAATACACACACACACCTAATTTGGATTCTTAAATAATGGTAATATGTCAGCTGTAGTGTGTGTCTCATGAGAAGGTAGAGTAGGTATAAGAGGTTTAGAGTGATCCATCCCTCAAAACCCTTCCGGTCTCACGCATTTACGTGTTTTTAGATGTCCTGAGCCTGAGGTGCACCCTTGACTATTATGTTAAATAGACTAATAAACTATTTGTTTTATTCCCATTTTTAAAAAAAATGAAAACTACAACAACCCCCCTCCCCCCACCTCCCACATTTAAACAGTATTTTCTTCCGTACATTAAACTGATGGGTCAAAAATAACTATTATTATATTGTACTTCCTTGTGATGGCAAGCACTAGACTAGCAATTCCTGTTTACATTTGCCCTGCAAATTCTAAGGCTAGCCCTGCACTACACCGCGTATACTAGATCATGGGCGGGGAACCCTTCCCTCCCATGGGCCACTTTTAAAATTCATACAAGTTCTGAGGGTTGCATCAAAGTTGGGAATGCGGGTGCTTAAGGGGTGTATTCAGGAAGAGGAGGGAACAGATCATGGATATGTGCATCTGTCCCCTTATCCTTGTATGCATGCCCACACCTTTGCATTCTTACCATGACCTCAACCTTTCAGCGCTTGGGAGCAGCAACTGGATTCAAGGACCAGATCTAGGAACTGGAACACACGAAATTTAGACGTGGGTCACATTTGGTCCCCAGGCATGAGGTTCCCCACCTGTGCACTAGTTAATGACTCTCATATGTTTGTTAGGAATGATGTAAGAGAGAGAATGTGATTGCCATGTTACTTCTAAAGAGATGGAGACAAAGTAGTCCAGGTGACATCTTTGACTGGACCAGCTACTGTTGGTGAAAATAGGCAGGCTTTGGGGCCACACAGAGCCCTTCCTCTGACAAAGACAGAGCTAACTAAGGAAGAAACTCATTTCTCATCTGCTTTTCTTCTTCTTTTTTTTTTTTTAAACTTGTTTGTGTTTTGTACGCACAACGTTCTTAAACTTAAACCTTCCCAGGGCAGGCAAGGGATCTGGCTCAACCCTGTCTCATTTGTTTTCACCCTTAGTTTGACTTCATGTAATTTGATTAATTTGCCTCTGAGTAATTAGAGTTCAAATCAAGCTAAACAATGGATGTTTTCAGATGGACACAGGGCTGCCTCCCCTTAGCTGCTCCCCCCACCACATCCACCCACTCCTAGCCTCCCCTGGGATGGATCAAACAGACCCAGAGGGTTCACCGGCCCACAGTCTGCCTGCACTTTCCCCACACACCATAGAGTTGTGGGTGATTGCCCAAATAGACTGGCACCTGCAACTCTATGATGTTCCCCAGGCCAACATCTGTGGTGAATTCAAACAGTTAGGGAAGGCTAATGAACAGGTGGTTGCCCTGGACTCTGGGAATACATACACAGGTGCTTCATAGTCTGCACTGGCTCCCTATAGATTTCCAGGCAGAATACAAGGTGCTGATTTCAACCTTTAAAGCCCTAAGCAGTCTGGGACCCATGTATCTGAAAGACCACCTTTCCTACCATGCTCCATCATGGCCCCTGCAGTTGGCCAACACCTCTTGTTTGTTTGATGGGGGCATGCAAGAGGGTGTTCCCAATTGCTGCCCCGATGTTGTGGAACTCCCTCTTGATGGAGGTCCATCTGAGTCCAAGCCTGAGTACCTTTTGGAGGCGGTGTAAAACTTTTATTTTTGGTACAGCATTTGGCAGGCAGGGATGGCAGGCAGGGATAGGGATAGGGATTAGGCAGTGGTTGTTTGGGGGGCGGGGGATTGGAGTGTGTTGGGTTTTGGGGGAGGGATTGTATTTTAAATGTCTTTTAACAGTATTTTGTAAGCCATACTGAGCCTTTTGGGAAGGGCAGGATATAAATGTCAATAAATACATACATTAATTAAATGAAATAAAGTGTCTGATAGCACGCTTCAATCACCATGGTCTGGAATGGCGGCGGGGGATAGGCACCATGGCTGCCCGTCAGCTGGGGGTGGGTTGCTGCACGCAGTGCTTGGGTGGGAACATGCAGTTCCACGCCCATGTGTGTTTGTGGTGGTGGCCACCGTCCACATGTAAAAGTGTTCTTAGTAGTAATAGTAATAGTATTAACTGTAGTAATAAAAATCAGAAATAGAAAACTTTTGAACCACAGTATCATGTGAAAAGTAAATGTGTCTGAAATAATTAGGCTTCCCCAAAAAATGCTAAAGTCAGCTGCTAGAGAATTTTTGAATACTATTTTTACCTCTTCATTCCCATGCCAATCACCTCTAGGAGTCCCAAAATAGTCATATGAACACTGTCACTAATGAAAGTGTTTCAACAAAGCAGCATTGTTTGAGTATAGCGGATGGTCTGTCAGTGCTCATCTTCCACTATGCATACACTTTGATTCCCCCATGGTTCATAACTCAGCAGTTCTAAATTGCATTGGGGTAACTCAGTTGGACATGTTGCCAGCACTTTTGAGGTTTACCCATCACAAACTATCCTAAACCACAAGTGAAATGAGTTCCTTGTGTCTATGTGGCCACTCGCATTATCACTGGGAAATTCAGAAATGTTTCTAACAATCGGTAGTTCCTTCTATTAAGAGGCCCACAACTGGAATACTAACTAAGATGCTGTCATTCAAGGATGAGGTGCATTTTCAGAGCTATCTGAGAGATACTTGCATGAGTTGAGGATGCAAGTAAAGCTACTTCAGCCATTGCTAAAGACTAAAACACTTTGGGGCCATGCTTTGTAGATAATAACACATCTTTGAAACGGACTAAATCTGGCTCTTACATTGTGATTATATTAAGACAAAAGCATGTTAAAAGTTTCAAGTGAATTACTGAAATAGGAGCAAGTTCTTTTTAAAACTTTTGAAGGCATGGTTAAAATGCCATGTGACTTTAATAAGACAAGGAGGATAGTAAAAATAAGCTGAATGTCTTCCGATTCCCCCATTGCCTTCCCTCCAAACAAAAACAAATAACTTCTGCCAAATGCCAGCCTGCTCAGCTTGCTAATGACTTTTAAAATTCAGAGTATGACCGTTGCTCAGCAACTGATAAAGAATACCAGTCACATGGAGTTAAGAGTTAATATACAGGAGACCTTTACCCTTGATTCTCTGAAATCCTGTGTGGGGGAAAGAGATTATCGGTTCCCCCCCCCAACCCTCACTCCCCCTCTCTGGAAAAAAAAAATGATTTTTTTTTTTCAAGTTAGTTTGCTTCTTGCTTTGTAGTGCTGTACTGTTATCTGCTCTGATGCTCATGGACACCATTATCCAGGTGACTGTAAGAGTGCTTAAAGTACTTCAAACAAATTCCTTTTCGTTCCCAAATCTGAAAGATGGAATTCCATTTATATCATATATGTGCTGATCATTTCAATAGATACCATAGCTAACAGCCAAAAGTATTTTTAAGCCTCAAGTATAAGCCAATACAGCCTGGGCAACAAACTGGTAGACTAACTAATCAGAAAACTATAATTAGCTAGGGAGAAAAAGGATCCCATGACATGTTAGCCTTATTTCTGTTGCAGTGGTGTGTGATGCATCTCAATGGGAAATGGAAACAAAAATGTTTTCTGTTGCTACTTGGTGACAAATTTGTAATCTGTTTTTTCAAAAGGAAGCTGATTTGCATAGTGATCTGGTATTAAATTGCATCATTTCTTAGATAGCGTTGCCAGATGTCACATATTTTAAGGATATCTCTTATTTCAGAATACCATAGCCCCACAGAAGTATATAAAACTGAACACCCCAGTTCTATAATTAGCTGATTTTTTTTAAATACAGCTCTAGAAGCCTGGTTCTTACCTCACTAATACATTCTGTTTCTGAAACAAGATACCACAAAAAGTACCACAAAATTCTGTATACAAACTCTAATATATAGTATGTGAAGCATCTTGTCTCAATAAATTCTGTATTTTGTATGCCAAACAAAAACAGTCCATGAAAGCCATTTACAATATATTTTATAGTGACAGCAGGCAAAGGCTATTGTGGAGCCTGCTTTTATTAACTGGGTACCTTAGAAAAACACATTCTGAGATACTCTTATGTAAAGAAAACGTGTATGAGAGACATTATTATGAACATAGGTCATTTTCACATGGATGCCCCCCTCCCTTGCACACATGTGCGGGTGGTGGGTTCCCTTGCAAAAACTGCAGTGGGGGCAGGGGATGGATGGGTATCCATGGCAACGCTGTGGGTGGTGGGTGGGGGTGCGTGTTTGTTCCTGCTCTCCACCCACCTCTACCCATCACCCAGTAACCCACTACTTATAAGTAAATGGTTTTTAGCACTGTGACCCAAGTCACTTGGCTTTTCAGACAAAGGAATATGAAAAATCATGCTAATAAGCATATTGGAAATGTTGCCCCTGAACTAGGCTGCCCAGCAGATAGCCTAAAGGCCACTCTCTAGTCTCTACCATGTAGGAAGACACTGCTGCGATGTTCTGGGAGTTACTGTTGCTACATGAGAGAACAACTTTCTACACCCAACTCACATTTCAACCTCCATGCTGCTAGTGGACTGCCTCCATTTCCTATTAGCTGTTGGAAAGTTCACATTGTATATATGT
The DNA here is from genome assembly GCA_003113815.1 of Sphenodon punctatus. Lineage (NCBI taxonomy): Eukaryota > Metazoa > Chordata > Lepidosauria > Sphenodontia > Sphenodontidae > Sphenodon > Sphenodon punctatus. Next base: position 3,480,708 of record QEPC01000119.1, on the reverse strand, counting down.
AAACGGGTCCTTTTGGAGAGACAGATTGGAGCAGGTGGGAGGAAGGGGTAGGGCATGTGTGGGCATCTGATGACATTAGATTTAATTTGCACTTCAGTGGCATTAATTCATGAATTTGTGGGCTGTGAGTGCTAAACACTTGATCAGCACCCATCAGGTGTTCATGAAAAGCTGAAGGCTGATGTCAGCACTTCTCTATTCCAGGCATGCTTCTGTCCCCTGAAAGCAGAGGGTGAGATAATGCACACCCAGAATAGAGAAGGATCCAAATGCGATAGGTCCAAATTTAGAGACTATACTGCATACCAGTTTCAAGCATTCACTCTGTTTATCCTGTGCCAGTATCCATATGCCTAATTACAGAACGGTGCATTTATCACCTTGAGATTGAACTGCTGCAACACACTCTACATGGAGCTACCCTTGGTGGCGACCCGGAAGCTGCAGCAGATGCAGAATGCAGCAGCTCGCCTCCTAGTGGGAATGGGCCACCGGAAGCACGTAACAGCTATGCACCGTTCTCTTCACTGGCTGCCTATAGTCTGCCAGAATCAAGGTGTTGGCCATTACCTTTAAAGCCCTATATGGCCTGTGTCCCACCTACTTGCGGGACTGCCTCATTCCTTGTGCCCTAGTTTTGCCACTGTGGTCAGTCAGGGTTCCCCTCTTCAAGGTGTCCCAGGTATCCTGGGTGGCAACGTTCAAGAGGGTGTTCTTGGTGGCCATGCCACAGCTGTGGAACTCCCACCCAGTAGATATTTGACTTTCTCCAGATCTCCCCTCCTTCCGTAGACAATCTAAAAACTGGCTGTTTTGCCAGGTGTTTGGAGAGAAGGATGGGGTGGGGGTCTTTTTGGAGGGGAAGGGTACTGGGTTTTTTGGACCTCAATTGTTTCTATATTTTAACTACCTATTCAGCTCCTCTGTCAGAACAGGGGACCACTTCAAACATGTCTGCATTGCCTGACAGTCTTTTCTTCCAGTCTTTTGCTGACAAAAATATTGTATGTGATCCAAACAGTACAAAGAGGAAGGAGTAGGGAATTGCTGTAATGTGTGCAGCATCGCCATCCAACATTTAAAATCACAGGGATAAGTAATGCCATAGTGATCTGGGATTAGCAAGAAGTGCTGGTGTTTGCACTGAAATATGTTTTATGTGGACAGTACAAAGGAGTGGCCTTTATTTACCTCCTACATGACAGAGTTATTGTATTCTAATGTTCCTGTTGGTCTGCTACTTGATGAAGGTTTTGTTAAAGGACAGCAGTGTTTGCTGCCCAGAACACCTGGACCCCCTATCCTGTCTCTTGTCAGTTAGCTCCTGGAGCATTTCTGAGGTGGTAAAGTACTCAGCTCTGTTGTTTAGTGGTGAAAAGAAAACCACACATACCTTCAAGGCTCACACTAAAGGGTCTGGACCTGTTTATATACAGTATAAAAATATAAACTTTTGAGACAGAGAAGGGTGTGACCCTTTTAAGATTAGCCTGTCCATCACTCTCTGCCCCAGCACCTTCTGGTGCCAAATCAGACCTCTCTCATCACAGAAAGGGAAGTAGATAGAATTGTTCAGAGACCTTGGAGTGTTGGAGATGTGGAGAGCTGTACACTTTGACCGCAATCCAGCAGTAAGGAAGTGCCAGCGGCAGCTGCACCAGCACAAGCCCCCGGGGCATCGGTGGCCACAGCGCCAGCTCCAGCTCCGATCCCTCCGCCATGCAGGGGGAGGCAGGGCCACCGAGGAACAAGCAGGAAGGGGGGCTTGCCAGAGTTCCCCAACCTCAGGAAGCTGTTGCATGCTGACCCAGGCAGCCTCCAGAACGGGTCACAGCCTTCACCGTTGATTGTGGGAGCCCAGGACAGTCCCTTGTGAGACCATGCCTGTCCTGTACCTCTCAGGAGCTGGGTCACATGCGGAACTATCCAGGGCTCCCGCAAGCAACAGTGAAGGCTGTGGGCTGGTTTTGGGGGCTGCCCAGGCTGGTGCATGAAGCAGCTTCTTGGGGTCGGGACAGCCAGTGCATGGTTGTGACAGACCTATGCCTGCTCATGAGCAGGCTTAAGTCACTGCCGGCACAGCCGCTCCATTAGCAGGGTGAGGGGGGCAGTGGACTTCCCTATGTGGGAAGACCCCGATGGGGTGCTCACTGGCCCTGGGGAGCCTGCCCTAGAGTTGTGAACCCTTTGAAAGGGCAGTGCTCCCCACCCTTGTGCTGGTGCAGGGGGCGTGGCTCCTGATTTTAATGAGGGTGTGTGGCCATGGGCCAGCAGAACGCCGCTTCCACTGGTACCCCTCCCCCCCTGGGCCACATGGTCTCTCTCAGGCCCTCCGCTAGCACAAAGTCCCTTGCGCCAGCAGGGGAGCTAGCTGGATCATGGTCTATGGCTGTGATTGGGCTTGTGCCAATGAAGCTAGTGTTATAACATGAAGCTCGGGGCCTAATCCACAAACAAATTAACAATGGAGTCCTTGGGAAGAGAGGAAACATTTAATAGGTTTCACTCTTGGTGTTAGTCAAATTTCAGTCTAGATAATTTGCATTCTATGTGCTACAATTGCCTTTGAAGTTTCAACTGGACCTAACAGTTTTTCATTCCACTAGGCACTGCTGCAAAGCATGCTGAACAGAAACTGCATCCATGACTAATAAAATAATATATATGTGGGGTGGTGGTGGTGGTGTTAAATGTCGTCTTCCTTCTAGCAGTTTTAAAAATGTTTTCTATTGGATTTTATTTGTGTTTTTATATTGTAAGCCACCCCGGTCTGCCTGATGACAGGAGGGGCGGGGTATTAAATTGAAAAATAAATAAATTATATATATATAGCTGAGCTTGTTTGGAGATGCTGAGATTTCCAAGGTGTGTGGTAACCTTTTCGCTCCCATAGGACACTTTGAAAATTAGTAGACGCTCCACAGGCCAGTAGACAGGAATGCTTTAATGATGTTCTCAAAATGGAAGATTTAATTAATTAATTCATATAATAATTTATACCCCGTCCCTCCTGCCAAAGCAGCTCAGGGCAGCTAACAATTTTAAAGTAATATAAAAATAGTAATATAAATACCATTTTATAACCAATAACTGGTACTTAAACAAAATAATTTGAGTATATACCTCCTATCCACAATGATAGCCAAGACATTACAGAACAGTAAAACCTTAAAACACACTCTTCAAAAAGAACTGATGCATCAGCAACACCAACTTAATCCTCAAGAATTTGCTTACCTCCTCTATCAAATTAACTACACAAAACATTATACTTTTAATAGAACTTTGATAACAAAAAACAAAAAACTCAAAAGAAACATTTTATGGTACCACCTTCCTCTCCTTCCAGCCAGTCATATACTACGTGGATCTATCTACAAAGACACCTTCACTCTAACTGCACACAATGACCCAGCTGGAAAACAGACCAGAAACAGGAGATTCAAAAGACATTCATCAAAACATAACACATCCTTTCATAACAGTCAGACAGAAGACCCCAAAACAGTAGTGGATCTCACCGAAGGCCTGCTATCACAAAGTGAAATTAAACTTCTCTCCAGAGGACTTAACTTTTGTCCCAGACCAAAAGACCATAACACAGTATAAATGAAAAGTGACATCAAATCATTTTAGAGAAGGTGTACATTAAAAGAATTTTTTTATGATGAATCCAAAACCAACGCAGATGGTTACAATAAAGATTCCTTCCTCCAGTTCAAAACTCCTAAAACATGGACACCTAATTCTAACAGAAATCCTGTTCTGGAAACTTTTCTTCTATCCAGCAATAGGATCATAAACAACCACACACCACCCAAGACTTATGACAACCTTTCTAAAGAAGAAAGAGAAGTCCTGAGAAACCTCCAAAAGAGGAACGACATTGTCATTAAGCCAGCAGACAAAGGTTGGGCCGTTGTGGTGTTAAAAACAATGGACTACATCTCAAAAGGCCTCAGACAGCTCAATGGCGACAGTACATACAAACCTCTACATAAAGACATCACAGCAGATTTGAATGACTAGATATCCAAAACCATTAAAACATTTGTGAAGAAAAATCAACTCAATAAGGAAACTGAAAATCTTCTCATCAACCCTAATCCAACTCCTGGGAGATTTTATATGTTACCAAAAATCCATAAAGCCACTAATCCAGGACGCCCAATTGTGTCAGGCAATAATACAGTCACTGAGAGACTTTCTCTGCATATTGGCTTACAGCTACAAAATCTTGTACGCAACCTTCCATCATACATTAAGGATACCAACGATTTCCTGGTCAAGATTGAATCCTTAAACGAACAGCGCCAGTTTGATGACAACCTGATACTTGCAACCTTACATCACTCTACACGAACATACCACATGAAGATGGTATCTCAGCTATAGGCAAGTTTCTAAAGGATTCTAATGAACCCAAGGCAGAGGTTATTACCACCCTGGCTAAATTAGTTCTTACATGTAGCAACTTCACCTTCAATGACAAGCACTATCTCCAGATACAAGGCATGGCTATGGGGACACACATGGCTCCATCATATGCCAACTTATTTATGGGTAATCTCGAACAAGAAATCCTTAAAGGATCCACATACAAACCACTAGTATGGTGGCGTTACATCGACAATATATTTGTGATCTGGACCAAGGGTGTAGAAAACTTTGAAAAATTCAAAGAATAGATTAACTCCTTTCACCCTACCATCAAATTTACATGCAATGACAACATAGGAAAAGATAAAATCCCATTTCTTGATGTTTTAATATCCATAGAACAAAGAAGGTTAGTCAGTGACTTACATAGCAAACCCATTGATGCACATCTCTATTTAAATTGGAACTCCTGCCATCCTAAACACATAAAAATCAACATCATATACAGTTTGGCACTCCGGATCAAACGCATTTGCAACAACAATACTACTTTTCTCAAGAGGAGCAAAGAACTTAAAGAACACCTCCTGAAATGTGGATACCCTTCTCACATAATTGACTACAACATCCAACGAGTATCAATTTTGCCAAGGTTACCTCTCCTTCTGGATAGCAGAGAGAAAAAAACATCGCCTACAATGCATTCCTTTTGTTGTAGACTATCATCTTGCATCACCTAATTACAAGCTGGCTATCAAAGAAAGCTACCCCTTGATTGCAAATTCAGAACACCTAAAAAAAGTAATTAGCAAATTCCC
>QEPC01000119.1:3448689-3469500 GCA_003113815.1 Sphenodon punctatus | reverse complement strand
AGCAACCATCAAGGTCAGTGGGTATATCCCCTGGAGAGTTCTGGAAACCAATCAGATCAATCAGTCTCCAGTGGCAGACCAACCTAACCAGTCCACCATCCTGATGAGGGTATAAGAGGGCCGGGATCTGGGCCTTCAGGATGAATGATCCAACCATGACAAGTTAACAATGGTGTTATAACACGACCTCCGATAATCAGAACCCCCTGTCTCCAGGCTGATGCAAATATAAAATCCAGTATGTGTCTCATCTCACAAGTCAGGTGACATGTCAGCCTGATTTTATTTGGGATAGGCCCATGGTTGTCATGGCAGCCATGAACTCTTGCTCCGCCCCTGAAAGGCGGGCCTCTGTGTATGTTGAAATCACCCAGAACAATAAGCCGTGGTGATCTCAACACCAATGCAGCAGGGTGGTTGGTACACCAAGAGGATCCCCAATCTACCCCCAGCCAAATCCAACCCAAGTTGAACACACTCTATATTGGATGACTTAGGCACCAGATACCTCTGAAAGGCCAAGGTGTCTTTACAGACCATGACCACTCTGCCCTACCCCCCACCCCCTGCATCCCCCAAGCCTTGCTGATGCTGCACCAAATACCCAGTCAGCACCATATGGGACAATACTGGCCCAGATGCCTTGTCCAGTCAGGTAATTCATGGTAATGCATATACCATGAAACCATACTCTATCCTTAAGTACAATGCCTTTATCTCCACTTCCTTCTCTTGAGCTCAGCATTTCAATGCTTGAGGGTAGGAAATGGATCCTCAAGCCATAGGGAATGGATCCCCAGGCCAGGTCCAAGAATTAGAAAAGGACCAAATAATAATAGCCACAGACCAAACTTGGTTCACAGGCTGGAAGCTCCCTGCCCCTGCACTACAGAAATCTCCTCTTTCAGATAATTCTCTAGGAAAGATTTTGCACCATATTTTTGTTATCTAATTTATTTATTTATTTATTTTATTTATAAATATTTGTTAGCCACCCCCTCATGCCTACGGCATCCCGGGGTGTCTTACAGCATAAAAACACACAATAAAATTCATTAAAACAATGTTTAAAAAATACAATCCCCCCCTACCCCACCCTCCGACCTGACCCTCCGAAGGCCTGGGCGAACAGTCAGATCTTGCAGGCTCGCCGAAATGCCAACAGACCTGGGGCCAGATGGGCTTCCTCTGGGAGGGAATTCCAGATCCTCGGCCCGGCCACCGAGAATGCCCTCTCCATTGTGGCCCCCCGCTTTACGCGGGGGACCTCCAAAAAGGCACCCCCGGCGGACCACAGGGATTGCTCTGAGGTGCGGAGGGCAAGGAGGTCCCCAAGGTATGAGGGGCCCAGGCTGTGTAGCACCTTGAATCGGGCTCGGTACGCTATAGGCAGCCAGTGCAGAGTATGGAGCACAGGTGTTATGTGCTCCCACCTTCCCCTCCCCATAAGGAGACGGGCCGCCGCATTCTGCACCAGCTGCAGCCTCTGAACCAGAAGCAAGGGAAGCCCCACATACAGCTCATTGCAGTAGTCTAGCCTTGAGGTGATGAAGGCATGAATGAGGGTGGCCAGTTCGGGCCTGGAAATGTATAGACACAGTCTCCGTACCAGATACAGCTGGCAGAAGACGGCCTTAGCCACCATCTCTACCTGCTGATCCAGCCGGAGCCTCGAGTCCAACACCACCCCCAGACTCCGAACCTGTTGGGCTACAGGAGGGCGGACCCCCACTACCAGGGGAGCCAGTACCTCCCTCGCCCTACCCACCACCATCACCTCTGTCTTATCAGGATTGAGCTTCATTCTGTTCTGCCGCATCCAATCCGCCACAGCCTCCAAACATTATGAAAGTAATGAGACAGCAGGACCTGGTTATCCTGGTTTTCTTTATTCTAAATATGTTTCAAGACCCTCCCATTTCTAAATACAACTCTAATTCAGACAAAAAGGTATGTCTCCTAAATTGTCCAGAGAGGGGGTTGGTTGGGGATCTACTACACGCGTATATGACTTTTGGACCATTTATAGCTATCATTGGGGGGTGGGGGGAGGTGGTTAGGTTGGAAACAGGTAAGCACACAAGCAAATTTACTACATGCTTTACTACATGCTTTAAACAATATGGTTTACATTGTAGTGTACAGAACATTTTTAATTAAAAACATATAGTGACTGTGTTTAGAAAGTGTAACAATATTTAAATGCACCAAAATGCATGCACAATGAAAAAAATGTTTCATAAGACCCATCCCTTGAAGAGAGAGAAGTGTGACATTTCTCTTTCTAGAAGTCTTTCTACTTCTTTTAATGAACACAAGTGAGCAGTAGTTTGTGTAAGACCCAAGAGACAGGGCCTACTCTGTCAGGATTACTAAGGAAGCCAAACGTAATGCTGTTTCAGTTCTAAAGCTTTCTGCGCAGCAAAAGCTTGGCACAGAGAAAACTATGAAGCCAGCAAAATAACAATGCTGCTGTGCCAAAGATGTGAATAGGAGCTCAGTTCTTTGGATGCAAACCTAGAATTCAGTGCTAGAGGATATGCATAGAATTCAAACAGAAAACTACAGTAACCTTGTGTCAATAACATAGCAGTGATAGCAAACTATAACCTCTAGATGGACCCCCTTTCTCACAGAATTTTCTCTGGTACACTTTTGCATATCATCTCATACATTTTAATCATTTTTTTCTGACATTGTGTCTTTAAAATATTTTTGTATCTAAGTAAGAAAGACTGTGCTTTGTATTTCTTTCCAAAGGAATAGGGAATTTTTGTATCTCTTGTAGTTCTGACTGAGGCACTGTCACAAGTAAGATCTGTTTGCTCTGAAATTGTTTATATAGTTTCTTCATGAGTCTTTTTTCCTTCCTGGCTCCAAGACATTTGGGATATGAATACTGCTTTGCAGGCTGAAATATTGTACAAAGAACTGTTTGCTTGTTGTATGTATTATAATGTTTCAGGAATTTTAAATGGTACTCTTGATGTAGCTTATTTGTAGGGGTGGTCCGCTGTGGCAATATTTTGTCTTTCTTTTCTGGTTTCATTTCCTCCGGATTTCCATATTTAATGATGGGTTTGGATTTACGGATTTGGATTTTTCCCACTGAAATTACTGGGGAAANCTAACATGAGAAAGGCCAAAAAGAAAAGAAAATATACAAAAACCATACCACCCTAACCCACAAACCGCCACTCTCACCCATCACCCTCACCAAAGGCCTAGCGGAACATCCAGGTTTTGCATTGTCATTGAAAGGAGGAGAGATCCGGGGCCATCCAGGCCTCTTCTGGAAGGCAGTTCTGTGGCCTAGGTGTGGCCACCGAGCACACCCTCTACATGGTTGCCCCCAGAGATACCAGGGGGACTTTGAGAAAGGTGCTCCCGTCCGACTGCAGGGACTGATCCAGAGCCCAGGGAGTGAGGCTGTCCCACAGGAAGATAGGGCCTAGACTATATACGTTTTTATAGGTAAGCTCCAACACCTTGAATCGGGCCTGGAAGGCTATATGCAGCCAGTGCAGAGAGCGAAGCACTGATGTAATGTGCTCACAGCGGCCCATCCATGTAAGGAGGTGGGCCGCCACATTCTGCACCAGTTGCAGCCTCTGAATCACCACCATGGGTAGTTCACCTAGATTGTGTTACAATAGTCCAGCATGGATGGTAATGAAAGCATGGATGATAGTGGCCAGTTTGGAGTCTGAGATATACAGCAAAAGCCGCCACACCAGTTGTAATTAGTGAAATGTGCTCCTCACTGCAGCCCCCACCTGGGTATCCAGGCACAGCTGTGGGTCGAGGAGCATTCCCAGACTTCAAATGTGAGGGTTCAACAGGGGGTCGAACCCCATCAATGATGGGAGACACCATTCCCACCACCGTTCCCACCAACATCACCTCCATCTTGTCGGTATTCAACTTCAGTCAGCTTGCCCTCATCCACTCCCCCACAGCTGCCAGACACCGTGTAAGCAATGAGACTGCCAGGTCTGGGTTGAATGAAAAAGAGAGGTAGAGTTCGGTGTCATCAGCATATTGATGACACCGAACACCAAACCTCCTCATGATCTCGCCCAGCAACTACATATACTCATTGAACAGGAGAGGGGACAGAATAGAACCTTATAGGACTCCACACAAGAGGTCCTAGGGAGATGATGAACAATCCCCGAGCACCACCTGCTGAGTTCTCCCAGCCTGTTGATGATGGCCTCAGTCTTCCCTAAAATGGGTACAACCGNATGTTGAAATCACCCAGAACAATAAGCCGTGGTGATCTCAACACCAATGCAGCAGGGTGGTTGGTACACCAAGAGGATCCCCAATCTACCCCCAGCCAAATCCAACCCAAGTTGAACACACTCTATATTGGATGACTTAGGCACCAGATACCTCTGAAAGGCCAAGGTGTCTTTACAGACCATGACCACTCTGCCCTACCCCCCACCCCCTGCATCCCCCAAGCCTTGCTGATGCTGCACCAAATACCCAGTCAGCACCATATGGGACAATACTGGCCCAGATGCCTTGTCCAGTCAGGTAATTCATGGTAATGCATATACCATGAAACCATACTCTATCCTTAAGTACAATGCCTTTATCTCCACTTCCTTCTCTTGAGCTCAGCATTTCAATGCTTGAGGGTAGGAAATGGATCCTCAAGCCATAGGGAATGGATCCCCAGGCCAGGTCCAAGAATTAGAAAAGGACCAAATAATAATAGCCACAGACCAAACTTGGTTCACAGGCTGGAAGCTCCCTGCCCCTGCACTACAGAAATCTCCTCTTTCAGATAATTCTCTAGGAAAGATTTTGCACCATATTTTTGTTATCTAATTTATTTATTTATTTATTTTATTTATAAATATTTGTTAGCCACCCCCTCATGCCTACGGCATCCCGGGGTGTCTTACAGCATAAAAACACACAATAAAATTCATTAAAACAATGTTTAAAAAATACAATCCCCCCCTACCCCACCCTCCGACCTGACCCTCCGAAGGCCTGGGCGAACAGTCAGATCTTGCAGGCTCGCCGAAATGCCAACAGACCTGGGGCCAGATGGGCTTCCTCTGGGAGGGAATTCCAGATCCTCGGCCCGGCCACCGAGAATGCCCTCTCCATTGTGGCCCCCCGCTTTACGCGGGGGACCTCCAAAAAGGCACCCCCGGCGGACCACAGGGATTGCTCTGAGGTGCGGAGGGCAAGGAGGTCCCCAAGGTATGAGGGGCCCAGGCTGTGTAGCACCTTGAATCGGGCTCGGTACGCTATAGGCAGCCAGTGCAGAGTATGGATCACAGGTGTTATGTGCTCCCACCTTCCCCTCCCCATAAGGAGACGGGCCGCCGCATTCTGCACCAGCTGCAGCCTCTGAACCAGAAGCAAGGGAAGCCCCACATACAGCTCATTGCAGTAGTCTAGCCTTGAGGTGATGAAGGCATGAATGAGGGTGGCCAGTTCGGGCCTGGAAATGTATAGACACAGTCTCCGTACCAGATACAGCTGGCAGAAGACGGCCTTAGCCACCATCTCTACCTGCTGATCCAGCCGGAGCCTCGAGTCCAACACCACCCCCAGACTCCGAACCTGTTGGGCTACAGGAGGGCGGACCCCCACTACCAGGGGAGCCAGTACCTCCCTCGCCCTACCCACCACCATCACCTCTGTCTTATCAGGATTGAGCTTCATTCTGTTCTGCCGCATCCAATCCGCCACAGCCTCCAAACATTATGAAAGTAATGAGACAGCAGGACCTGGTTATCCTGGTTTTCTTTATTCTAAATATGTTTCAAGACCCTCCCATTTCTAAATACAACTCTAATTCAGACAAAAAGGTATGTCTCCTAAATTGTCCAGAGAGGGGGTTGGTTGGGGATCTACTACACGCGTATATGACTTTCGGACCATTTATAGCTATCATTGGGGGGTGGGGGGAGGTGGTTAGGTTGGAAACAGGTAAGCACACAAGCAAATTTACTACATGCTTTACTACATGCTTTAAACAATATGGTTTACATTGTAGTGTACAGAACATTTTTAATTAAAAACATATAGTGACTGTGTTTAGAAAGTGTAACAATATTTAAATGCACCAAAATGCATGCACAATGAAAAAAATGTTTCATAAGACCCATCCCTTGAAGAGAGAGAAGTGTGACATTTCTCTTTCTAGAAGTCTTTCTACTTCTTTTAATGAACACAAGTGAGCAGTAGTTTGTGTAAGACCCAAGAGACAGGGCCTACTCTGTCAGGATTACTAAGGAAGCCAAACGTAATGCTGTTTCAGTTCTAAAGCTTTCTGCGCAGCAAAAGCTTGGCACAGAGAAAACTATGAAGCCAGCAAAATAACAATGCTGCTGTGCCAAAGATGTGAATAGGAGCTCAGTTCTTTGGATGCAAACCTAGAATTCAGTGCTAGAGGATATGCATAGAATTCAAACAGAAAACTACAGTAACCTTGTGTCAATAACATAGCAGTGATAGCAAACTATAACCTCTAGATGGACCCCCTTTCTCACAGAATTTTCTCTGGTACACTTTTGCATATCATCTCATACATTTTAATCATTTTTTTCTGACATTGTGTCTTTAAAATATTTTTGTATCTAAGTAAGAAAGACTGTGCTTTGTATTTCTTTCCAAAGGAATAGGGAATTTTTGTATCTCTTGTAGTTCTGACTGAGGCACTGTCACAAGTAAGATCTGTTTGCTCTGAAATTGTTTATATAGTTTCTTCATGAGTCTTTTTTCCTTCCTGGCTCCAAGACATTTGGGATATGAATACTGCTTTGCAGGCTGAAATATTGTACAAAGAACTGTTTGCTTGTTGTATGTATTATAATGTCTCAGGAATTTTAAATGGTACTCTTGATGTAGCTTATTTGTAGGGGTGGTCCGCTGTGGCAATATTTTGTCTTTCTTTTCTGGTTTCATTTCCTCCGGATTTCCATATTTAATGATGGGTTTGGATTTACGGATTTGGATTTTTCCCACTGAAATTACTGGGGAAATTTTCCATTGAAGCCAATGGGAAACAGATGTATAGTTCCATCCCTAACTATAGGGCAATGGGTCCAACCTCCTCCACCCCCATTCCCCAGGGTTATACTTACTGGTCTCAGAGGGCTTGATTGAAATGCCACTGTTCCGGGGGTGGGGGTGGGGAGGGAGAGATCCAGTAGGCCCTCCAGCATGCTTCCTGCTCCAGATTGCAAATATTCAAAGTTGCCAATGGGGCTGTTTTGTGCATGTGCCAAATGGCTGCCACCTTTTGGGTTAATGGTGGTGGCCATTTTGCACATGAAGTGTATGGAGCAGGGAGAACACTGTAGCTAGGGAACCTTCCAGAGCCCCATAACAACGCTGGCCAAGGTTGGTAAGTACCACTCGGGGGGGAGAACTCCGGATCCTGCGGATTAACCCATAACAGCCCGTTACAGGCTGTTAAAAATCTGAAACTGTAATTTCCACCCCTACTTATTTGGGAGCCTCAGAAGTAAGCATGACGTTTATCCAGTTGTTTCCACTGAAGTATCATATCCTCATTTACTACAGTACCCTACACACATGTACATCAATGTATACTGAATGGCTTGTGACAGTGAACACTATAATTTAAAGTAGTTTGGGGTTATTGTAGCCCCCCCCCCAATCTGTTAGCTAAAACTTTGAAACCATAGCATTTCCTTATATGGCAGTGACTCTACGATATAAAAACTTTGAGGAAACTCCCTTCTGCTTCAACAAAATTTGAAAGAATACTGTGCGGATATGGAAAAAACCACAAGATTTGAATACTTTCAGTTACCAATAATACAAAGCATAGAACAAAAATAAATCCACAGAGACAAAATCTAATATGTGACTAATCCTGGGTGAAGATATCTATGTCTAATTCTGTATGATGCTGAGAGTACTCATTTTTTCCCTTTGACTTACCAGATTAAGCTATATTTACTTCAATATTGAATGAGCATGGTAAATGGATACCCAACAGTTTAGCAGAGGTTAACAGCTTCCCCTTCGCAGTAAACAGTTCTGAGAATCATATGTAACCCCGACCCCCCTGGTAGAAACACAAGGTGTAGCATCTGAGGTTATGGGGCGGTTGTCCTGAATTCAGCCTGGGAATGAAGATGGGGAAATTCTGCCCAGGCAACCTCTTGCTCCTTAATACCCACAGCTAATTATGGTGCCTCCACCTGGGAGATATGGTTTTTCCCTAAAGACCATTCACGCCCTCCCATGAAACCAAATAAAACAAAGCAGATGCCACAGTGCCCAAACTGCATATAGCCAAATGAAACTACTATGCAATATTACAAACCCAACCGGTACTGTAATACAGACACTGGCTTTAATAAAGCACACACACGGCAGAAACAATTTCTCTTCTTCCCTTCCCCAGGGTTTTTCTCAACCCCCCTTTTAGTCCCAGTGTCCAANAGTGTAGCAATAAACTTGTTGTTATTGAACACCTGTCTCTCTCTCTCTCTCTCTTCCTATTTGGGGAGGGTACATAAACTGCCTGTAGTGCGTACTGTCCTCAGCCTGATGCTTTTGAACACGTGGAGACCCCGGTTTTAGTAATTAAGCTAATTCCCCCCCCCCCATAGTAGAGGGGCGGTGATTATTGGGGTACATTGCCCCAAGACGTCACGAGTGGGAGGGGGTATCCTGTTAACAAGTCAGGAAGGAGCTGAATCATTCAAGAACAGTCCTGCCCACTCCAGCTCAGTCCCACAAGTGGGTCACCAACATCTCATGATGAATAGTATCAAAAGCAGCCGACAGATCTAACAGAATCAGCAGGGTCAAATGACCCTGATCCAATTCACAATGAAGGTCATCAACAGAAGCCACAAGCACAGTCACAGTGCCATAATCCGAGTGAAAGCCAGACTGTGTGGAATCAAGAAAACTGATGTGGTCCAGATGCCCCTGAAGCTTCCGAGCCAGTACCCATTCAATAACCTTCCCTAAAAATTTCAAGTGATGGCTTCTTGAGCAGAGGCCATACCACCACCTCTTTAAGGTGACATGGTGAACATGTCACAGCAGGCCCTGGAAGATTCCAGTTCTAGGTGGAGGGAGGCCGGACTGACCAGCCCCCTCACCACCCAGAAAAGCTCCACTGGACAAGACTTCCCTGATTGTATGAGGGTGGCAAAGAATTCCTTCTTCTCTGTCCACACGGCCAGAGCATAGCTCTTAAACTAGCTCTATTTCGCAATCTGTTGGCTTTACCACACAAACGGTGCCACCGTCACTCTAACCGCCACCCTTCACGCTTCGGCTGCCACGCATCCTCTGCAAGCCAGGTGGCTTGTGGTGCTGATGCCGAGGAGACATCCTGTTGATGGCCTCAGCCAACAAGGTGTTCTAGAAAGCAACAAGGTCATTGAGTAATTAGTCATCAAGATCAGAGTGTAACTCCCCTAGAGCATTCTGAAACCTCCTGACTGAGGCACTGTCCAGAACCTGTAGGGAGGTGTTGAAAACTTCAGTCAACAATGGCACCAATGTCTCCTGGCCGGCTTTTACCAACTAGGATGGACAAGGATCTAAATCACAACTGGTTGTCCTCATCACCTGAACCACCTCCCTCACATCAGTGGGCTATACCAATTAAGACTGAACCAAACAAACAGGACAAGACTGAGCTTCCATAATCTCAAACTCTGAAAGGGCAGCACCCAGGTCATGGTGAATATGAATGATTTTGTCTGCAAAGTAATAAAAATGTCACAGCGCGCATTAGATTACTCTGTGTCCTGGTGGAGACAGGTCAGGTTAACCAGACCCCTCACCACACAGAACAGCTCCGCAGGACAAGTCTGCAGATACTATGATAACAGAGAAGAAAGTTTTCTTCACTGTCATCACAGTCCCGGCATAGCCCTTCAAAAATGATCTACGCTGCAATCAGTTGGCTTCAGTGCAAGTTGAGCGCCACCTGCACTCTAACTGCCTATGCTATCACTTCATTTGCCTCAGTAGGGGTGTGCACCAGGCCCCCATGTCATTTTTGTTTTTTGTTTTCGTTATTCAAAAATGTTGTTTGCGTTATCGCTAACGACAATGTCAATTTTATTGTTGTTATTTGTATCATTATCTTTCTTGTTATCAGTATCAGTATCGTTATCAGTACTGTTTCAAATGAAGATTTTATTTTTGGTATCATTATTGATTCCCACGTGCAACTAATATCTATCTAAATCTAAGGGAGACAGGGGAAGGAAAACTATCTATTATCTAATCAATTATCTATATAACTATTCTATTCTAATCTAAATGTTTATAATATATTTCTATATTTAATCTATACTACCTATCTATATATAATGTAGAGGGGGGCGAAGGGCAGGGAAAACAAGAAAGTAAAATGTAGGGTATGAGGAAGGAAAGGTATTGGTAATACAATGAAGGCTAGGGAGGCTTTTTTGTGTGAAAACACCACCATTCTGGAAACGCAACCTGACAAGCAGAGCTCACACAGAGCGGAGAGAAAAAACCTAGCCCTCCCATTATAAAGGGTTGTAGTGCCCTCCCCCAGAGCCCCCCGACTGGTTATGGGAGGCAGCAGGCATTGAGCAATCACAGAGTGCCATGAGACTGCTGGGCCCTGTTTGCGTTGCTCATTGACCAGCGATACATCCATCAGATACTGTTGAGCTGCTCGCCCCTCCTGACACAGCCAAAGTTCAAGAATTCAACCCTGTTTAGAGCTCTAAGATGTCTGCTCCCTCCTCCCCTCTCCACATTTTTCCTCCAAAACCCAACTGCCACAGCACTAATAATAATGATGATAATGATAACAACATTGTCATTTTTGTTTTTGTTTTCATTATCAATATCAGTATCATTATTCTTGGTTGTCATTTTCATTATCATTATTCTCGGTTGCAGTTTTTGTTATTGCAATAACGAAAACAAAAATGACAAATTTTGTTATCGTTATTGTAACAACAAAAACAACATGCACACCTGTATGTCTCAGGTTCTCCATATACCATAGAGACCTGTGCTGATGAAGTGGTGTGAACAGATGCCTGGATGCAACTGTCGATGGCCATGGTCAAGATGTCATTCCACAAGGCGACCAGTTCATCAACAGAGCAACCATCAAGGTCAGTGGGTATATCCCCTGGAGAGTTCTGGAAACCAATCAGATCAATCAGTCTCCAGTGGCAGACCAACCTAACCAGTCCACCATCCTGATGAGGGTATAAGAGGGCCGGGATCTGGGCCTTCAGGATGAATGATCCAACCATGACAAGTTAACAATGGTGTTATAACACGACCTCCGATAATCAGAACCCCCTGTCTCCAGGCTGATGCAAATATAAAATCCAGTATGTGTCTCATCTCACAAGTCAGGTGACATGTCAGCCTGATTTTATTTGGGATAGGCCCATGGTTGTCATGGCAGCCATGAACTCTTGCTCCGCCCCTGAAAGGCGGGCCTCTGTGTATGTTGAAATCACCCAGAACAATAAGCCGTGGTGATCTCAACACCAATGCAGCAGGGTGGTTGGTACACCAAGAGGATCCCCAATCTACCCCCAGCCAAATCCAACCCAAGTTGAACACACTCTATATTGGATGACTTAGGCACCAGATACCTCTGAAAGGCCAAGGTGTCTTTACAGACCATGACCACTCTGCCCTACCCCCCACCCCCTGCATCCCCCAAGCCTTGCTGATGCTGCACCAAATACCCAGTCAGCACCATATGGGACAATACTGGCCCAGATGCCTTGTCCAGTCAGGTAATTCATGGTAATGCATATACCATGAAACCATACTCTATCCTTAAGTACAATGCCTTTATCTCCACTTCCTTCTCTTGAGCTCAGCATTTCAATGCTTGAGGGTAGGAAATGGATCCTCAAGCCATAGGGAATGGATCCCCAGGCCAGGTCCAAGAATTAGAAAAGGACCAAATAATAATAGCCACAGACCAAACTTGGTTCACAGGCTGGAAGCTCCCTGCCCCTGCACTACAGAAATCTCCTCTTTCAGATAATTCTCTAGGAAAGATTTTGCACCATATTTTTGTTATCTAATTTATTTATTTATTTATTTTATTTATAAATATTTGTTAGCCACCCCCTCATGCCTACGGCATCCCGGGGTGTCTTACAGCATAAAAACACACAATAAAATTCATTAAAACAATGTTTAAAAAATACAATCCCCCCCTACCCCACCCTCCGACCTGACCCTCCGAAGGCCTGGGCGAACAGTCAGATCTTGCAGGCTCGCCGAAATGCCAACAGACCTGGGGCCAGATGGGCTTCCTCTGGGAGGGAATTCCAGATCCTCGGCCCGGCCACCGAGAATGCCCTCTCCATTGTGGCCCCCCGCTTTACGCGGGGGACCTCCAAAAAGGCACCCCCGGCGGACCACAGGGATTGCTCTGAGGTGCGGAGGGCAAGGAGGTCCCCAAGGTATGAGGGGCCCAGGCTGTGTAGCACCTTGAATCGGGCTCGGTACGCTATAGGCAGCCAGTGCAGAGTATGGATCACAGGTGTTATGTGCTCCCACCTTCCCCTCCCCATAAGGAGACGGGCCGCCGCATTCTGCACCAGCTGCAGCCTCTGAACCAGAAGCAAGGGAAGCCCCACATACAGCTCATTGCAGTAGTCTAGCCTTGAGGTGATGAAGGCATGAATGAGGGTGGCCAGTTCGGGCCTGGAAATGTATAGACACAGTCTCCGTACCAGATACAGCTGGCAGAAGACGGCCTTAGCCACCATCTCTACCTGCTGATCCAGCCGGAGCCTCGAGTCCAACACCACCCCCAGACTCCGAACCTGTTGGGCTACAGGAGGGCGGACCCCCACTACCAGGGGAGCCAGTACCTCCCTCGCCCTACCCACCACCATCACCTCTGTCTTATCAGGATTGAGCTTCATTCTGTTCTGCCGCATCCAATCCGCCACAGCCTCCAAACATTATGAAAGTAATGAGACAGCAGGACCTGGTTATCCTGGTTTTCTTTATTCTAAATATGTTTCAAGACCCTCCCATTTCTAAATACAACTCTAATTCAGACAAAAAGGTATGTCTCCTAAATTGTCCAGAGAGGGGGTTGGTTGGGGATCTACTACACGCGTATATGACTTTCGGACCATTTATAGCTATCATTGGGGGGTGGGGGGAGGTGGTTAGGTTGGAAACAGGTAAGCACACAAGCAAATTTACTACATGCTTTACTACATGCTTTAAACAATATGGTTTACATTGTAGTGTACAGAACATTTTTAATTAAAAACATATAGTGACTGTGTTTAGAAAGTGTAACAATATTTAAATGCACCAAAATGCATGCACAATGAAAAAAATGTTTCATAAGACCCATCCCTTGAAGAGAGAGAAGTGTGACATTTCTCTTTCTAGAAGTCTTTCTACTTCTTTTAATGAACACAAGTGAGCAGTAGTTTGTGTAAGACCCAAGAGACAGGGCCTACTCTGTCAGGATTACTAAGGAAGCCAAACGTAATGCTGTTTCAGTTCTAAAGCTTTCTGCGCAGCAAAAGCTTGGCACAGAGAAAACTATGAAGCCAGCAAAATAACAATGCTGCTGTGCCAAAGATGTGAATAGGAGCTCAGTTCTTTGGATGCAAACCTAGAATTCAGTGCTAGAGGATATGCATAGAATTCAAACAGAAAACTACAGTAACCTTGTGTCAATAACATAGCAGTGATAGCAAACTATAACCTCTAGATGGACCCCCTTTCTCACAGAATTTTCTCTGGTACACTTTTGCATATCATCTCATACATTTTAATCATTTTTTTCTGACATTGTGTCTTTAAAATATTTTTGTATCTAAGTAAGAAAGACTGTGCTTTGTATTTCTTTCCAAAGGAATAGGGAATTTTTGTATCTCTTGTAGTTCTGACTGAGGCACTGTCACAAGTAAGATCTGTTTGCTCTGAAATTGTTTATATAGTTTCTTCATGAGTCTTTTTTCCTTCCTGGCTCCAAGACATTTGGGATATGAATACTGCTTTGCAGGCTGAAATATTGTACAAAGAACTGTTTGCTTGTTGTATGTATTATAATGTTTCAGGAATTTTAAATGGTACTCTTGATGTAGCTTATTTGTAGGGGTGGTCCGCTGTGGCAATATTTTGTCTTTCTTTTCTGGTTTCATTTCCTCCGGATTTCCATATTTAATGATGGGTTTGGATTTACGGATTTGGATTTTTCCCACTGAAATTACTGGGGAAATTTTCCATTGAAGCCAATGGGAAACAGATGTATAGTTCCATCCCTAACTATAGGGCAATGGGTCCAACCTCCTCCACCCCCATTCCCCAGGGTTATACTTACTGGTCTCAGAGGGCTTGATTGAAATGCCACTGTTCCGGGGGTGGGGGTGGGGAGGGAGAGATCCAGTAGGCCCTCCAGCATGCTTCCTGCTCCAGATTGCAAATATTCAAAGTTGCCAATGGGGCTGTTTTGTGCATGTGCCAAATGGCTGCCACCTTTTGGGTTAATGGTGGTGGCCATTTTGCACATGAAGTGTATGGAGCAGGGAGAACACTGTAGCTAGGGAACCTTCCAGAGCCCCATAACAACGCTGGCCAAGGTTGGTAAGTACCACTCGGGGGGGAGAACTCTGGATCCTGCGGATTAACCCATAACAGCCCGTTACAGGCTGTTAAAAATCTGAAACTGTAATTTCCACCCCTACTTATTTGGGAGCCTCAGAAGTAAGCATGACGTTTATCCAGTTGTTTCCACTGAAGTATCATATCCTCATTTACTACAGTACCCTACACACATGTACATCAATGTATACTGAATGGCTTGTGACAGTGAACACTATAATTTAAAGTAGTTTGGGGTTATTGTAGCCCCCCCCCCAATCTGTTAGCTAAAACTTTGAAACCATAGCATTTCCTTATATGGCAGTGACTCTATGATATAAAAACTTTGAGGAAACTCCCTTCTGCTTCAACAAAATTTGAAAGAATACTGTGCGGATATGGAAAAAACCACAAGATTTGAATACTTTCAGTTACCAATAATACAAAGCATAGAACAAAAATAAATCCACAGAGACAAAATCTAATATGTGACTAATCCTGGGTGAAGATATCTATGTCTAATTCTGTATGATGCTGAGAGTACTCATTTTTTCCCTTTGACTTACCAGATTAAGCTATATTTACTTCAATATTGAATGAGCATGGTAAATGGATACCCAACAGTTTAGCAGAGGTTAACAGCTTCCCCTTCGCAGTAAACAGTTCTGAGAATCATATGTAACCCCGACCCCCCTGGTAGAAACACAAGGTGTAGCATCTGAGGTTATGGGGCGGTTGTCCTGAATTCAGCCTGGGAATGAAGATGGGGAAATTCTGCCCAGGCAACCTCTTGCTCCTTAATACCCACAGCTAATTATGGTGCCTCCACCTGGGAGATATGGTTTTTCCCTAAAGACCATTCACGCCCTCCCATGAAACCAAATAAAACAAAGCAGATGCCACAGTGCCCAAACTGCATATAGCCAAATGAAACTACTATGCAATATTACAAACCCAACCGGTACTGTAATACAGACACTGGCTTTAATAAAGCACACACACGGCAGAAACAATTTCTCTTCTTCCCTTCCCCAGGGTTTTTCTCAACCCCCCTTTTAGTCCCAGTGTCCAAATAGGTGTCGAGGGTAGAACTTTCTTGCGCTGACCGGCTGTAAAGGGTGTCCAGATGAACAGTACAGCGTCTGTCTGACTGAGATTCCTTACTCACTGTTCCTGCAGAAGGCCTTGTCCTTGTCCTTGTCCTTCTAGGGACAAGGACAGGCCTTGTCCTTCTTCTAGGCCCCACAGTTGTATGCAGGCAAACAAGCAGTAGCAGTTTCCTTCTTCTGATTTCCAGCTGGTTCCCAAACAAGAGTTCTGGGGCACCTGAATAATCAGGTTCTTGTTGTCTAAACTCCCCTGGCCTGGATCACTCCCAGGCTGCCAGCCACAAGGAAGAATCTTAAGTCCAACAAGGCCTTGAGCAAAATTTTTCCCTTCCATACACAGCAGCAGCCACTCATCGTCTCTCCAGTCCAAGTTGGCTCCCCCCTCTCCTCTACAGAGGCCAAAGGGAAAGTTTTGGCTCCAAGATGGCTTGCTAGGAAATGCAGTCCACAGTCATGCAGACTCTATGCCCTGTCCATCCCCCAAGAGGAAACAGCCTGATCAGAGGGGCTACGGATAGCATGTCTATCTGATCTGGTGAGAACCATATAAAGTAGGGGCTTCTGTTCTCAGAATGCTACTGGAACAAAGAAGCAGAAGAAGGTTTGAAAACAGTATTCAGAAGCACACAGCAAAATAAGGACACAGGATCGTCAGACAAAAAAACCCGTGGTCATGAAAAGAAATTAGAGGAACTGGATTTCTATGGCAACTGCTGTAATCTGTGAATTCCAAGCCTTTTCTTCTGAGAAGAGACACAATACAAACCAATTTGCTCCTGCCCTGCTAATACAGTCATAAAAAAAACTCTTAGACCAAAATATATTTAGCTTAAGGGGGAGTTAAGGGACACATTAAAAAAAAAGAAATTGCAAGTTAAGGCAGTCACCTTAACTCGCACGCCTTGTAAGTAGTAATGACTCCATGCACCCACATTTCACCTTAGTCTCCCCCGCAATAAGCTGTCCACAGTTCCACATCTTTGGGGATGGGGACAGCCAAGAGGCGTCAAGCCACACAATGTCTGTTGTCACCTCAATGCAACACTGGGAATAGGGTGATGGGGAACTGCCTGCTGGCTCACTGTTGGCACTGCTGTTAGATGCAGTCATTTTCCCTTGCACTGTCCAAAGTCTTTGTTGCCTGCTGCTCAGAAGCTGTTGCCTTTGGAATAGGTGCAGCTGTTTATATAGGAACACCCTTTCCTTTCACATATTTGTAGCAGCGCTGTACCACAATGCAGCTGACTATGGGGGCTGAGTAACTGCTTTTTCACTAATTCCTTTAAATTTGTATCCCACCCTTTTTATTAGGCTCAGGGTGGCTCAAATTTCAGCTTATTAAATTTAACATTTAACCATTAAACTAATTAACTCGACTAGTAATCTTCACAACAACCCTGTGAGATAAATTAGGCTGAGAGATCTGTGATGGTCCCAAGGTCATCCAGTGAGTTCATGGCTAAGGTGAGTCTTGAACCAGGTGCCTCACCCTACCTTTTGGGTCCCAATACTGGGCTCTTAACCACTACAGTACACTGGCTCACAATGCTATGCTGGCTGTATTGGCAAATGGGGAGAAAGGAATGAGTGGTCACTGCTGAAAAATGACTCTGCATGGCATGTATTTCCTCCACTCCTGAGACTGCTATCTTGGTTCCCTGTCCCTAAAGCCTGGTGCTCTTGTGCTCTGGTGAGGGTAGCTGTGTATACAGCAATGGGGTTTCCCAGAATGCACTATATTTGTAGTGGAACCATGTACCAATATTCCTGGGTCTGAACTGGAGGCACCGCTCAGCCTTTGCTCCAACACTCTGAATGATGGTGCTGTGTATACTGTCTATGCTATAGGGACATTTGTCTATAGAGGAACCCTACTCCAGTATTACCCAACCACAGCCCCACCTTCAGTATTACAGTGTTGAAACATCATTGGGGTAGGAGGCAGCAAGGCAGCCTCTACCTCCCTGTTGTCCCCAATCCCAGTGTTTTCCCTGGCCCCAGTGTCCTGTTACCCTGATGCCAATCACTATCACGTAGATGCAGAAGAGGTTCAGAAACAGCAAGCTGCTCCTTCCTCCCTACTGTCCTCACCCTCCTTGTTCTCCTTAGCTCCAATAAGTAAGGAGCAGCTGGGCAGCTGGTGGGACAGCTCCATGGCCCACCCTGGGGTGGAATTTGTGGGTGACATGGCCCAAGCTGTGTCAGAGCACTAGACAAACTTGGCCATGGCCAGATAGCCATCCTGCTACCTGCACGACCCGGGTCGGGGTGTGAGCACAACAAACGTACAGGTGGCAGGTAGCATCTGTACCCTGCTCCCAGCACCCCACCATCATGGACAGCCATGTTGGCCAATGTGATCCCCATTCTGGGGCAGGTATGGCAGGGCCGCACAGATGGGCTACCCGCATGGGCAGCCCTTAGCCCAGGATGTACCTCAGAGATTTTCCTGAGGTCACAGCCTGGGCTAGCCATCTACCTGTCCCTGGGAACAAGTGGGCGAACATCTGACATTGCCACAACAGACATGCTGGCGGCTCCTGGGCCACAGCGGGCCACCGGCATGTCTGTTTTCAACCAATGATGTCATGTGAGAACAGCAGGGGGATAGTCAGTACCAAACGTCTCCCTGCCTCCTGCTTTCCCAAGCGTTAGTGTTGCCCCCCCAACCTGCAGAAGCTGGTGCTGAAAGCCAAGTCAAACTGTGCGTGTAACCTAACTTATAAGTGAGCAGAATATCTGAGAATATACAATGTCCTTACTGCTTACATGGTGTGTAAATTAAGGTGTAGGCAGTTTCGTTTGGCCCCTTTCCAGTTCCTGGATCTGGCCCTTGGGTCCATTTTTTACCCCTAAGCACTGAAAGAGTGAGTTCAGGGAAAGGAAGGAGAGATGAAGGCATGCACTCAAGGATAGGATACAGATCTATGGCATTAATCCATGAATTTCCTCTTCCTGAGTTCAGCCCTTGGCACCTTTGCCCTAACTTTTCTGCAGCCCTCACAACTTGTACTTATTTTCAAAGTGGCCCCTGAGAGGGAAAATGTCCCCCACCCTTGCTCTAGATTAAAGGCATTCAAATCAGCAGCAATGCTACTCTTATTGGCTTCGATCCCATCATGAACTTCAGGAGTGAACCAGAGCCCACAACTGTACAGTGGGCCAGGACAATGGGGCATGATCTTGTTCTGGGCTTATGGGTTCTGGAAAATAAAGGGCTATTTTCAACACCCATAATTTTATAAAAGTAAAATAGGAGAGGAAAACTATGAAAAACAGTATTTCTTTTGAAATAGGATGAAATAATTTA
Organism: Sphenodon punctatus; assembly: GCA_003113815.1. Lineage (NCBI taxonomy): Eukaryota > Metazoa > Chordata > Lepidosauria > Sphenodontia > Sphenodontidae > Sphenodon > Sphenodon punctatus. Next base: position 3,450,471 of record QEPC01000119.1, on the reverse strand, counting down.
GAGCATGATTCTCTAGTTCTTTAGCACTGGGACGAGAACTTAGCAGTGGCATTAATCCCATTGATTTGAACAGGGCTACCATTAGTGCAATGCAGCAGGCAGGTCATGGTGTCAATCATGTTTTAAATATATATGTGAATTTTCAATATTTCAGAGTTCACCCACAAGCAACTAACTCAACTTTGTTACATCTTGTTAGAAAAAATACGTAACTGCTACCATTTTAATGCCTTAAAACCTGATCTCTTGCAGCACAACAAGGAAAGTAGGCGAACATTCCATTAGGAAATTGTGATTTTCCCCACTCCTTTATGTAAAAGTTCCTTTCCAGATGTTTCATTCAGACTAATATATGTGCAGTCTTTCACAAAGATATTCAGCAATAGGAAAGCTAGTGTAACCTTCCTAGAAACCAGTCTTCTGGCAAAGTGTCTCTGAAGTTCATTATTTCTTGTCTCCTCAAGTATCAATGTCATGAATCTTTGTTTCTGAACGGCTTATCTGCTCCTCCTCCTTTTATTTTGCTATGATGAAGATTTATTTATTTATTTATTTATTTTAAACATTTTTAAAGTGCCCATCTTGCCAAAGGCAGATCTGGACAGCGTACAGCAATACAAATCAAAACAATTTAAAACAAATTTAAAATAATCAGCACAGGGAGGAGTAAAAAATACCCCCAACCACCCCGCACCTCCCCTACAAAAGCCAGGCGGAACAGTCACATATTACAATGGTGGCGAAACGAGGGGCGATCCGGGGCCAAATGGACCTCCACTGACAGGGAGTTCCACAGTTATGGGGTGGCCACCAAGAAGGCTGTCCCCATCATGGTCCCCCAGCATACTCGGGGGACCTCAAGGAGAGCACCCCTTGATAACCCCAGGGGCCGATCCAGCACCCGGGGGGTGAGGCAGTCCTGCAAATAGGTCAGGATGAGGCCATTTAGGGCTTTATAGGCAAGCACCAACACCTTGAATCGGGCCCGGTAGACTACAGGCAGCCAGTGCAGAGACCGAAGAACCGGTGTAATATGTTCATGGCGGCCCAGTTCCACCAGGAGACAGGCCACCGCATTCTGCACCAACTGCAGTCTCCAAACCATCACCAAGGGTAGCCCCATGTAGAGCGCGTTGCAGTAGTCAAGCCTAGAGGTAATGAAAACATGGATGATGGCGTCCAGGTCAGAGTCCGAAACTTACGGCCAACTCACCAGATGTAATTGGCGGAAGGCACTTCTTGCCACAGACTCCACTGGAGCATATATAAGATATAAGAAAACTAGTGATGTGACATGTACTTGCAGTTGCAAAGATTATGCATGTTTTTAGATGAGATTCTACCCCGCATGGCAACCCAGGAGCCTCGGAGCCAACCACCTGTCTGAAGGTGAAGTGACTGGGCATGCTCCCATGAACCTCAGAGTACCTACTCATAGCCACTCAGGGAGTGCTCCCTGCAGGGCAAGCCGAATAGCTCGGTGGCAATGAGTGGCTATGGAGCCCCTGCCTGTACAAATATGAATAGTGGCAGCCAGTCAGACTAGCAAATAGGTCTGCCACTCATAGGCACTTTGGGTGGCGGAAGTAGCTCTTGCAAGTCACAAGAACTAGGGATGGGTGAACAGAACTGAGTTAGGAAATTCGGTTCGGCTCAAAATTCGAGTTCGGTTCGAAAGTTCGGTTTGGTGAACCAAACTATTTGAGTTCGGTCCGAACTCCGAACTTCCGAACAAAGTTTGGAAATTCAAACCCCATTGAAATGAATGGAATATTGTCTTTC
>QEPC01000119.1:3434833-3445861 GCA_003113815.1 Sphenodon punctatus | reverse complement strand
ATGGAGGGTGTGTGTGGCCCAAGGGATGCTTGTGAAGTCCGTCACGGACTGCCTTGTGTATATTGGCCGCGTTGTCCGTGACCACACACCCCTTGGTGAAGGCCACGTCTGGCATGACCCACTCCCTCACCATGGTGGCCAGGGCTTCCCCAAGGTTCCTTGGCGTGTGGGAGCTGTCCATGACTTGTGCCTGAAGCAGGGCCCAACTGTACCCTGCTTCAGGACCCCTCCTGTCACTGCCATTGGCTCCCTGCAGCCTAGCCCGTGGCCAATCGCAGATTGCGAAGCCAGTGGTCTGAGGCGAAAAGGGATGGTGATTCGGCAGGCTGACTGCTACTCCAAGCCTCTCCACCTCTGGTGCCTGGAAGTCTGCTCCTCAGCTGACTCCCCCTCCCTGTCATGTTTTACCTTCCAGACCCATGTTTTTGCCACCCGAACTCACCTGAACGCAATCCGAACTGACCGGACTGTTCGGTCATTTCGATGTTTGGAATTGAGTTCTGTAAGGTCTGTTCATGTTCAGATTCGGGTTCGGTCATCTGAACAGATTCGAGTTCGGGCTGAACTCTGAACCACGTTCGCCCATCCCTACTCCAGAATAGAGCCATGGCCTCCTCCACGCATCACCTTGCTCATTAAAAAACACTCTATGAGGTCACAAAGTATTACCAGGCACAAGAAGTAAATATATAGGATAGCACGAAAAGAGGCAGCTGCAGCCATTTGTTCCTGACCTCAGAGAGGGCCCTGCTTTTAGACTCTACACTTTTAAGCTGGGGAGTGGGGTCTGTTTTATGCAACTGCATAATGTGTTGTGCATATTGATGGTGTAATAATAAGCATTGTCATGATCATCAGGAACCTGAGTAAACATTCAAGCAGTCAAGTGGGACCTGTAACATTTCTAATTTGCCACAAGATGGCAATGTTTCTGAAAATTATCTTCATCACTGAACAGGTTGTCTGTGTTAATATAGACTGCTTTGGTTCACTGTACTGTTGTAAACAGCTCCTTGCTTGCCCACAGATACAAATCTGTATGTTAGTGAAGAGCCAATTAGAAACTTCAGCATGTTAATTGATCAGCATCCAAAATACAGTTTGTGAGTGTGTTGGAAACTTGTGAAATTTGATCCCCATTAGCATGTTCATTGATGGCACCCAAGTGTCAATTCAAGAATCCAGAGCCTATAATTAGGCAGGACAAACTCAGACTGATTTTGAAAATGGAATGTGGAAAGGTGGCCTGTCTCCCCGGGTTCTTATCAGCAGAGGCAAGTCCCCAAACTCAGAGTCTCAGGCTCTGTAATTCTTCTAACTACTTTACTCAGGAAACAAGCAGTACAGCATGAGCCAAACCTTGCTAGGCCATAGGGCAGTCCCTGCAGACAGGACTCCCGCCTTCTGTTTGAGTCAGCACCTTGGAGACCTCCCAGCTCTCCAACTCTATCTGAAGTCTGCTTTCTCCAAAAATCAGGTACTAGCTACCTGGGGCACCCCAGGCCCACACCCAGTTTATTAACAGGGAACTGAAAACCTCTTCAGGATATTTTGCAACCACTTCTTAGTGGGGAATTCTGAAAAATCTCTTGATCTGTGTGTAGTGAACTAATAACCCACTACTGACTAAATTTGGCTGGATTAAAGTAGTGATGGTAATCACAATACTGGTTTGCAGAGATGACCACATTGCTCTGAGAATGTTAGATGCTAATGTTAGGGGGGAAATTGTTTTAAAAAGTTTAACTAGCTTGTGTTTCCTTTTTAAAAAAAAAAAAAAAAAGACAAGTGCCTTTAAAGACAAGTGAACCTGACTCTTAATGCACTGACATGAATGCCGGTGCTTAGATACAGAATTGACCCTCCCCACCCCATCCCCCATAAACATACTACAGTGAACCAACCTAGAAATGAAACAGAATAGGTCTTCTCTGTAAAAACACACATATTTCATGTCTTAAAACCTGGTCTCTTGCAGCACAAGAAGGAAAGTAGAACATTCCATTAGGAAATTGTGATTTCCCCCCACTCCCTTCTAAATGGTACATAGTTTTCATGGGCCTTGGGATGGGTAATTTGGGGCTGAGGAATGATGGAAAGAGAAACTTTCTCTGACAGAGTCTCTACAACTGGCAGTTGTACGACTGTAAACATCTTTGAAAATCAGAGCCCAAATACCATCTTAACCATGCTGCTCATTTAAACCCTTTAAGGGTACAGCCACACGAGACAGTCTTGCCCACGCCAGTCACCATTGCCCCGGAATGCAATGCATCGTGTGCCTAGTAGCCACCAGATGTTCACCACACAGTGTCGCTGGGTGGACAGCTGGCTGATATGCACTGCATCACTGGAAAAAGCCAAAGGCTGGGGATGCAGCATGCAGTAACCAAGTGAGGTAAGGCTCCCCAAAGTGCGGTAGCATGCTGCTTCCCAAGGGGCCCGTCCCGATCCGGTGGGTGCTTTCACTAGGCACATGTGCCCATGTCATAGCAGGAGAGGGATAGTGGACAGGAATGGGGAGGGTGGGTTTGACTGGGCTGGGCAGGGAAGCCCTACGTGTCGCCAGCACCTCTTCCCAATTCGGGGTATGGTGGTACCTCAGACAACGTCCCGCCCTGCTTCCCAGTGGGGGCGGGGAAAAAACCATCTGCCTTGGTCTCCGTGTTGGCCCCACAGCGTTTCAGATGTGCTTATCCACCACAGGGACTAGGGGGGAGGGTATGCCTGCTTGGCTCATGTGGCTGCACCCTAAGTCCAAAAAATCACTGTAAAAGTGTGGGACTTGGTTTGTACTGAAAACAAACCTGAGAAAATCAGCCCCATGGGCTGCACTCCACGTTCTTTTCCCATCCCAGGGTTTGTTTTGTGAAAGAGGCCCTGGACTGTAAATTCTTCATAGCAGTGACTTTGGGTGCTTTTAGATGGACACAGAGGCAGCCTGCCCCGGGACGCACCCCCATGTCCACCCGCTTGCAGGCCAACATTTGTTGGTTTCAGACAGACATGGCAGGTTCCCCGACCTGCGATCCACCCTTGTGGAACTCTTCTCCCATCACACCATAGAGATTCAGGTAATCGCCTGACACGCTAGGCTGGCACCCACAACTCTGTAGCATTGCCTAGGGAAACAGCTGACCAAAGGCAGAACTGCAGTGTGGGTCCGCCCAGTAGATGGAGAGCAGATTCACTTTGGGCTGATGCCCCAGGTTTGTCCTGCCTGCTCCTCTGGCATCACTCTGGGATGTCCCGGAGCACCACTGATGGGGCTGTCCTGGAGCAGGCACAGCCTGTTCCACTTGCACAGCTGGAGGGGGCACCTTGAGACAGACGGGGTGGAGCTTGTTTGGCATAGTCAGAACCAGGGTTGCCATCTGTCTAAAAGCATTCTTAACCTCTCCTCCAAGTTTGAACAATGCATTCAATTGAATTGATCTGAGAACTGGCCTTTAATCCTCCTCATTTTAATTGACTTGAGAATCCCTGACCATCTAAGGCCAGGGATGGGCAAATGGCGACTCAGGAACCATATGTAGTTTTTGGGTATCGGTGCTATGGCTCTTGCCAGAAGTGACTGCCTGAGGGTGCATCCATGTGGCTCCCTCAGACACAAGAGAAGCCAGCCCACTATTTTGTCTGCCAAAGCTTCATGGGAGCAGCCGGAATATGCCCTGTACTGCCACTGATGTTTCCCATACCCACCCAACCATCTAGAAGCCAGACCTTTGATGTGAGGGAGAAGTTGAGAGAATCTACACTGTCTGTCCCCAGGATTAGGAGAAGCTGCAATCATCAATGTAATGCATGTTGGAGCTCTGTGATATGAATATGTTGGTATGTGGCTCTTGCACTTGGAAATGTTGCCCACCCCTGATCTAGGCTGTTAGAACTCAAAGCCAACATGTGAAATTCCACCTGGAAAAAATCAGCTCCTCTAGATAATGCTACATTTGTTATAGCTTTGTATACTAGTTGTAACAGGAGGGCAGATGACAACCTTTTATAGTTTTCCTTAACAGGACACATTTATATCTTTGCCATAAGTTCCTGTAGATTCTGATCCAACAAGAGCCCACAGTTTTCTGGTCTTCACTACCAGGACACTTAATTTACAATCTAGTGACCATAATCCCCTGTTTTCACAGCTTGTACATTCCATTGCCCTTCCTTGGGCCCATGAAGTACTGTTTGTCTTTGTCCCTGGCCTGTCTCTCCCATCTAACTAGTCAACTGGTTCCAGGGAACGCCCGGATGGCAAAGGGCCAGGCTCCAGTGCAAGCTTCTGACTTTTTCCTGGTGGTCTTCAACTGAACTGTGCCTCAGCCTTTTATACGCTTTCCTCCCAGCTGCCTTGCAGCTCGGTAATTAGTTATCCTAACAGCTGTGTTAATGAGTTGCAGGTGCTTGCCCTTGTGGCTGTTCCCAAATGGCTGCACATCTGTAGAGTCTTAACAGGGCCCATTTCCTGCAAATACTTTGGGTGCCCTGCTACACTTTGGGTTCTTTGTGATGTGGAGAAATTAAAAATAGCATTGCACATGATTGACACCTAAGCAATGCAAAATTATATTACATAAGCCTAAAAGAGAGTAACAAACTGCACATTTCTGCAGCAAATTAAAAATTCCTTAATTGCAGAAATGTGCAGATGACTCATATTATCAAGTCTAGAGTTATGGCTAATGTTGAAGTGGAGCTGCTAACAGCTGTTTCACCCACAACAGTTTAGTTATTTTTTTTTATTAAATAAACACCAAAAATGGATTCTTGATATGGTCTCCAATGAGACCATTTGCTTTAAGAGCATATGACCTGATCCCACATGTAACCAAAGCATTTTTAGTTCAACATTTTTAATTCAGCTGTATGAATTGAGGTTTTACTGTGCTTCCCATCTTTCCCTATTCAGGCGCCAGTAATGCATAGAAGATATGAATGTGCTTCCATGAAGAACAAACAGTCAGGAAAGCTGACATAGGGTCCATATGGGATTGCGGGACTGTTGCCTGGCCTGGGGAAACATCCTTCACCCCTCCACCCACTCCATGAGGAGGAGGGCGGGGCCAGGAGGCCCTCCCAGCTCAGAGTGATAGCTGTGAGGAGGAGAAAAGCTGGCAGCAACCTGGCGCCTACCGAGACCAGCAGGGAAGTGTTTGTGGAGGCTAGGACTCCTCTGGGGATTGGTGTCCCCCCTCCCCTCTCTACCCGACCAGGTCGAGACACTGCGGGGCTGTTGCCTGGCCTGGGGAACCATCCTTCACCCCTCCTCCCATTCCATGAGGAGGAGGACAGGGCCAGGAGGCCCTCCCTGCTCAGAGTGACAGATGCAGGGAGGAGAAAAGCTGGCAGCAACCCGGTGCCTGCCGCCGGCGCTGCTGCTGGCACCTAAGGAACACGTGCCTAAGGACTGCAAATGGACTCTGCTGCCCGTTGTGATGAGGGGGGGGCATTGCCAGAAGGATAGGGTGGTGGAACACTCTGTGAGAGAGGTGGTTCCAGGGAGGGGGAATGGGGAGGTTGGTAGGGACCTCGCATTCCTGATTGGACAGCTGGGGAATGGGGGAGTTGGGGGGTCAGCTGGGGGTGTGTGGCATGGCTATTGGGGTTGTGATGGGCCAGGGGAGATATGGTCTCAGGGGGAGGAATGTAGAACAGATAAGGTGGGATAGGTACCTAGTGCACATCCTGCTTGCCCATCCCCCAGTGAACAAGCAAGTGGAACAATATCAGGGGGCCCTTAACCCTGTTTTGGTGCTGTTGAACGCAAGGTCAATGGCGAATAAGGCAACAACAGTCCAGGAGATGATCCTGGACTGTGCTGCCAATCTCACGTGCATCACAGAAACCTGGCTGGACAATGAATTGGAGCCTATCTTGGCTGATCTTGTTCCAGCCGGGTATTCTGTGCAGCACCAGCCATGGTCTGAGGGATTGGGGTGTGTGTGTAGCTATGATTTTTAGAGAGGGGTGGTCTGTGAGGAGGTATCCAGTGCGGACCATGGTAGGCATTGAAGGTCTGCATCTTGTGTTTGATTTGGCAGGGGACAGTTTGGGAGTGCTCCTGGTATACCATGCACCTACCAGTACGGAAGCTTCCCTGCATGCTTTGGGAGAGGCAGTGTCAGAAGTGGTGTTGCGGTCCTCCAGGACAGTAGTCTTGGGGGACCTCAACATTCACACCAATGCTGTGCTCGGGGGAGGCGAGCATGAGTTCATGACCGCCATGGCAACCATGGGCCTGTCCCAGAGGATCAACGGCCTGACACACCTTGGAGGGCATACCTTGGACCTCATGTTCTGCACTGGCCTTGAGGTGGGTGCTCTGTTAATGGAGGAGATAACAACTGTGCCCTTGTCATGGATGGACCATTACCTCCTACAGACCTCCCTTCTAGTGCATGTCTGCCCCTGGCAGGGTGCTGGGCCCATTGGGATGGTCTGCCCCTGGAGACTGATGGACTCGTTGCGGTTTCAAGGTGCTCTGGGGGAGTTACCCTCTGGCCTTGATGACCGTCTCATCGATGACCTCGTTGAGCTATGGAATATTTTGCTAACAAAAGCCATCAATCAAACAGCCCCCAGACATCCGCTACCCAGACAATGGCCCTGCAGACCACCTTGGTTCTCTGAGGAACTGTGTGTCCTGACGCTAGAGGGGCGGTGGTTGGAGTGATGGTGGCATAAATCTCATGCTGAAGTTGACAGACTGTGACATAGAGCTAGTTTACAAGTCTATGACGTGGCTATGCAGATAGCAAAGAGCGAGTTCTTTGCTGCCCTCATAGCGGCCGCAAAATCCCATCCAGCAGAGCTGTTCTGGGTGGTGCGGGGGCTGGTCAGTCCGGCCTCCCTCAACCTGGGGGTTGAGTCATCTTCTGTCTGCTGTGACCTTTTTGCGGATTATTTTGCAGATAAAATCGCTTGGATTCACCAAGACCTCAATGCCGCACTTAGTATAGTGGAGGATGTAGAGCTTGTAGAAGCCCCAGCTTGTCCAATTTTATGGGATCACTTTCAATTGGTGATGCCCGCTGACATGGTGGGGGTGCTTGGGGCTGTTCGAGCCACCTCTTGTGAACTAGATCCATGCCTGTCCTGGCTGATTAAAAGCTGCCAGGAGACATTCAGGCTGGTTTGGCCGGGGTGGTCAATGCCTCCCTGCAGGAGGGCAGAGTGCCAAGCTGTCTCAAGGAGGTGGTGGTGTGGCCTCTGCTCAAGGAACCATCACTTGATGCTGACTCCCCTGCCAGCTATCGACTTGTCTCTAACCTTCCCTTTTTAGGGAAGGTTATTGAATGGGTAGTGGCTCAGCAGCTCCAGGGGCATCTCGACCACGTCGGTTATCTTGATCCTTTGCAGTCTGGCTTCCATCCGGGGCATGCACTGAGACAGCACTTGTGGCCTTGGTAGATGATCTTCACCAAGAAAAAGACATGGTTCGATCGACCCTATTGGTCATTTTTGATCTGTTGGCAGCATTCAATACCATTGACCATGAGATGTTGTTGACCTGCCTGCGGAACAGTGCGGGGTCATCTTACCGAGACCTTGTGTGTTGGGTCTCACAGGGTTCGGTTTTGTACCCGCTCCTGTTCAACATGTATGTGCAGCCGCTTGGCGAAGTGATCAGAGAGTTCGTGGTGAGGTGTCATCAGTATGTGGATGACACCCAAGTGTATCTCTCATTTTCCACTGACCCAAGCCCGGCTGTTTCAGTGCTTACCCGGTGTTTGGCAGCTGTGGGGGATTGGATGAGGGCTAACTGATTGCGACTGAATCCTGAAAAGACGGTGGTGATGTTAGTGGGTAGGTCAGTGGAGTTGACAGCTCCATCCATCAATTGGGTTTGTCCTCCGCTGACATCCCAGGTGTGGTTAGACTACTGCAACGCTCTTTACTTGGGACTAGCTATGGTGACTGCTTGGAAGCTGCAGCTGATGCAGAATATGGTGGCCTGGCTCTTGGTGGGGTTGGGCCACCGGGAGCACATTACAGCAGTGCTCCGATCTCTGCACTGGCTGCCAGTAGTATTCCGGGCCTGATTCAAAGTGTTGTTTTTAACCTATAAAGCCTTACATGGTCTGGGCCCTGCTTATCTGCGAGACCGCCTCACTCCTCGGGTCCTGGATCAGTCCCTACAGTCGTCCGGGGGCGTGTGGCTGGAGGTCCCCTCAGTTTCCCGGGGGACTACGCAGGGCAGGGCGTTCTCAGTGGCTGCGCCGCATGTTTGGAACTCCCTCCTGGTAGGGGCGCATCTAGCCCCAGACCTTCCGGCCTTCCATAAGAATTGAAAACCTGACTGTTCCACCAGGCGTTTGGTGAGGGAGAGGGGTAATGGTGGGTGGGGTTGGGGGGNAAAGATATGCAAAGTTAAGTGAGGTGAAGAGTTTCTTTTCCCAATAGAGGCTCTGCTAGGGGACAGAGTGGCCCTCAGACAAAGTTTCTGGGGGTGATGAGCTGCGTAGCTAGCAAGCTGACATATTGGGTCAACTTTATAGACCACATAGCTACCGGAATAGCGACTATGGTGAACCTCATGGTTATTCATTAAGCTGAGCAATTTTATTATAATTTTAGCAAAATATGGTGACAATTTGTACCATCCAATCAGACGCTTTATCTCACTTCCCATTTCTTATTCTGACCTGCGAACCTGGCCTTCATTTCTCTGTCTATTGGCATAACTTCAACTAAGGACAAGGTCAAATTAGCCGTAGGCCTCCCAGCCTATTCCCTATTCCTCTTTTCTGTTAGCCTGGTTTTACTTATGTGAAGCAGCCAGCCAGCATATAGCTATTAACCAAATAAAATATTAAAATATGCCTCACAAACTCACCTACCAAAAATAAAGCAATCTATTTCAGTTCATAGTGACTTGTGTCCCTCATTACCTAGTGTATGTTGTCTATCTGTGGAGATTCAAGTTTGTGTATGGTTGCACTAATGTTTTGTTTACAGCATTCAGATATCAAATCTCAAGGGACTGGATATTTAATAGAAGATTATAAATGTGCATGTTAAACATCAATACTTAATCAGACACTGCTTCTTTAGTCTGGTAGCTTCCGTTGTGACATCTTAACTGTGCCAAATAAAAAAATAAATAAATGGGTCAACAGCTCTACTCAGAGCTCTTATACACATCTAGATGTGTATAAGAGACAGGGAGAGGGGTAAGGGTGGGTGAGGTTGGGGGGGGGGGGTCTAGATGTTTACTTTTAGGGTTAATGGTGTTTTATGATGTTTAAATTGTTTTAAATTGTTTTATATTTTATATGCTGTTGTCAGCCGCTCTGAGCCTCTGAGGCAGGGAGGGCGGGATATAAATATTGTTAAATAAATAAATAAAATGTAAATCATCTGGATAAAGAATGAGAGCTTTGTTTTTGAATATTTTGCTTGTATGAGCATTTTACTGCTGAAAAATGCAGAGTACTCAAAGGCAACACAGGGTCACAGAATGTAGCTTTTCCAAAGCTTTTCCAGTGCTGAAAACACTTGTAAGTAACAGGAAATTGATTCATTTTGATACAACAAAACAACCTCTTACTAAGAATTATTGCCTGCCAACTGCAAGTTTGGAATACAATACTTAACTGCAATCAATAACCTTTTTATATTTGAATAAATGTTGAAAAAGCCACTTATACCTTGGTTCTTTTGGCCAGGGCAATAGCTGAGTGCATTAACCCAAGATTCCTTGGGTCCAGCCACATGAGAGACTATCTCAATCTGCGCAAGGTTAACACAGGAGGCATTGGCTCGTCTGCCCGGCGGCCATCAGTTCACCCCTCTATAACGTGATGTGCCTTCCAGAAAAGGCTAGGGATGGAGCACGGAGTAACATTGCCCAAAGTGGGTCAAAGCTGCCCAAAGTGGGTTAATCCCATGTGTCCAGGTCATATACCCGTGCTGCAAGGCAGGGTCTGCGGATTGGGCCTGAAGGAGGGCACTCCTCCCATTCACCTAACCGATCGTGGGGGAGGAGGCCTGGGAGGAGAGGTACACTCCTCTGGGGTCCCCCCTCCCCTGATCAGCTGTTGGGTGGGTAGAAGGCTCACTCACGCTCCTCCCAGGCTTCCCTCCCCTGTAATCAAGCTGTCAGGCCAGCGGAGGAGTACACGTGTGCTCTTCAGGATTGGCCCTCCCAGCTCAGGTGGCTTCACCCCTTATATAATATTGTTCTTACCCACTACTATTGGCTACTTCTAACAGACCTATATTTTCAACTGCTGCTAACGAAAATGACTACTTGTAGACGTATTTGAGAAAATAGAGCCCAAATGCCATCTTCACCATGTTAAATGCTTGTACTACCTAACTTCCATGACTCAGTTGGGTTAGATAACATTCAGATACAGATTAGTATTTTATATTTGATAGGATGTTCACCTCAAGAAATCACTGTAAAGGTGAAGGATTAAAAAGGGCACTGCCAGTGTAACTTGCTGAAATGAAATTCATGCTACAAACACGTTTGAAAAATCATTTACTTCTCATTTCAGAAATGAACAGTCCCTCCAAATTGAGACCTGCAGGGCTCTCTGGTTGATAATCTGATTTTCACTTGTGTCAAGATGAATAATCAGGGGTGAATTAAAGGATGCAGGAGCCTCATACTAAGTCATACTTTGAGACACTCCATCCAGGCCACCTACTTATTCACTGCATCAGTGCACAACCACTGATGCAACCACTGATGTGTAATGCCTGCTCTCAGCCAGCTGCCTCCATTGCACCATCCATGTGAGGAGACACTTCTCAACTCTGCATGAATGATCCTGGCAAAGTGTTTTGGAAGGGAGGAGCCAGATGCAGCAGAGTTGGGGGGTGAGGGCAGGCAGAATAGGGCGGGGAAGTAGACAGGGCTTCTGCATAGGGCCCTACTGTTTCTCCAGCTAACCTGTTCCTGAACAGCAGCTACAATGTGAGTCCTGGGGCCCCTGCAGCAGTTGCTGTCCAGGCTAAGCAGATCATTTCTGGCCATGGCTCTCACCACTCAGTGCTCACCTTCCTTCTCTGCCTGTT
>QEPC01000119.1:3419121-3434016 GCA_003113815.1 Sphenodon punctatus | reverse complement strand
AAAGGGGGTAAGGGATCCACCGTTCTCATTGTTAGGGTGATTGGGTTATAATGGTTTTGTTCTTTAACAGGTTTATCGTTGGCTGGTCATTTAATAAACAGTTGCGGCCAGTTCACCCAAATCTATGTGTCTGTGTGTTTATTTGAAAAGTGCCTTATTTCCTGTGCGGGGACAAAGAAAACTTTACTTAACAGAAGTAATTTATCCAAACATAAGACAAGGAGGACAATGGATACCAGCTACAGAATGTAAATTAGATGCACAGAAAAATGAATCCGAAATCAGACCCAGTTACGCATAAATGATTTCACACAGTACTTATAAATGATCCAAAGAGTAAAAGGAATAATAAATGCTAAAATAAATGGTATCTAAAAATCCTAAGTGAGAAGTGATCTATATTAGAAAAGTCTCTTTGTATGAGGTGGCCAGCCTTCTCGAGTTGTCAAATCTTACCCACTAGAAGAAGATACAAATTGTCACCATATTTTGCTAAAATTATAATAAAAAGATATGCAAAGTTAAGTGAGGTGAAGAGTTTCTTTTCCCAATAGAGGCTCTGCTAGGGGACAGAGTGGCCCTCAGACAAAGTTTCTGGGGGTGATGAGCTGCGTAGCTAGCAAGCTGACATATTGGGTCAACTTTATAGACCACATAGCTACCGGAATAGCGACTATGGTGAACCTCATGGTTATTCATTAAGCTGAGCAATTTTATTATAATTTTAGCAAAATATGGTGACAATTTGTACCATCCAATCAGACGCTTTATCTCACTTCCCATTTCTTATTCTGACCTGCGAACCTGGCCTTCATTTCTCTGTCTATTGGCATAACTTCAACTAAGGACAAGGTCAAATTAGCCGTAGGCCTCCCAGCCTATTCCCTATTCCTCTTTTCTGTTAGCCTGGTTTTACTTATGTGAAGCAGCCAGCCAGCATATAGCTATTAACCAAATAAAATATTAAAATATGCCTCACAAACTCACCTACCAAAAATAAAGCAATCTATTTCAGTTCATAGTGACTTGTGTCCCTCATTACCTAGTGTATGTTGTCTATCTGTGGAGATTCAAGTTTGTGTATGGTTGCACTAATGTTTTGTTTACAGCATTCAGATATCAAATCTCAAGGGACTGGATATTTAATAGAAGATTATAAATGTGCATGTTAAACATCAATACTTAATCAGACACTGCTTCTTTAGTCTGGTAGCTTCCGTTGTGACATCTTAACTGTGCCAAATAAATAAATAAATAAATGGGTCAACAGCTCTACTCAGAGCCAATAAGAGTATCACAAAGTCAGCCACTGGAAAGAGGGTTGTGTACGTGATCTGTGTTGCTGACAATAAAATCTAACTGTATCACTTCTGCAGTCCATTAAGCAATTATTAACATATTTAGAACCCAAATTGTCCCTCAGTTACTATGCAAATAAATGTCATCCTGCGTACCAGTGTACCATTAAAAATATATATTTTTTAAAAAATTTATGATAATTTAAAGCTGAGGAAAAGTTTGGAACTTAAACCTAGAATTTTGAAAGCATTTTGTAAGGGACAAAATATTACATGGTGTGATGCTTGGAGGAAGTGGTTGTGGGGGTTTGGACAACCCTCCCTGCCATACATACACGACAAGCTTGACTCACCTTAATAGTTATGAATTCAAGTGTACACCATCACAAGGAAACACCAATGAGCAGATGCTCATCCACTCACTCTTGTTTTTAAAATCAGGTTATTTTATAAACAACAAACACCACCACCAAACCCTTCTTGCTCTCATTCAGAGGCATATTTTCTGACCAGTGTACTGAATTTTCTAAACAGAACATGTCTTCCCTCTTACATAGGACTTTCAAAATAGTCTTTGTTGTAGCTAGAACTGCACATATATACAAGATAGAAAAATCAACTGAGAAGCTCTGTAAAAAGCCATAAAGGATGCCTGCATCAAAATCAGAAAGTCCCCTCCGCACTTACCTGAATGGATTCAGCTTTCTCGCCTCTCGGGAGGTTGTCCTCTCACAAGAGGAAAGAGAGGGGGTTCTAAATACCCCTGGTGGGCCCGGAGCAAGCAATTGCTGCGCTAGACTGCATAGGCAACAAAACGTTTTTGGTTGTTGCCTTTGCGGCCTTGTGATGGCTAAGAGTAAGAGAAGTGCAGCAGGTCAGCCGCAGGGCAGGAAGAGGCCTTGGAGCGGTGGAAGGAGCAAGTCCAGTGGCCATGGTGGTCTGCCTCAAGGGGTTCAAATACTGACAGCAGAGCAGGCCCCAGGTGAGGGAAATATCCTGCATGTGGGGGAGGAGGCGGTGCTAGTGCCAGCAGCCAGGGATCTTCCCATTGGAGGGTCAACCGGAGGGCTGGTGCTTCTTGCGTGTGGAACCAGGAGGCTGTTTCCTTCTTTTGATCAGGAGGATGACAGGGCCCAACCAGGCCCATCATGGTTGGATCGGGGACTGGAGGAGTCTGCCCCTGGGATGTGGATAGGGGTCCTGGGTCTGGGGAAGATTTGATCGGGGACCGGGCCCTGCTGCAGGAGCTTCTGGACTGGATCCGGGTACTGGAGGCAGGTAGAGCAGCAGCAGCCGCACCAGTGGTGGGAGCTGCTTCGGGTTCCACAAGAGGTGAGAGCGCTGGTGTGGGCCCCTTAGGCTCTGTGGGGTGCAACTTTAGTTGGGTTGGTAATTGCCACTTTGGGCGGTGGTCAAGTGACTGTGCATGGTGTAACCCAGCTGGAAGGAGGATTCCAGTATACTTTTCCCCATGGGGGGTGTGGGGGAGAGTGCGTGGTGAGACTGCTGGTGTCCCCTCTCCCCCCCCAACTGGATAGTGCCCAGGATGAGCAGCAGCCTCTTTTCATAATGGGAGGTGTGAGTTCTCTTCAGCTGAGCTCGGTAGGAGTTCAAATGTGGTCACCCCCACCTTGCCTCTGCCACCTGGGGGAGCTCAGGGGCAGTGTGGGTCTGGGTCTCAGCAGCAATGTATTATTGGGTTCGCACTGCTGCAGCCTGTCGCTGTGGTGTTAGGGGCAGGTGGCCAGGGATCTCAGGCCTCGGGGGGTTGCCACTTGCTGGTGATTTGATGCAGCAGTCTTTTCAAACGCAAGGGGAAGTTTCATTGCCATTAGCTGGTGATCTTGTGAAACAGCCTCTAGGGACACAGGGAGGAGCTTCATTGCCACTAGCTGGTGGATTTGTGCAACAGACATTAGGGACACAAGGGGAGCTTTATCTCGAGGACTATGTCCTAGGGGATCTCAAGTAGATGGTTCTGGGTTGAGCCTGCCCTCTGTGAGTGAGCAGGCTTCCTCTGGGGGATCTCAGGTAGGTTCTGACTCTGTGCAGAACTTCCATTTGGATGGTTCAGGCTGGAAATGGGTCGCCCTGCCACTCAATCATTTACTGGGTTTCTTGAGGGGGTGCTGTTGGGTCAGTGGCGCAGGAAGGCCACCCACAACAATTAATGGGATCTGTTATTCCATATGCAGAGGTTTTGGCTCCACTGGGTGAACATCTTCAGGCAACACACGAAAAGATATGGAAAGGGGAGTATATTGACATTTTAAAACTTGATCTCTGTGAGCCTGTCCCTGATTCAAATGAGAAGCAGGAGAAGAGGAAGCAGGTGAAGACGCCAAAGGCTGACCGTAATTTTAACAACTGGCTGTCAGCATATACAATCTACATGGGAGTGGAGGGCATCGGAAGTATTTTGAAGTATTTTGACATCATGCATTGTGTTTATAACAGGGTTTGGGGTTGCTAAGATATGATGAAACCTTTCAGATGAGGGCCTCCATAAATCCTGCAATGCTTTTGGACTTGCTTTGAGTGCATGTTCCAAAGTTCTACACAGTCTAGGTCAGATAGTGGACACGTACTGACCAAAGGGTCACGTGATAGGTCTGAGGGGGACAGTAGAGGGGGCAAATGGGATATTTGAATGTTTTGAATATAACGAGAAGGGGAAATGTTCTTGTTTTCCCTGTCATTTTTGACACAAGTGTACCATGTGCCTCGGACAGCTTTCCATGCTTTACTGCCCATGCAAAAAGCAGGGGAAGAGCAGAGGCAGGGCATGGGTGCGTCAAGGCAGGGTAAGGGTATATCTTCCTCTGGGGTGGGATCTTAGGGTAAGAGTGCCAACTCCAATCAGAGTTGAGTTCCTTCGGGACCGGTTGTCTCACTTTCTGGTACCGAAAGAGGCAGTGGTTTTGATTCATGGTTTTGCAGAAGGTTTTCATATCCAGTTTGTAGGGGAATTCAGGGCTATGGAGTCACCTAAGCTTTCTTATTTAATGGTTTGGAGGGAGTTGCTAGGCCTAAGATTGCAAAGGAGGTCAGTGAGGGCAGAGTGGCAAGACTTTTTCAGGCTCTGCCATTTACTAACTTGCAGGTGTCTGGGCATAGTGCGCAAAAACGCCCCTGGCGAATATCATAGGATCTATCCTCTGTCCTACCAAAAGAGAGGGTTGGTTAATGATGCCATTGATTCTGCCTCAGCCATTGGGGGTTAATTTGGTGATTCGGACTATTGGTCCTAGGCCTTTGTTTGTTCATGCTCATGGCTCCCCGCTAACTGATTATCAATTTGCAGTGGTTTTTCATAAAACGCTGGTGGAGCTAAGTCTCCCCACCCCCTCCAAGAGTTTGATTCACACTCCTTCCTCATTGGGGCTGCTACCATGGCAGAGGGCTTGCCAAAGGACAGAATTTGGGCAAGTAGGTGGTGGAGATCAAAGGTCTTCAGAAAATATGTGAGGCCTGGGGGCTGGAGGAGTGGATCTCTAATGGCGGGCTGGTGAGGCAATTGTTGTTTATGCTGTTATGTTAATTTTTCTTTTTCTTGTTATGCAGATGCAGTGGAGCCTTCTCGGAGAGCCTGAGTGTGGATTATGTGGCACAGCTTGGTTTATTGGGCCCATGTTGATGCTTGCCGGCAGCAACATGCCCCAAATTTACATTTAGATAATTGGGCTGACATTACTTGGTTTGGTTTCTGGGGCTGGAGGTGGAAGCAGTGTATGCCCTGACTGAAGCGTAAGTTATAGGGGGTTCAACCAGACATCCTAGTAATTCACTTGTGTGAGAACGATCTGCCAGGGATGACTAGTCTTGAGATAATTTTGGTGGCATTGGCAGATTTTTGGCACATCAACCAGTTGGCCCCAGAGGTTATGTTAGTGTGGGTTAATATGCTTCCTAGGTTGCTGTGGAGTGGAGCACGTTTCTCGGTAAAAGTGGATAAGGCTCGTAGCAAGGTAAATCGGGCTATAGGGCGGTGAGTCCTAGCCATTGGGGGGGGGGCGGGATATGATCAACCATGCTGGCATTAGATTTGAGGCAGCTGAGTTGTTAGGAGGGATGGGGTTCACATGTCTCTTAGAGGCAATATTGTATATCTAAGGGGTGTAAGGCAGGGATTGGCAGCAGCATTGCATATCAGGAGGGGTGGGGGGAATTAGTCGTAGTCTATTTCCTCTTTGGCAGTTAGTCAAGGGCTTGTAAGTGTAATTGTCTGGCCAAGGCATTAAATCTGAAGGTGTCATTCCTTTGTGGTGACCAATAAGTTGGGGGGTGTATGTTGGGATTTTCCCACCCCCCTACTATGCACTTGCCCGGGTAAGGATAGCATCCATTATCCTCATTCCATTCCTGATGATTGAATTGGGAAGCTGTAGAGCTCAGGGTCACCAGAGCTCTGGTTGTCTGAGCTGGGAGGGGGTCCATTCCCTTGGATGAGCTTCCTTAGAGGCTCACCCCTGTTTGGTCCTGGACCTTGATAATAGCTGGATACTCCTGTTGTTTAATGTTGTTGAATTTATATTCAATACAGGATGCTGCCTGTTTGATCCAATAGTGTGTCTGTCTCATTCGTCGGCCTGAGGAGGAGAGGGAAAACTATTACGGTATATTTGAAGCTTCTGGCAGAAACCAGATCAGAAAAATATCTTCTAAAGCACTTGCTTTCTATAACTAGGAAATTTCTTAAGCAATATATAGGAAGCAAATCCTGTCATTCTGTCAATCTAGGAAACAGCCAACAGAACTACATGACAGCCAGCAATGCTCAGCAGTCACCCTAATTCCACTAGCTGTAGCCATTTGTATTATCACTAGTATAACACTGTGTGCCAAAATACAAGGCAATATTAAAAGCAACATAACAGCTGATTAGTGATAATGATACTGAACGACAAGGTTAATTGGTTTTTCTTCTTTGCAAACCTTATCACCACGATCATATAATTAGATATGACCACATGATTTTAAACTTGAAAGTGGACACTAGTATTTGCAAACATTTAAGATTCACTATCAGGTATAACTTTCAGAAGAGAAAGCTAACCAAGCAGTAGCAATTAGCACCTCAAACCATACATACAAGTGTATAAATAAATACAAAAAGCAACATAGGAACTCTGCAAATTAATTAATTAATTATTATTATTATTATTATTATTATTAACCATGCACCTATATTGTGCTCAGGCGGGGGGAGGCACAAAACAGTTAGTTGCACAGACAATTAGATTAGTAGCTTTATAGCTGAAATTATTTTCTAACATGGAGTTACAAGCTGCTAGAGGAAGGTTTCTGTTCAGAAAACTTGAATTAATTATATGGGGGGCACAAATGAACTAGTTATGGGGAGGGAGTTTAAAGACAGTATTCCTTAGCAATAATTTCATTAAGAAAATTTGGTGAAATAGCAGCCATAATAATGTCAGAACCATATTTGCTGATTTTCCGAGATAGAATAGATATTGCTTTACATCCTAAATTCCTACCTAAGATAGTATAAGTAAGACAGTTGTGAGAATGTGGCCCTTTTTACACGGGCCTCTCCCACCCATGAACACCCAGATTTCCTTGTGTTCATGGGTGTGGGAGCCCTGTGTGAACAATGCAATGCCTGCGGTGAGTAGGGGTGCACGAACCCGCCTAACATGCAGCCCCACTTACCCCCCACTCGTCCCCACGTACAGAGCAACTGGGGAAAATGGCGGTTGCTCCATGGGTGCGGATGAGTGGGGGGTGAGTGGGGATGAATGTGCAACCATGTGCATGCCCTGCCCATACACCAGCGCACCCACAGACACCCCCCACCCAATGGAGCCATGTAAAAAGGGCCTGTGAGGAGTCACTCGAAGAAGAATAGAAGGCTGCTGCCTTGTAAACAAGATTCTTCGAGATGTCTCCTAACATTCTCAGAACACCCACCTTTCTAGCTCTGCATGGAATTTTGTTATATTCCTAGAAAG
Source organism: Sphenodon punctatus (assembly GCA_003113815.1). Classification (NCBI taxonomy): domain Eukaryota; kingdom Metazoa; phylum Chordata; class Lepidosauria; order Sphenodontia; family Sphenodontidae; genus Sphenodon; species Sphenodon punctatus. The sequence goes on along the minus strand of QEPC01000119.1, from coordinate 3,426,746 downwards.
GGTTGGAAGGAACTGTCATTCTGAGGGGAAGAATGCTTTTTATACTAGAGAAGCTTGAGACCATCACGTGATCTTTATTTGAATATGGTGAGCATGCACAACCCAGTTGTGAGAATATTAGGATCATCTGGAAGAACCTTCTTTACAAGGCAACAACCTTCTGATCACTCACATGGGAAGGAGTTTATTTATTTATTTATTAAATTTGTACCCCGCCCCTCCTGTACTCAGCTCGGGGTGGCTTCGAATCATAAAATACAATTTAAACAATCCAAAACATTAAAATACCATATAAACATTTAAAATAAAACATAAAACAGGACCTGGGATATAAATTACTTGGGATAGGGGGAAATAAAATCCACTACCCACCCCCTCCCCAAAGGCCTGGGTGAACAACCAGGTCTTGCATTTTCGCCGAAATATTAACAGGCTCAGGGCCAGATGGGCCTCCTCCAGTAGGGAGTTCCAGAGACATGGACCGGCCACTGAGAATGCCCTCCCCATTGTGGCCCCCCACTTAACGCGGGGGACCTCAAGGAAGGCAGCTCTGGTGGACCGCAGGAGCCTCTCCGGGGCGCGGGGGGCGAGGCAGTCCCTGAGGTATGAGGGACCGAGACCATGGTTTACAAACAGCTTTATCTCCCAGTCCTATCGGTGTCCCGCTGCTGCTCCTGCAGCAGCACTACTAACATGCAGAGGCAGGTGAGGGATGAGGACCCCCCATAATGTGGGGGTGCCCTGCACCCAGGCCTCCTCTAGCCCAGCCCTGGTGCAGGGCTGCTGCCGCGGGGCCAGGAAGAGGTCCCTGGGACCTAGTGGCCCTCAGCTTTATGCCAGGTTCATTCAATGGATGCTACACCCCTGTCTGGGGGGCAACCCTGCTAGCAGTCAAGCTAAAAGACTATTTGACATCTGATGATGCACCTTTGAAGTCCTGGTGCATGGCTCATTGATGTCTACAAGAATCTTTGAAAACCCATCAGCTCTGGACACACCTTACTGAAGAACCTATAGGGGAGGATTCTTTTTCTTCAATGGTCATGGAATGATACAAAAATTTTGGGTAAAAGTTAGAACTTTTTCACACACACCTGTCTATGTATCCATAAGCTTAACTAAGGCAATGTCTGTTTGTGTGTCTAGAAGCTGAGGTCAGAATTTTATTGTATGCTGCACATGTGTATAGAACTTTATAAAACATTTCAGGTTATAGTGCTGCTGTTTGCTCGATTTGTCAAAGAATCCAGGAAGTAAGACAAACACAGAAATAATTGGTCTATTTTCTGAAGAAACAACAAATTTCTCTGAAGAAAAGAACACTTTTTTTCCCTGAAGAAAAAACAATTCTTTATTGCAGCTGAAACCTGGTTTAAAATCTGCATCTCCAATAAGTCTAAACACCTGTACTGCATGTATGCCTAGGAGAAAGAAAATATTCAATTTCTAATCAGAACAAGGAAGCTGAAGTGCTTTAATCCTAGTCAGGCATCTTTTGAAGATAATTTGCTGAGCAAAAGGGGCCCTGCTGCTGCCTTGTGCGCAGCGGGGATGAATTTGTGCCCGCCCCATCAGGGGAATCAGGCACTTGTAGCGGGGGAGGGAAGCCGCCTTAGGAGTTCTTCCTGGGCGGGTAGGCTCTTGCAGGCTCCAACGTGTTTTGTTGCAGCCTGCAAAGAGCAAGACAGGAGTGGCGCGAAAATGCGCCTGAGTGATTGGCTCAGCTGAGCCATGTGGTGCAGGAGGCGCGCGAACTGCGGCATTCGGCCGCAAGCAGCGCCAGAAGCAGGACGTGTTTTGGCGGAGCGAAGCGGGGAGGCCTCAGGGCTGCGAGTGGTGAGCGGCGGCATTCTGGAGCCTGTAGCAGGGAGTAGCGGGGTTTGGGGTTTTTTTTTTGAAGGCGGGGGGGCAATTCAGTGAAGAACGGGGGTGCATTCAGGGACTAAAGGGAGCAGATGGTGTGGGGAGAGGAGTACCCCGCCCCCCCTCATTCTGTATAGGGTCCGGAGGGAGTAGGACGGCCAGTGGCCTGGGTGTTTGGGGCTTGTGAACCCCCTCACCCTCGTTAGCTTTAGGCAATTCAGCCTGGTGTTTGGGGTGGGCAAGCCACCCCCCTCCTTTGTATATTACAGGCAATTCTGCCTGGAGTTAGCAGGCGAGTTAGCCTGGGGACCCCCCCCCACCTTTCTCTCTCCTTCGGTGCAGCGTGTGGGGGTGGTTGGGCAGAAGACCCCTTCCCCCCCTTTTTTGTTGAGGAAGAATGGGGAGGACTAAGAAAGGACAGGTGGCTGGTAGTCCACAGGGAAAGAGGGGACAGCAAAAGGGGAAAGTATCACAGCCCCCTCCCCTGGCAGCAGATGGACAGGAGAGGGATATTGGGGCTCCTCTAGGGCCTGCTTTTCCACCTCCGGTGGCAGGGCCTAGTGGGGGAGGGGTCCAGTCCAGGCATGTGCAACCAGTTGGGCCTGGTCTTGGGATGGGGGCAGCCCCCCCTGCAAGGGAAGCAGAGTTAGCACCCATGGGTGGTGCAGGTGGGGTGCTGGGTGCTCAAGGTGGGCAGCAGCAGCCCCCTGCAGCGTGGCTCCAGCAAGGGCATAGGCAGACATTTTTACAGGCCATGGAAGCAAGAATGACTGGCTGGGATAATATGATGACCCGGTTGGAGGCGTCGGGCATTTTGGATCCTGGTAGGGTGGGGGTCATGGCTGGGGGAAGGCAGAGCCATAGCTCACATGATCTGTCTGCACAGTTTCAGGACAGGGCTAGACAAGAGTGCGGAGGGCCAGCGGTCGAGGCTCTGGCAGAAAAGGTGAACAGGATGGAGCAGCAGATGACAAGAATTACCCAGCTGTTGAAGGAAGGCGCTGGACCTCATGCCGAAGCGTCCCTATCTGCAAGGAGGCAGGATCATCAGGAGATCGTGACTGCTGCTGCTGCAGCAGGCAGTGATGTTGGTGAGTTGCTCATGCCCCCTGTGGGGAGCAGAGCCGGCTATGGAAGGTGGGGGCATGAGGGAGCTTCAAGGAGTGATGCCAATTGAAGGCGATAGCACCAGGGGGACAGGCAGGGGAATGGTTGTACCCCCCGAGACAGCAACAGCTGGGCAACCAGGGATGGGTCGCGCTGGTGCGATAGGCAGTGGACCGGCTGAAACCCCCGGGACGACGATGGCTGGGCAGCCAGGGGCGAGTTTGTTAAGGGGAGGTTCGGGTCAACTGCCTATTCAGCAGGACCCAAATCGTCTGGTGTGGGTGGACAATGTTTGGCATCCACAGGGGTCGGTAGGGCAGGTTTTGGATACTGGGGTACAGGCTGGACAAGGGGGGTTGGCAGTGGTGCAGGCTGCACCACTGGCTAGTGCGGCTAGTCAAGGGGTAGCAGCAGCTGGTGTGGCTGCACAGGAGATTGCCCCGTTGCAGGGGGGATATGCCCGGGTGTCTGCGCCTTTGGGGGTACACCTCCTGCAATCAGTGAGGGAAAAAATCTGGAAAGGAGATTATATTGATCTCTTTGGGATCCTCTTTTGTGATCCAATTCCAGATCCCAATGCACGGCCCGAGTCAAAGGAGTTAGAGAGGGCAAAGAGGCGCAGGATCGATAGAAACTGGGCCAATTGGGAATCCGCTTTCATCGTCTATGCGGGCGTGGTAATGCAGGCATTCCCTGAAAGGGCGGTCGTACTGTGGAAATACTTTGACATAGTGTGGCGGGCATACCTCACAAAGGACGGGTTCAGTTGGCTGTGGTATGATGAATCATTTCGTCAGAATGCAGCAATTACACCCGGGGTGCCCTGGGATGTAAAGGACCACGACTTATGTTTGGAGTGTGTCCAGGGGAAGGAAGTGGTTCGTGCTGACAGTGGCCATATCATCATCAAAGGTGATGGTCAGCCAGTGGATAGTTTTCGTGGTGAGCAATCAAAGAAAGGGCAGCAATCGTTCGCGTGTTGGGATTTCAATGAAAGGCAGTGTTTTCGTTCCTTTTGTAGGTTCCGGCACGCGTGTTTGCAGTGTGGAGGGTCCCACCCCTCTACCAATTGTCAGCGCCAGCGCGGATCAAACCAAAGAGGGAAGAGGGGTTTCCAACCTGGGTCAGGGAAAGGAAACGGGGGGGGGCACAGGCTGGCCCAGGGAAGGGCGCCAACACCAGTTAGGTGGTGGGTGTTGGAGCATTTGTTCCGGGAGTATCCCGACCCAGAGCTAGCTCGTTATATAGTTGAGGGTTTTAAACATGGCTTTGAAATTTCATTTGAGGGCAGGCGTGAATATGCGATAGCAAAGAACCTGAGATCGGTGAAGGGCATGGAAAGGGTCGTCGATATGAAAATAAGAAAGGAATTGGCTGAGGGCCGTATCGCGGGCCCATTTGATTCACTGCCGGTGGATAACTTGAGGGTGTCGCCATTAGGAATAGTTCCTAAGAAGGCTCCCGGGGAGTATAGGTTGATACATCACCTTTCGCACCCAAGGGAGTCTTCGGTGAATGACTTCATTCCAGCGGAGCTGTGCACGGTCCACTATGCTTCCTTTGATCAAGCGGTGGAGTTGGTCCGGGAGTGCGGAAGAGGGGCTCTGATGGCGAAGAGCGATGTGAAATCCGCCTTCCGGCTTTTGCCTGTCCACCCCAAGGATTTTGAATTGTTAGGGTTCGCATTCCAGGGCCAATTTTACTATGATAAAGCGATGCCCATGGGATGCTCTATCTCATGTGCCGTTTTTGAGAAATTCAGCTCCGCGTTGGAATGGATCGTAAAACAATGGGCGAGGTCTCAGCTAATTTCTCATTATCTCGATGATTATTTGTTTATTGGGAGAGCCGGGTCAGCAGAGTGTGCCGAATTGTTGAGGATCTTCCGACAGGTGGCCGAGTTAGTTGGGGTGCCATTGGCGGAGGAGAAGACTGAGGGTCCAGCCCCGGTCTTGACATATTTAGGGATTGAATTGGACTCGTTGGTTCAGTGTTCACGGTTGCCTGAAGACAAGTTGGGGGCACTTCATAGTGACATCGCGGCCTGCATGGGGACTAGCAAGGTGACGCTGCGGGAGTTGCAATCTCTGTTGGGTAAGTTAAACTTTGCCTGTCGGGTTGTGGCGCCTGGCAGGGCGTTTTTATCCCGTCTTTATGCCAAAACGGCCCACGTTTCCTTGCCGCATCATCACATCAGGGTCACCAAGGAGATGAGGCAGGATTTAGAAGTGTGGTTGGAATTCCTCCATTGGCACAATGGTGTCAGCATGTGGAGGGAAGTGCTTTGTCTGGAAGCAGAGCTGCAAGTGCATTCCGATGCGGCAGGTTTGGCTGGGATGGGAATTTATTTTCAGGGGATGTGGTGTTCAGAACAGTGGCCGACCCACTGGGGCACCTCAGGGATGTTAAAGGACCTAATGTTCTTGGAACTATTCCCGATAGTGGTGGCGGTGTATTTATGGGTTGAGCAATTTAGCAATAGGAAAGTGCTATTTTGGTGTGACAATTTAGCTGTTGTGCACATCGTAAAAAGTTTGTCGTCAAAATCCGAGAGGGTTATGCGCCTAGTGAGGTTTTTCGTTTTGTGGTGTTGAAGCACAACATAGTTTTTTGTGCGAAGCATGTGCCAGGGGTGGAAAATGAGATTGCTGATGCCCTTTCTCATTTCCAGATACAACACTTTTGGGAACTCGCTCCACAGGCCAGGGAGAAACAGGAATACGTTCCCCAGGAGCTCTGGAACCTTGGATTTTAGAGGTTATAGAAGCGGTAAAAGGGGCGGTCTCTCCGGCAACATGGCAACAGTACGAAAGGGCGTTGAGGGAGTTTAGTGTGTTTGCGGGGACGAAAGGGTGGTCGTTAGTTTTCCCAGTTCCTCTGCTGCAGGTGGTGCAGTTTGGACTGGCGCTTCGGAAGAAAGGTTTGGCGCCAAGCACGATTGCGGGGAAGTGGTCGGCCCTATCTTTCATGTCTAAGATGGTAGGGAATTCAGATCTGCCGGGCTCCCCAGTTCTTCGGGCTATGCTCGAGTCCTGGAGGCGGCAGGCCAGTGAGAGGGTGGACACACAGGCCCCTATGTCCCCTAAGTTATTAGCAGATATAGTGGGTACGCTGGGGGAGATTTGTGTGGACGAGTTCGAGATTAAATTGTTTCAGGTGGCCTTTGTGATTGCCTTTTTTGCGGCTTTGAGGGTGAGTGAATTAGTGGCGAGCTCGCGTACGGATCAGTCGGGCAGGGCCCTGCAGTTTAGCAACGTGTGTTTGGGAACAGATAGGGTGCAACTTTGTATTCGGGTCTCAAAGACCGATCAGAAGAGGAGGGGGGCCAGGGTGGTGCTTTTCAGATCAGTCGAGCCAAGGATCTGTCCGGTACGGTGTTTAGAATCATTTTTGGCAATAAGACCTGCGATTGTGGGGCCGCTGTTAGTGCACTGCTCTGGTTTGCCTCTTTCACGCTTCCAGTTCATGGCAATCATGAGGCGATGCCTGGCTGGACTGGGGGTAGAGGGAAGGTTCTGTTCTCATTCCTTTAGGATTGGGGCTGCATCCTCCGTGGCAGCCGCAGGTGCGGCTGTAGAGGACATTAAGACAGTTGGCCAATGGAGGTCAGCAGCATACAAGTCATATGTCCGTCCCTTTCAAGGGAAATAGGTTAGAACAGCGTTAGTTGTAGTGACACTGGTTACTTTCTTTATGTTTCAGGGTGGCAACGTGGCCTGGGCAGGAGTGTCGTGTGGATGGTAGGCCACAGTTTTGTTGTTTGGGCTAAAAGGAGGGCTGGGACCATAGGGTGGGGGACCCAGTTGGGGTTGGCCCCTCAAGCGGAGGTGGTATGGAGGGGCAAGAGGGGCATGTTGTGGCCCCAGTTGCTGCCAATGTTCCTGGGCTGGACAGGGCGGTCCCCACCTCAGATTATTTTGTTCCACTTGGGGAAAAACGATCTCACTAGGGGATCGGGTTTGGATTTATCCATAATGGTGCGGCAGGATTGGCTGTGAATTAGGGAAATGTTCCCTAGGACACTGTTGGTGTTCACGGCGCTGTTGCAAAGAATTAAGTGGCCGGGTGTGAACAGTGCGAGAGCAGTGGACCGATCATGCAAGCGGGTTAACAACGAGATCAGAAAAGTAGTAAAGCAGACTGGGGGGTTATGGTTGGTGCACAGTGACATAACATGGACCAGGCCCGAGTTGTATTGGGTTGATGGGGTGCACCTTTCAGATCAGGGTATGGATTTATATTTGGGTAAAATCCGGGAGGTACTGCTAAGAAGCCTGGCTTAAGTGGGTAATTGTTTGGGTGAGTGCGGGGGGCGTTCGAGCAATAAATATTGCCGACCTTGGTGGCGGTGTTCAGTACCATGAAGAAAAACCTTGGAATAGGACCAGAAATTGGCCTTGGTGGCTATGGGAACATCTGGTATGTGTAGGGTGGTAGGCCACCAGGAAATTGGACCCGGGAAGCAGGTGAGGAAGGGGGATCCCCGCTGCTATCCCGGTAGAGGGAGATTGGCGTAAGGTGCCACATGGAAGGATCTAAGCGGTCCCGATGTGGCGCCAGTTGTCAAGTCTTCCCTGGGTATGGCTAAGGTGGTCTAATGGTGGAATGGATTGGACTGGTAACTCCAATCCAGGTAACAACACATGGTACTGAAC
>QEPC01000119.1:3408031-3418072 GCA_003113815.1 Sphenodon punctatus | reverse complement strand
TCGGCCCTATCTTTCATGTCTAAGATGGTAGGGAATTCAGATCTGCCGGGCTCCCCAGTTCTTCGGGCTATGCTCGAGTCCTGGAGGCGGCAGGCCAGTGAGAGGGTGGACACACTGTCCCCTATGTCCCCTAAGTTATTAGCAGATATAGTGGGTATGCTGGGGGAGATTTGTGTGGACGAGTTCGAGTTTAAATTGTTTCAGGTGGCCTTTGTGATTGCCTTTTTTGCGGCTTTGAGGGTGAGTGAATTAGTGGCGAGCTCGCGTACGGATCAGTCGGGCAGGGCCCTGCAGTTTAGCAACGTGTGTTTGGGAACAGATAGGGTGCAACTTTGTATTCGGGTCTCAAAGACCGATCAGAAGAGGAGGGGGGCCAGGGTGGTGCTTTTCAGATCAGTCGAGCCAAGGATCTGTCCGGTACGGTGTTTAGAATCATTTTTGGCAATAAGACCTGCGATTGTGGGGCCGCTGTTAGTGCACTGCTCTGGTTTGCCTCTTTCACGCTTCCAGTTCATGGCAATCATGAGGCGATGCCTGGCTGGACTGGGGGTAGAGGGAAGGTTCTGTTCTCATTCCTTTAGGATTGGGGCTGCATCCTCCGTGGCAGCCGCAGGTGCGGCTGTAGAGGACATTAAGACAGTTGGCCAATGGAGGTCAGCAGCATACAAGTCATATGTCCGTCCCTTTCAAGGGAAATAGGTTAGAACAGCGTTAGTTGTAGTGACACTGGTTACTTTCTTTATGTTTCAGGGTGGCAACGTGGCCTGGGCAGGAGTGTCGTGTGGATGGTAGGCCACAGTTTTGTTGTTTGGGCTAAAAGGAGGGCTGGGACCATAGGGTGGGGGACCCAGTTGGGGTTGGCCCCTCAAGCGGAGGTGGTATGGAGGGGCAAGAGGGGCATGTTGTGGCCCCAGTTGCTGCCAATGTTCCTGGGCTGGACAGGGCGGTCCCCACCTCAGATTATTTTGTTCCACTTGGGGAAAAACGATCTCACTAGGGGATCGGGTTTGGATTTATCCATAATGGTGCGGCAGGATTGGCTGTGAATTAGGGAAATGTTCCCTAGGACACTGTTGGTGTTCACGGCGCTGTTGCAAAGAATTAAGTGGCCGGGTGTGAACAGTGCGAGAGCAGTGGACCGATCATGCAAGCGGGTTAACAACGAGATCAGAAAAGTAGTAAAGCAGACTGGGGGGTTATGGTTGGTGCACAGTGACATAACATGGACCAGGCCCGAGTTGTATTGGGTTGATGGGGTGCACCTTTCAGATCAGGGTATGGATTTATATTTGGGTAAAATCCAGGAGGTACTGCTAAGAAGCCTGGCTTAAGTGGGTAATTGTTTGGGTGAGTGCGGGGGGCGTTCGAGCAATAAATATTGCCGACCTTGGTGGCGGTGTTCAGTACCATGAAGAAAAACCTTGGAATAGGACCAGAAATTGGCCTTGGTGGCTATGGGAACATCTGGTATGTGTAGGGTGGTAGGCCACCAGGAAATTGGACCCGGGAAGCAGGTGAGGAAGGGGGATCCCCGCTGCTATCCCGGTAGAGGGAGATTGGCGTAAGGTGCCACATGGAAGGATCTAAGCGGTCCCGATGTGGCGCCAGTTGTCAAGTCTTCCCTGGGTATGGCTAAGGTGGTCTAATGGTGGAATGGATTGTACTGGTAACTCCAATCCTGGTAACAACACATGGTACTGAACGTGGGGAGTGAGGGTCATTATGGCCAGGTGTCTAACAGTCAGGGTGTACCTCACTCCCCTTAGGACTCACCCAAAATAGTGGTCTCATTGATTGGCTCATGGGCAATTCTGAAAAATTCTATCTAATTGGCGATGAGAAATTAAAAGGGGCAAGGGATCCACCATTCTCATTGTTAGGGTGATTGGGTTCTAATTGGTTTCGTTCTTTAACAGGTTTATCGTTGGCTGGTTATTTAATAAACAGTTCACCCAAAGCTATGTTGTCTGTGTGTTTATTGAGTTGTGCCTTATTTTCTGTGCGGGGACAAGCTTTCTTGACTAATCTTGGGAAGAGACTCCCATGTCTGAAAATAAGGCCGTTTGAGAAGGATGGGGTACTCCTCTTTGGAGACTAAAATGTTCTCTACAAGTTCCATAAACATAACCTAAGAGCATTGCTTTTTAAATAATAAGTCATAGGTAGAAAAACAGAGTTAACTATGAGACCTAGCTAGAATAAATATAATACTTGGATGTTTTTACTGTGTTCTAAACTTGAATGTGTAATGTTTAATGACTTGGATTTGATTCCTTTCAGCAAGTTATTAAGGAACTGTAGTTATTACTGTATGTCTATTAATATCTAAGATCTAGGTCCTACAAACCTCTAATCACAATTATTTCATTTTTTCATTTTTTCACTTTTAATTTCTACCTCGCACTCTCTCACAAAGTGACTCGAGGCGGCGAGAACTACTGCCCTTATAGAACTACTGCCCTTTACTGCAACTAAACCATAGACCTTATGCCTTCTAAGTACAAGCTCAAACTCTGCTTCCCTTACCCCTTCTGCTAGCTCAGCAGCTGGGATAAACTGATAAAGCAGAGGAGGCTAGAACTAGTTATAACTTTCTTAGTTATAAAAACCTCTGTGCTTCTTAAATTGTCTCTAGCCTGTGTAACAGATACTGCACCCAGCTGGCTGCTTGTTCCTTTGTGATTTTAACCCTTAGCTCTGCCCATTAAAACCTCGACTTTTCTTCAGGCTCCTCCCGTAGACATCTATAATGTTTTGTTTTAGTTAGCCTTTGATTTTTGCTATTCATTTGTTTACTCCATTTATAATTAGTTGCCAAATCTATCCATTGTTCAGTTCATGGTTGCTGATTGTCTGATATTCCATGATACTCTTTTAAGTTCTTGGCAACTTTGTGGTTTGTGCATTGTGTAGTGTTTTTATTTTTCAATTTGTTTTACTCTATTTTTATTTTATTTCTCTAATAAATTGTCCAATTTAAAGTGGTTCTATGCCTTGTTTTGTGTAATTCTCTCAGCTGTCAGAAAAAAGCATAGCAATGGAATTTGGGATTGTGCATTGCCCTTAGTTTGTCTTCTGCATGCAACATTCAACATGCTCATCTGTACTCCATCTTTTGGTTACTTTTCCTAGCTAGCTCTGGGGGAGAAAATTAGTATTTTAACAGTTTTGTTAATTCAATCATTTTGCTAATTTTCCCCAAATTAGCTTGTGCTCTCATATTTCTGTATCTATTTCTTTACCCACCACACTGAGCCTGAAGAAGCCCATATGAGCTGCTGAAAGATCAGAGGGGACAGAAAATCAGAAAACACCCCAAAGAAGATCTTTTTGTGCTTTCTTTCTTCTTGGACATTGGAAGAAAAAAAATAATCTAAGATTTTAATTTAATTTTTCTTGAGGTTTAAAAGCTGAGTCAATAGCTTTTTTGGTTTAAAGTGAATTCTCTCTCCAAGTGGTTTTCCGTAGTCTCTCAGCTGTTTTTAAATTTGATTTTATGTTTGGTTTGGGTTAAAGAACACCAGAAAAAGCATTCAAAAGGGGGTGGGGAATAAAGAACCTTTCAGAAAGCAGTGCCCTGCAAGGAAATCTGCATCCTTTATTTGGTAAACGTATTTGCTTTTCTTATAGAAATGAAACATTTATCTGGATGTCAGTTTATTTCAAAATTCTGAAACTCTTCAGATAATGGATTTAGAAGTGATTGCTTCTATTTACACAAGGTATTTTTTTACCTGTCAAGTATTTGACACAGTCCTTGTTTGAAAATCTGATGGGCATTTTTAAACAGAATAAATGCTACAAGTGGATTGTTCCCTAGGACAACCAGACAGAAAATTATTTGCCTTCTACAGATAAGTTCAACCAATAGTGGAGCTTACTTCTACTGCTACAAAAAGGCATCTGCAGGTGCATTCATCAGAGCATAAAGTACAATGATTCAAGTTGTTCAAAAGATGTAATTTTATGAAATTGATACTTCCATGATTTTGAATACAATTTATTTCCACAGCCAAGCTTGCCTTGCCAAAAATGTGCTCATGAGTTCTTTAGCTGAGTGTTTATTCAATGTAAGTCTTAGGAAAAGGGGGGTTGGGGGGAGAGAGTATAGGGCACTTTTTAGCATGAAGAAATGTTCTGGCTGCCCTGACAAGCAGGTTTGAAAAAAAGCATACAATATGTAAGACATGACACAGAATGCATAATGCATTCATATGTAAGAAAAAACATTTGCTTAAGCTGCAAGTAAACGCCATATAAAGTGCTTTTTATCCACATGTGAGATATAAAACGTACAAACAATGCTTAAATTAAGTAAGGAAAAAATATTTCAAATTGTGTTAACTCTTACTTTAGACTTATATGGAATGACATACAACTGATTAGCCTTTAAGGAAAGATTAGGGGGAAAATAAGGGCATGGGAGTGGAAAGAATTTCAACATCTGAACACTGAAACATGGACCAGGTTGTCAAATGGTGGACACCAAAAAGTTCCTACAGTTTATGCTCAAATTTAAAGAGAAATTGAGCATTCTGGGTTAATGGGAGCTGAGCAGTTTTGAAATTTGACTGTAGGAAAGCAAACGTTTGGTACATCTGCATAGGGGACACTTGGAAGCACAAATAATCAATCAGGTACAGGACACAAATATATGTGTTCCCATATATCTGAAAGATCACCTGTCCTACCATGTTCCATCATGGCCCATATAGTCAGTGAGGAGCACCCTCTTGCAGGTTCCATACGTTACACTTGTCCACGGGATGGGGGTGCGCCGGAGGGCGTTCTCAGTTGCTGCCTCGGTTTTGTGGCACTCCCTTCCCCAGGAGGTTCACTTGAGCCCAAACCTAAGCATCTTCCAGAGGTGGTGTAAAACATTTTTATTTGAAAAAGCATTTGGCGGGCGGGGATAGGAATTGGTTGTGTTTTGGGGTAGGGTTGTGGGGGAGGCTGGGAGTTTTTATAATTGGATTTTATTCTTATTGTTTTATTAGCTGTGAGCTGCCCTGAGCCTCTAAGGGGAAAGGCGGGATATAAATCTGAACTAAATAAATATATAATAAATAAAATAGATAGACTTGAAGTTCCCAGAGATTATACATCTAAAACCTCACATGTTTATCCACATCCCTCCTCCACACCACATACATTCTACCGTTCTTTAAGAATGGCATTTCCAGTCCCATCAGTATATCTATTTTAAGTTTCCAATTTCAACAATTGAGGAGGACACAAAGAGAGAAATAATTCCATTCTGTTGAAGTATGACCAAGGAAATGTTTAACTGCGTGCAATAGCATGATTTAGTTCTGATTAATGGCCCCCTTCATGCCAATTTCATCTGTTTAACCCCAGGCTGCACACCTAGTTACTCATTCAGCTTATCAACATGATAAAACAACACTGGAAAAATACAACCACAATAACTAGTGCAAAACATGTACAACCAGTTAATTCTGATTATTAGAATAAAATGTAATGGCATTTGGATATATTTATTTGGCTTGTATTTCAAAACTAAGAGGTTTTTGAACATTATTGTACACAGTTTATCTGTACTAGTCCTGAAATGAGTATACTCATCCGAGATGTACTATCTGGTTTGCAATTTGCGAACTGGGTAAGAGACACTACTCGTGTATTATCCAATGTGTATGTATGCCCACAGAATTGGCACGGCACTGTAAGCACTTGAAAAAAATTATTCAGATAATGGGCCTGATCCCATGCACTGCGCACATCTTCATTGCGGGCACATTGTGTTGTGTGAAAAATGCACGCATGTGCGCACAGGGGTGTGTGCGTCTGCACGATCCGCGGGGCACAGGATCAGCCCTAATGGCTGCAGTCCAAACCCTGCCCCAAATGCTGTGCGGAATATATTTATGTAAATAAAATGAAAGAGCCACTCCTAGTTTCACAACTCAGGTTGCATCCTACATCTATTATGGTAAATGGGAGCTCAGATTTAATTATTTTTTTAAAAAAGAGAACAGGAAGGAAATACAATGACATCTAGCACCCTTGGCCCCGGCACAGTAATCATAAAGCTTAGCTACCTGGCCACACCGCAACTGCCCTAGCCTAGCTATCTTGTTGGGCACTATGGAGAGTCTTTCCCCTGATGGCTGAATAAAAGACTCCAGCTAGCACTTTCTCCTATCGCTCTGGTGATAGAAAAGGGCAGAGGGGACTGATATTAGGTGTGTGCACTAGAGACCCATGTCATTTTTCATTTTCATTATTTAAATCAGTCATTTTCTTTTTCATAAATATCAAAATTACCTATTCGTTTTTGCTTTCATTTTCAATTTCCAGTGGTTTCAATGGAAAACACATTTTCAGATGTAACGTTTTTGTTCTTCATTATATTTAGATGAAACTTGGGGAAATTGTACCTATAATGGAATGCACTAGGTGTGCCAAGTTCCAGAATTATTGGATGAAATACTCAGGTTTATGAGCAGTTGAATTATGCTATTTTCAAAAGTCTGCATATACATTCCTGGCTGTACCTTCTTTGTCTCTCATATAATGTGGATGAAACTTGGGATGTAGGGCCCCATGTTTAATATCTATGCCAACTTTTAGAAGGATTGGATAAAAGATCCTGGTGGAATAGGCAATTAAATTATAAATGTATGTCTGACTGTAACATCTTTGTAGTCCAACCAGTGTACATGAAATTTAGCAGGACTGTATCTCCCACTTTCAGTATCATCTATGCCAAATACCAGAAAGATTTTATAAAGGGTTGCAGTTTTATATGCCTTCACAGCATATGCAGAGAATGACCCTATGCCAGGGATTCTCTTACATGTCACTGTGGTATAAAATTGGTTTGTGATGCCAATTGGCCAGCAGAAAGGTCAACCAACTATCCTCATTCTGTGCTGTGATAATCCTGAATTCACTCCCCCACTTGTTAATGGAAAGTCAGAAGCATCTGTTTAGGAAAGAGCCAATAGAGATCCTCAGATGTCCTCTGTCACAGTGCTGCAGGATGTGATTGTGATGATAATTTGCCAGCCTGAATGTTTAAACTATGTCTCCTGATTGCTGGTATGCTATCCCCAAAGTCCCAGTTATGTCCCTTCTATGCCTGCCTGAGAGCCACCCTCTATGCCCACCTCGAAGCCACCACCGCTTGATCCTATAAAGATAGAACTGGCCAGTGAATGTGTCTGTACATCTTTTGGATTGCTCCCCATCCTCCCTCCTACATTTTACCTCCCCCTGACATACCAGGTGCCTGCCTCTCTGGCACTGCATGTGCTGCTATTTATCTGAATAATGGTCTTCAAGGGGACAACTTCAATTGCTTATAAAATTGGGTCCCTTTATCAAATTATCCTTTAGTTTAGCAGAAATAACAGGGAAGGTGTGTGATATATTTCTGCCAAATGTCTTGTAAACAAGATGGAATATAAAAATGTTACAGCCAGAAATGCATTTTCAAGTTAATAGGTTATAGCATCAGGATACTTTATCCAATATTTCTGAAATATGGCAAGTGTGTTAAACCTGTGAGGGACATAGTGTTACGAAGTTTCATTCAAATAAAACGAAAGATACAAAAAAAAAAAAGTTGTAGCCAGTAATGTGTTTGGAGCTTTTCTTAAAATCACAACATTCAATTGCTTCTAAAATTAGTCTCATTTATTCAATCTTTTTTAAGTTTGGTACATCGAGTGCCCTCCATTGGGGGTACAATATTTCCAAGTTTCATCAGAATTGAATACGAAACAAAAGAGGTATAGCCGGAAATACGTTTTTCTGTTTTCCCCCATTATTTCAAAAAGAAAAAATCATGCTTGTTTTTGTTTTTGTTATTATTATTTGTCATTTCTGTTTTTACAATAATGAAAAAGAAAATCAAAATTTTCTTTTTTGTTTTCATTATAACAAAAATGACATGCACACCCCTATAGGCCAAGGGTTCAAATTTGGACCCTGTGCTAATCTGAAAGTGTGATTTCCTGCATTTGTAAATTTACAATGGGAAACAATACTATAGGGTCATCCTCCTGTGTTGAGATTCTCTGATACTTAGATACTACTCCTTTTCTTGATGCTGCCTTGAACCCATGGTTCACATTCTCTCTCTCTCTCTTTCTCTCTGTCTCTCTCTCACATACACACACACACACTTTAAAATCCAAAATGGATATGAGAGTACTTGTTCATTGTGAGTATTGTTTGAGTACTCACAGTATAAAAAAAATAAGTATTACTCACAAGTAATAAATTCACTAGTTGTTTAAGCTCTTCTCTGCACATATATAGAATGTGCTATAGTGTCAATACATATAATTGCCGTGCATAGGGTGGCACAGATAGCATTTTGAAAACTGGCAAAATTGTGGAAAAGTAAGAATGTGAGAAGGAAGGCAAAATGAAGGCTGGTGAAAGAACTGATGGGGACAGTTGAGACCCATGGTTGTGAATTCTCAACTTTTAAAGTCACTATAATCAGGCACAGACATTCAAGATTGACTGCTTTTGTCTCATGCTAAAAATTCCTTGAATGGCTAAAATGACAAATGAAGTATTAGTGAAAGCTGAAGAAAGTAGATGTTTCCTAGATTTGAGCAAAATGCACAAACTGTCATTTCAGTCACATGATATGAAGGGATGGAACTCTTGAAAAAAGTATTCATTGGGATGATTGCCCATACAAGAGGCTGAGCCAAACCCTATAGTCCCATGGTTGAAGGACTTAATGGATTGTTTATTACTAAACATCTATAGTTTAGTGAATAAGGCTTGTAATAAGACTGAATGGCAAAGACTTGTCCATACAGCCACTTATATTTGCTAGACAGAGAAGACAATTGAAGAAGAAGATATTATCTGTATCATGTGTTCAAGTCCTTACCAATTCCAGACAATCTACTATGTAAGTAGTGCAAACTTTAGTATAGTATAGTATAGTATAGTGGGCCGACTTTAGAATTTGCAGGGACCAGGGTGAAGATAAAATGCGGGTCCCCTGGTGGCTCCTCTCCAATTGGGGGCACCCTCTGCATGGCATTTTCAAGGTGAAAACTGTAGCCACTGTGGGGCCCGTGGAAATATCAGGGCCCAGGGTGGTCTTCCTGGGTTGCCCTGTGACAAGGCTGTCCCTGATGGTATAGTATATTTAAACGATATTAGTGCAACACTAAATTCCTCATTCAGTTATTTTGAAGACAATGAAACATAAGCATGTGCTTGTGGTTAAGACTACGATTAAGTGCTTTCCTAAATGAAAGTCTTTTGAGGATGGGAACCTGAGACCAGGGGTGGTGGGCCCTCCAGGAAAGCAGGGGCAATGCCCCTCCTGGCACCCCAGGGCTTCCCCGGTTGGCGGCAGGCTGCGGCAGCTTGCCAAAAAAAAAAAGTTTAAAAACCCGGCCAAAGTTGGCATCACGCTGAATGTGCGGAGCCACCTCGAAGAACCTTGTTTACCACCTTGTGAAGGTCTCTGCCTTGATAAACAAGGTTCGTTGAGATGGATCCGCACAGTCTCACCAGTTGTGTGCATGCGTGTGTGCACACAACCAGTGCCTCAAGTCACACACCCCCCCGAAGGCTTCCTAAGGAAGTCTTCAGGGTCAAAAGGGAGCATTCTCCCTTTATGCGGACTGGGCGGCTAGAAGAGCCAGCCATTCCACATAAAGGGACCCTGCAATGCAAGAGTGCCGCAGGGGGCACTCTTGCATTGCAGGGGCCTGGCGGGGGAAAGTTCATATGGGGGCGCCCAATAGAGGCGCCCTTGGTATGAACTAAGAGCTGCTTGTGCGTCAGCAGCTCCCAGCCCACTGTACAGACTGGGAGCTGCTGACGCACGTGCAGCTCTTAGCCTCCCCGAGTCCCTTCTTCCCTCCCTCCCTGCCAGGGAGGGAGGAGGAAGGGACTCAGGGAGGCTAAGAGAGCTGCCTGCCCATTCCCTGTGGATGCAGAAATGGTGGTGGAGAGAAGTCTGCAGCCCCACCATAGTGAGTATTAAATTGCGGGTCCCAGGGTGGGGGGAGTGGGGGGCACATGGTAGGAGGG
>QEPC01000119.1:3317380-3407400 GCA_003113815.1 Sphenodon punctatus | reverse complement strand
TCCCTGTGTTTTGGGTTTATAAATTATTTATTTTAAGCTTGATGTGCATGTAGACTGTGTTTTCTTCCATCCGATGTTAACCCTGGGAATGCCTTGCTGCTGGGTTATGCCATGCCACTGGCCTACAATCCCCCTGGCTCCGCCTACCATCCCCCTGGCTCCACCCCTAGACCCACCGGCCTTACTGCCCCTGTGCCCCTCCAACATCAAAACCCACCAGCCGCCCCTACCTGAGACATTAACTTTCAGTCAGATTAACCTAGCAGGTAACTGGCATAATTCATAGAAGAAAATCTTGTTACTCTAACGAGTGCAGAATTTGATTTATCCAATGGGTGAAGCAGTACATTTGTTAGATTTGGGGCTTAGAAAACAGTTTTCTTCAGCTTAAGCAGAATTCTGAGTTATGCAAGAGTTAAGTGGACTCTACTGCACTGTATATACTGTGGATGTCTGAGCTGGCTGCTATACTCCAGGAGACAATGTCCATGTAGTAAGCCATTCTTCCCTCTTTAAAAAATGGATGGAGATTTCATGACTTTTTGAGATTCATAATTGTGTGAAACAACCTCCGCCACCTCACTGACAGAGGGATATGCACCATATAACATGAGTAAGTCAGGTGTTTTAAAGGCCATGCACTCATTCCCCCTTTCAATATACATTCCCACAGGATTTCATCATGTAGAAGCAGATTTTTTACTCTACAGGTTGAAGAGAATTACAACAGCCATGAGGTTCTATAATCAGAACTTACTCCTGACTAGCAGCAAATCCTGTAATTAAACAGGAAATAATTTATGTCCCATGCTTTTCCTCCTGGGGACACTGAGATTTACTAAGTATAGAAACAACCTGGCTAGTGTGATAAATATGTGTGAAGCCATCCCTGCGGGTCACATTCTGCATTTGCCAGAAACAAATGAGACTGCATATTATCGTAAGAAGAAGGTGAAAACAATAGTGGATAAAATATTCAATAATAATCCTAATTATGTCACTTTGTGCATTTCAGTTTCTATTCCAGTCCAAGTCAGTCATATTGCAACGACCAATCTAAAATATATAATCATGGTTGTAACTGATAGAGAATATTTCACTACTAAAGAGTAGTACAGCACTGAAAAACTCAGTGGCTCCTGCATATTTGGATGACTGCTTACTCACCTGTGTCCCTCTGAAGCCACCAAGGTTAGCCAAGAACTCCCTCTTGCATGTACTAGTATCTGTCCATCAAGTTACAGCATGGGCATGTAGATTAGAAAGGTGTGCTTTGTTGATGCTATGGGACTTACTTCATCTGGAAGTTCATCTAACCTGCTCATTTTCCAGAGGCACTGTAAGACTTTTTTAGTTGGCATCTGAGTTGTTAGGGTATCTGACTATATCCCTGAAGGTTATTTTTTATTATTTATTATTTCTATAGCACCAGCAGTGTACCTAGTGCTGTACAATCTTAATTAAAAAAAGATCCCTACCTCAAGGGGATCACAATCTAGGAAAGGCAAGTGAAAGGAAACTAGGGATGTGTGGGGGGCCGAAACTGTTCGAGTGTGGGGGCCCGGTTTTCCCTCCACCCTCCAGGCTACAGGGGTGGAAGGGGCACCGGGGAGCACCTTCCCCCCACCCAGCCTCATAATTTCTTTTTTAAACCCACCTCACCCCAGGGATTGCCCTACCTGGTGATGCCAGGGCTCTGGCCCCGGGTCCAGCGGCGGTCTGGAGCACCGCCACCTCGGGACCCACCACCACTGCCGCTGCTGGACCTAGAACCCAACCTACCTGGTGTTGCTGGGCTCTGGCCCTGGGTTCGGCGGGTGGCGGCGGGTCCAGTGGTGGTGGTGAGATGGACCCACCACTGGACCCGCTACCACCGGACCCTAGGTCCCGACATCACAAGGTAGGGTGATCCCTGGGGTGGGGTGGGGTTAAAAATTTTTTACGAGGCTGGGCATGGTGGGGGGAGATGATCCGCAGTGCCCCTTCCACCCGCACAGCCTGGAGGGGGGAGGAAAAACCGGGTTCCTCCCTGCCCCTGCCCAATCGAATTCAGAACTTGAACTTTGTTCAACTGGTTCAGATGGGGGGCGGCTCGGATTCGGGGTGTTCACAAACGGGCCGAACACCCCGAACTTCCAAACCGCGTTCGCACATCCCTAGAGAAGACAAGTGTGAGGAGAACATAGGGAGGTACAGGGATGCATTACATTCATGAAGTAGAGCAGCTGCAGGTGCACATGCTTAGCTTAGATACAGGGGGAAGGGATGCTGAGCAAAAGGGGATCATGAGTGAACAGTCTTGGGAGATGAGTAGCCAGCAAAGACCTGGTGGAAGAGAGAGGATTTTAGGAAGGATTTGAAGGTTGGGAAGGAGGGAGCAGATCAAATACATCCAGGAAGGGAGCTCCAGGCATTTGGGGGGGGGGGGAGGCAGCATGGGAGAAGGGACAAAGACATTTCAAAGAGTCTTCAAGGTAAAGACAAGGTTATGAGTTCAAGGCCTGCTTATTTCCACAACACATGACTGCCACCAGTCCATACATCTTTGACTGGGTAGCTAACCCACAGGATTGTGAAAAATTAAATGTGGTTGGACTTGGGGTTGGCTATACTAGTCCTCCATGCACTGTAGAACACAGTAACTGTATACCTCAATCACCCTGCCCCCAGTGAGTCTAAGGGCATTTTTAGACAAATACAAAGTATTGTGGATTAGTGCTTATCACATTGAAACCATTCTTATTTTAATCCAGATTTAATGTTTAGATGTGTGTGTTATCACAGATTTAAAATTAATCTGCATTTAAAGTAAACCACTTTTAAGGTTTTCACGAGCAGAAATGCAGATTAAAGCACTATTTAAATCCGCATTAATTGTTTAAAGATTAAAAACAAATTTTAATCCATGAGTTTGTGAAACTGGTTTCATAAAACTCTGATGTCGGTGTTTTATGAAACCGATTTCACATCCTAAAAATTCCACATTAAATACGCATTAAATTTCTCTAATCCGCAATTGTTGTCTCGTCTATGGCCATTTTTACACGATGCACTTAGAAGTACCTCTGGAGCCCTGTATTTAAGAGGAAAGCCACACATCGAGTGTTTACACACTCCCTGCACTATTGGAAGTGATGTGTCGCCCATTCTCTTCAGTGGCGGTGGTTGCAGATGCAGAGCTTTCAAGAGGCGCATTCTGTAGACCTGGAAATGGAGGTCTACAGAACATACCTCTTGAAAACATCGCCTCCCCACGCAGCTTTCCTCTTGAATACGGGGCTCCAGAGGTGCTTCTAAGCGCCTCGTGTCAAAGTGGCATTAAAATGTCCTCAGTGGCTAAGACACAAGGAAAGGACTTTGACTTTGGCATGTCAACTGATGAAAATCTGTTAAATAAAATTAAATCAAGGGTCAAGATGAAATGAAGTGCGTCTGGAAAATGTAATCACATATTCAGGAGCACAATGCCTCTTGTTTGAAAATGAAAGTAGCCAGTGACTGCATATTAGCAGTGATGATCTACACATGTAAACTTGGAGATGGAATGTGAAATGGATGTGGAAACTTCAAACTGCACAAAGATGCATTTAGAAGAGTATGCTGGGCATAACCCTGAGGGACAGGAAACAGAGTGAATGGATTAGATCTGAAATGAAAATATTTGATATCATCTTAAAGATGAAAGAACTGAAGTTGAAATCTGTGGCCCATATAACAAGAACAACAGATCAACAGTGAACCAGACAAATTCCTGATTGGATCCCAAAAGGCAAAGAAAAGACTAGGAAGAGAGCGGCTACTAGATGGATGGATTCAAATCTAGAATTTGTTTGCATGATAAAAGACCACAATGAAAGACTCAAGGCAGAAAGCTGTAGGAACATCCAGCAATGGATTGAGACAGCATGTTGGACCGGGATCCGTCTTGGTGATCAGACTGGCCATCCTTTAGACGTGCGGGCCTGATCACAGAGGGGAATCAGGAAGGGGGCGGGGCTGCACAGCGTGACATGCGGCCACTCAGCCCCACTCTCCCACGCTCAACCAGCCGCCCGCCCTCGGGAAGACGGGTGGCCGCAGTGGCTAACGAGGCCGCTCTGCCCAATCCCGTACTGCGGTCTGGACCATGGTCAGAAACGGGGCGAGGTAACAGACATAACTTTTGCCCCATTCCTGATCGTGGTTCAGCTAACCACGATTCTGGAGGTGAGGCTGACCTCACCTCCAGAATCATGGTTAGCTTTGAACCCCACCAGAAATTCACATTGGTGAACATCTGGCGGGGCTCAAACAGATGTTCACATGATCACAGCCACCACCCTGAATCCATTGTGATTCAGGGTGGTTGACTGTCATCCCATAACGTCTGAAATTACCTTTTGTTATAAAAAGAGGCATTTAATATAAAGGTTGTATTAAAATTAATTTCATTTCCCTCACTGTATTTCCTTCTCCAGCGACTTTTAAATCCACAATTTCTTTAAGGAGAAAAAAGAGACAAAAAAGAATCCTGTGTAGCCTTTGGCAGAGAGATTGTTAGTGTAGCATTTCACAACCACCTGCAATTCCTGGTATGAATATCTTTCCAATTGCTAAAAATATGCTAGTCATTAGTGGTGATTTAAGAGCTATCAGTGTTTAATCAATGCAGCCTGCAACACTGGGGGAAAAGAGCAGGACATCTAAAGAAAATGCTTAGCAGTGATTAAGACCTCATTGTGTGAGAGCCACTCTTTTCATCAGTGCAGAAAGTACATCCTGTAAATAGTGACACAGGGCTGGCTTATTCCAGTACTGTCTTGTGTGTTCATTTGAAAAGAACCATTTGTGGGGGAGGGGGGATCTACTACTCAAAGCTGCCAGAATATTAATATGTGTTAGTGGCCCAGACTGTTGGTTGCTGCTACCAAATAAGATCTAGGAGCAGAATTATACCATAGGCTAAATGTTGTTTTGAAGGGTTGATTTACAAATAATAGGTTTCAGCAGGAGTTGGGACTGAATGCCTCTACTTAGAACATTATTTTAGAATTCTGAGAGAACATCCATAAGTACCCCTTCATATCTTTTGACAATTTTTGAAATGTCTGTGACATTTCTTCTTCTTTTCACTTAGGCCCTTTTTACACAGACAGAGGTGGGTGGGGGAATGGGTGTTTGGCTGCGGTGGGTGGAGGTCGGTGTGCATCCTTTAAACAGACACACACCCACCTCCACCGATTTTCCGGAGGGCTCCATTGGTGGAGGTGGATGAAGATGGGTGTGTGATGGGTGGAGGTGGGTGTTGCATGGAAGCATGCACATACCCTCACCCATCCCGCTCGGTGTTCACACAAGCAAACACCAAGTGGACACCTCCCACCCACCCACCGCCAGCCATTTACAAGTATCCCCCCCCCCCACTGCACATCTGTCCGAACACCGAACGGGGGAGGGCCATCCATCCATGTAAAAATGGCCTTAGATACAGTGTAAATACTAAATATTTATTTTTAAAGGTGGTCATAATGGTAATTGACAAGAAAAGGCATAATTCATAGAAGAAAATCTTGTTACTCTAATGACTGCAGACACTAATCAGGTCCATGTTACAACGTATGGCAAAAATAAATTTAATTATAGAGAATATTTTTTTCTCAAAACAAAATTAATTGCATAGTTAATTGAAAAGAATAATGCAATTTATGTGTGTGCCATAAATCTTGTTTTGAAAACTACTTCTCAATTAAAATGTTCATAAAGTGAGCCCTGGAAGAAACTCAGTTGGAGGTAGATAACATTCAGCTTTCAAAGACGGAATAACCTTTTACAGTATTACTTTTGATTTGGTTCACCTTATCTCTTCTCCCTTAACTACTGGTACATAGTATTTAATCTCGGTATTCCGATTCTCACTGCAATCTCAAGAACTACTCCTGAGAAAACAAAGGAGGAGTCCTACTAACATCTGAGTACTATCATTTGTTAAGAGATTCAGAAGAACCTAAAGTTAGAAACCAAAGTCTGTCCTACAGTGCTTAAAAAAAAATCATTGATTTTCAAACATCTGAGTACTTTGATGCTTCCACTGAAGCTATGTACAGTAGTGGAGAGCACAACAGGTCTGGAAAACCTTCAATTAATGTAGGCACAAAAAGACATGGGCATTAAGCCACCTATATTCAGACCATTTCTTCTGAAAATCTCACCCATTTTCTTCAGTGAGGCTTGCATGGTAGATTAACCTGTTGGTACGTCTAAAATAAGGTCATGTCTTATTTTAGATGTGTGTTTCAAATTTCTGGGAAAGGACTTGTCCATACACAGATGTAGCACAGATAACACCTGGATGCTAACATTTAAAACTGTTTATAATGGTGTAGTATGCATCTGGAAAATTACAGAAGGATATAAAACCAAATTTAAGCCAGGCTTAGTCAATGTAAGTATCTCTCCACACACCAAATGGTACTGGTTTAACTACAATAGATAAAAACATGAACACTCACAAAAGCTAAGCAAGCAGCAACCAGACCAGGTATTCCAAAAGGTATCTCACCTTCATGTTTATTTAGAGACATAGACCTGATCTGCCTGATAGCATATATTAATTTTCCTAAGAGAATTGGTATGTGACGTCTACATGGAATCTGTATGCTGATTTAGAGTCCTACCCTGCTGCTATTAGCACTCCTGCTGCTGCATCCCTGCTTATGACTCTGTGGGCTTGGGGGAAGTTGAGTCACCAGCTGTGAAAACACATGGGAAATATTTTGCAGCTGACACATCCAGGCAATGAAATATACAATGTTTTCACAGCAGCAGTCAGACATTTGTGATCAGGGACATTTGGGAGTGGTGATGGTGGTGTAAATTTGACTAGAAA
The DNA here is from genome assembly GCA_003113815.1 of Sphenodon punctatus. Classification (NCBI taxonomy): domain Eukaryota; kingdom Metazoa; phylum Chordata; class Lepidosauria; order Sphenodontia; family Sphenodontidae; genus Sphenodon; species Sphenodon punctatus. Next base: position 3,400,535 of record QEPC01000119.1, on the reverse strand, counting down.
TTCTCACTTCTCTTAAAAAGTTTCATTAGGAACTTGAACTGAGCATATTCAAGTCAATGGGTAACTGTATGTTGTATCAGTTTATATAGAACAGATACAACGTAGACAAGAATACAATTTAGGCAAGAAAGGTATACAGAAATAGATACATTGATTGGAAACATATATAATGTTCCCAATCAATGCAATGATCACAATGGGCTATGATCAGTGCATTGATTGGGAACATTATATAAATTTATTTAGTAACCTTGTTTGTTTTCTGTATCAGTTTGTAAGTCGCAAAAATGAAATAGTTCCAGTTACCTACTTTGAATTAGATTTACTCCGCAACAAGTACACTTCACAGCTTCTTGAGGAAAAAGGTAATAACAAACTACACATGCAGGGCTGGAATTATGGCAGGCAGATGGGGCAGCTGCCCTAGGCCTTGCTAGGGTCCCACGGGAAGCACCTATCCTGCATGTGGAGCAGCTTTTGGGACCATGCAGCTCCTGGTGGGGCCCTGAAAGCATGTCCAGAGCAGCAACAAGGAAAATGCTTTCTGCAAATCCTCAGAAAAACCCTCTAGAGCAGCGGCAGAGCAGGAATGTCTTGCAAAGTCCTTATTGCCTGGCCCGCCTTGCTTAGCAACTTTGCTAATGGATAAAAGACAGTATCAAGTTCAGCCAGGACCATTTCCAATCTATATATATATATATATATATATATACATACACACACACACACACACACACACACACACACACACACACACACGTGTTTTCAGACATAATGGTGGCAGGACTAGCACAGGCTATGATTCGGGGAAGTCCCTGCATCAGCCTGTGCTAGCCCTCACCCCACTGCTCGACCAAGAAGAAAGGGGGCTTTCATGTTTGAAAGCCTGCTTTACTCACCCCAGTCTGGATTGCCTCCAGGTTCAGGCACCATGGCAGTTGTTATTGGTTGTTATGGACGTCCGTCAGGGAGGAGCCAGGCTACTGGAAGCAGCATGGGGATGGGGGGGGGGGGGACGCACATATCCACTCGGCTTCCTCCCCTCCCTAGCAGGATGACCCCTCTCATATCAGTTCAGGAGCCTGTCCAGATCCTGGGCACAGTCACAGCCCCACTCCAGATTGGGTGAATGCGTAGCAGTGCTTAGGCACCTTCATGTCAGAAAACAGCCCCTCACTCCCCCCCCCACACACATACACACATGGTGAAAACAAATGTGATCCTGGGCCACACTGGCATGCTGTGATGCCCTTAGCCCGGGATTCACCCGCTTCTGTGTTCTCGATGTTTAGCCACGTATGCCCCCGGCCAGGGCAGATATGTGGCTGACCTTGGATCCGTCCTCTGGAAACTTCCAGACAACCATTCTGATCCAAGAGCTGCCCATGTGGGCCCACACATTTGTACAGCCCTGCCTATCCCCACCCTAGGGTGGGAGCTACCATAGATGTTTGCCATGATTGGTCACCATGGCTGCATGTCATGGCAGGTAGAGGGGCTCTGGGAGTGTGATGGAGGCAGGACCGCTTGCCCGCACATTTGTTGTGTTCCCCAGCCCTATCCAGGGTGTGGGTGTGTGGGGGGGATGGGATGTCTTTCTGGATGCCAGAGGTCGCGGGCACAACTATTCCATCCTTCCTGCCAACCCAGGGAGTGGAGGCCGTGCTTTACTTTTCTGCCCCGGGGCAGGCCACAGGGAGCTGCCCAGCCACTGGTGCATCTTTTCTTTCTCTCTCTCTCTTTTCTTCAGGCAGTCTTCACTAACAGTTCTCAGATGTCCAAGGTGATCTGTTTCTGGATCACTACTTTTCTGAAAGAACTGCAAGTATTGTACCATAGGCTTACTTCTGTCTTTGTTTTTGTTGAGTACCTTGTTCAAACCAGATCACAAGTGGTAGTTATTATAGCTGTTACGATATTGCCATTGTATCTGCCATAACAACAAATATTTATGATTGTAAATGCCTTAATTTTGATCTGGTTCTTCTTGTTCTTGTAATAATCAGCAAACAAAGCTAGATTCTCCTTTCATTTACCTCAGTGTAAATGAAAACTAACCTCACTTAAATCGTTAGAGTTGCTGTTGTCAATGTTGTATAACTGGAGAGAGAAGAAAATCAGGTCTATAATTTGTTCTTTAGTTACAGTACCTTTAACAACATGTTGTTATGTCAAATGAGGGGTTATTTAGATTGTGTGGTTTGTGCTGAATTGTAATTGTTATTGTTCTGTAGATGTTTTTTGCTTTTGTTGTCAGCCACCTTGAGTTGCCATAGGCGAGAGAGAGCAGGGTACAAATAAAAGTTGATGATGATGATGAAGTTTGTACATTCACAGTAATGTCATACAATAAGTAACCTGTTTAAAATAACCTGGTGGGCTTCCTGGACCATGGTCCACCTGCTGCCGTGCCTCCATCACCACCATAGAGTTATAGACTAGAGTGTCCGCAATGCTATGGTGTCACCCAGGGCACTGACCGGCTGGAGGAAGAACAGCAGCATGGGTTTGTGCATTAGATGAACAGCTGCTCTGCTTCAGGCTGGTGCCCCATGTCTGACTGGACCGCTCCAACAGCGATGCTCTGGGATGTTTGGGAGTGCTGCTGGCGGTACTGCCTGTGCTTGCTCTGCCTCTGCTCCACATGCACATCTGGCGGGCTGCCTTTAGGCAGATGGACTGCTTAGGGTGAAGTGAAGCAGAAGCAGGGCTACTGTCCATCTGACAACACCCAGTGTTTCAGTTGAGTTCATTTTAAAATAGACTAATTTTGGAATTAAAGCTGCGCAAAGACTGTTACGACTTATGCCCCACCCTCTTCTAGCTTCAAACAGGCATACAAACATTTTTTTTCAAGATATTATTTCATTGACTGTAATAATGAAAAGCTTTTAATGCAAGTAGGTATCAGAGGCTTAATGGAAAAAAGATAAATATTCGTTTTGAGTTTTACAGTCCAATAAAAACTGGGTACAGTCTACAAAGGCTATTGTTCATGGAATCACAATTATACTGCAGAGCACCTGTTTAATTTCCATTAGGAAATTCACTTTAGGAAAGCATTCAGAACGACTCACTGCCCATAGATTTCAGTTTTATCTGGATAAATCTTTTTTGAAGCCTGGTTCACAGTGTGCTATGCACACTTTTTTCAATAAAAACCAATTTTGCTTTTCCATAGGCTTTCATGGCACACTGTGAACTCAGTCTGGGGTTTGCTGAAATATTCACAGACCTTCCCAATGAACCCAGGCAGGGAGTTTTGTGGAGAGTAGGTTGAATGAATTCCCAAGACATAGTAAACAGGGCTATAGTTTATTAGCAAACAAATGAATATATCAACAACATGGGCATTCCGATTCCCTCAGCTATCCCATACGATGGTTTCTGTGAGTCTGCCCCCAGGCACAGTGTCCGCCACAACATGCCTGCCCTGGTCAGCCAGCTCCCATGCCTGTCAGGCTATCTTACTGGCAGGACTGCCACCTAGCCTCTCGCACAAGGGGCATGTCACTCACCCCTCTGGGTCATGTGAACAGAAAGAGCATCAATTTTTAGGAGGTTCCCATCCACCGATCAGGCAGTCCAGTGAGCCAACCTCCCACCTGACCAGCATCAAGTCAGCAAGGACCCCATGCCTGGCAAGCATGAAACCATTGCTAACCCATTCACTGCCATCAAATGGATGCCTTCCCTTGCCATAGGGCTCACCCAAGCCCTCCTGATTGGATAGATGAGCCAGGATACCACAAACCACAGCCCATTAAACATTTACACAACTAGGTATATACTATTTACCAAACAGCCAAACCAATCAAACCTATACATCCTCACCAGGAACCCTACACATACTAGGGGGAAGACGAAAAACATCCCTGACAGTGCTAATATGTCAAGGTAGGAAATATTCCTTTCCAGCCCCTAATAAGGCAGATAGAAAAGCCATAGCAGAGCTGTGGAAAGCCCCTACACAAGTCTGAAAACTATACCTTTTCTTAAGTGAAGGAGAGAGCCATGCTTGGCTGCCACTTTCCCCCGATTGCTACAGTTGGCATCAGGGCATGGTTAGGAAACCCTGCATTGACTCCCCAGCCAACACATGACACACTAGCCTGGGAAAATTCCCCAGGCAGCCAATGGCTGTCTCTTTTAAATTACCCTCTGCTTTTCTCCTTCCCCCAACCCCTTGGGGAACAGCAGGAAGGGAGCAAAGAGAAATGTTTTTGTCTTCCCCGCCACCCCCACAAAACCTCTCCCCCTTTAATAGTGGAGGTCCAATTTCCATTAAAATCAGAGTTATGTATTTTAACTGTTAACTGCTGCATGCCTATGCTATTCAGCCCTTGTGGGGGAGGCACTGGAAGGAAGTTTTGTTTTCCTTGCATAAGTTCATGTACTTGCAGCATACATGTTATTAATTTTTCCTTTGTCACAACTTGTAGCTGGTGTGTGAAGCATATTGGGTGGTGTTTCTAGGATAGATAAGCATATAGAAAGGGGTCTGGACTGTGCATAAAGCTCTCAAAACAGATTTTTATGGGAACTGGAAATCTCAATCCCATTAGTGGATGAACCATGTGAGATCTCATTTTGAAGCCAAACCTAAAGTCATCAGAGCCTTGCTCTAAGCCACTATCACCCAGCCCACTGAACAGCTGATGGGAGGGGTCCCAAGGAGCACCCACAGTCAGCTGCTTGGTGACAGGATGCGTGGTCCAAACAAGCGCCCAGGGAGAATTTTGACTATCCTCTACCTCCATACATTCTGGGTCTCCCTCTGCTGTTCTAACTTGCAGAGGTGGTAGGTGGAAGAGATATTCTCTAACAACATTTCTAATGTACCCCAATTGTAACCCCCCATTCAAAAGCTCTTTATGAGACTGCATTCAATAACAGATGTACTTAAAAGAAAACAGTGTTGCTATATTCCTTATCCCCAGCGTATTAAAACAGGAGTCTGAGTATGTAATGCCACATGAAAAATTAACAATATTATAAGCATTTTAGTTCCTGGTTTATTATATCCCTGTGCAGGTAAACGCTGTCATTTTCATTCTGCTTAAATTGAGGGAAATGACAGTTAGAAAGAGAACAAGACAGTTTCAAATCATTTGATGGGGCTTACAACATTGCCATAGTAAATTTAGTGTTCGATATATACGTACTGTATTGCATTCACTATATTAAAATGGTAATAAAACACTCATTGCTGCTTTCTGATAGCACTACTATGTCTGTCCCTCCTCCCACTTTTGGTGCTGCCTATCTTGTGACTTCTATATGTCTCTGCAGTCATGAAAACAATTGCTCCATGACCATTCCTTCCCCCATTTCCTTAAATCAAAACTGCCTGCCAGTATTTTAGTTTTAGATCTTTTTTTATATTGGTTCATCTTTCTTGTACTTTGTGGTTGATGTTTTGTTTGATCTTTCCATGGTCATGTCAGTAACATTTCTAGGAATCATCCAGCACGTACCATTTTTCATTTTGTAAAGGGTTTAATTTTCGGTGTTGGAAGAGATAAAAGTGATAATTGCAGTGCCTACTGCATGCAGATAAGGACTGTGCACTACAGTACAGGATAGGTTTGTCTAGTTTGGCGTTTTTATAGAACCTCTATGAGATTCTCATAGAGAAACGGACTCTAGACAAGATTTTTGAGAGATCATTCTCACAAAATTAAAATTTAAAAATGCCCTCGATCAGCTGCTTGGTGGCTAGGTGGGCACTCCAAACAACTGATGGGGGCCCCTGAGGAAATTCCCTCATCAGCTGTTTTGGTGGTCTGGGTGAGCACACCAAACAGCTGATGGGGGGACAGGAGCACCTTCCGTCAGCTGTTTGGCAGCAGCTCTTCCCCAGGGGCCCAATCCTGCTGAGCAGCAGTGGTCCAGGAATCCTGTCCATATGGACAGTTCCTCAGGCTGACCCGTGGCATGGAAGAACCTTGACAGCCTCCATACCCCGGTTATGGGAGGGAGGGATGTCCATGTGAACAGCCCTACCCACCGACCTGAGCAGGGGTGGGTAAAGTGGCCCATCTCAGGGCGGGCCATGGAAGTGCCTTACCACCATCACATTTGTTTTCACCCAGTGGATATGAGGGATGAGAACTTCCGATTCAGCCCTAACTGCTCCTAATTGGTGGTTACGGATTACTCCATACTGAACTGCAACCGTGGCAAACATGCCCATTCTGGTTTGGTTCTTCAAAATGGCGGCAGCAGCATCACTGCCATTTTTGAAAAGGCAACTAGTCTGTACATAAGCAGTGGCCATTTTGCACTGAAAAAGGCTGCAGATATACAGAATGGTCCAGCAGCCATTTTGCTCATGTGCAATTTAAAAAAAATATTATTTTTAACTTAAAATTAATTTAAATACTGATCCATAATATGGATCTCTGTATTTAAATCCAGAAACTAATAATAATAATAATAATATATTTTATTAGGTCATGAACATAGGTCGAAACTAAAGACATACAAAGACATACAAAAAAGGAGCTTAAAGACTCTTAAAAGATCCATATATGTAAAACATAGGAAGAGATCACAAGCCATTAAATCAATAACCATTGAATCAATCAATAAATAACAGTCATAAAGATTTTTTAAAAGGGCAATAGAGAGATAGTGGGGAATCTCCATCAACAAAGTCCACCCTTAGCCCTGCAGGGGATTTTGATTCCTTTTAATCAGGGCCAGTGCCATTCTGGTAAGATTATGTATAGAAACAACATCTTTGACCAAGGTCAGGAGAATTAGTAACTGTTGGGGAGACCAATAATTTTGTTTTTAAGCATGGAGGACAACAATTGATGTCGATACTCATCTGTATATGGACAGAAAAATAATAAATGAAGCAGATCTTCAGTAAAAGGACACTGCACAGTCTGAGGGGATATGGGAGCCCATTCCATCTCCCAGTCAGCACCCTAGGGGGGATAAGATCGAATCTGAGAAGAGTTAGAGCTCTTCTCAGAACCAAATTATCCAAGACCTTCAAGAAAAGTTCCCTCCCTAGAGCTTTTTAAAAAAGCTGATAGAATGGAGCAGATTTCAAATTGACGATCTTTCTCATGTCTTCTGCAATCACCAAATCTGCCAACTGCCTAGAAATCAGAGATTTGGTCTTGAGGTTAGAGAAATTAAAGATCCAGACCCATAATGAATCCAAATCTGTAATTTCCTCTAGACACCCACCCTGAATGGATAAGGATGGGCGAACGGAACTGAGTTTGGAAATTTAGTTCAGTTCGGTTCAATTCGGAAATTTGGTTCAGTTCAGAAGTTCGGTTCAGTCGACCAAACTATTTGAGTTCGGTCCGAACTCCCGAACAAAGTTCTGAAAATCAAACCCCATTGAACTAAATGGAATATTATCTTTTAGGGATGGGTGAACAGAGCCAGGTTCGGAAATTCGGTTCAGTTCGAAAATCGAGTTCGGTTTGGAAGTTCGGTCTGAACTCAGAACTGCGTTGGCCCATCCCTACGAATGGACATATTCTGTCATATCTACGGGCTTCCGGCAGTTCAATGCTTATACATCACTTGCAGCTTGTTCAGAACATGGCAGCTCGTCTGCTTTCTGGTTTAGGCAGCTGTGATCATATTATGCCCACCCTGTGCTCTCAGGGCCGGCCTTACCATAAGCAGGGCCCAGGGTGGGGAAGAAATGCAGGGCCCCATCCTTTCCACCGGGCTAAAGCCTACAGGCGCTCCCTGGCTCAGGGGGTTCTCCTCAGCCCGGGGGTGGCACACTACCTGGTCCTGGGCTCAGAGATGGGTGGAGGGGCACACCCCTCCACCCATCCCCAAGCCTGAGCAGCCATACGGATTCTGACCCGATCACTTACCTGATCTGCTGCCAGTGCCGCCACCATCAGCACTGCTTCTGCCTCCAGTCTGGGCCCCATGTTGTCCCGCCCTCTGCTGCCTGACACAGGGTGTCTTCAGACATTACGTGAACACGGTGAACCACGGTGAATACCCACCTGTGGTCACCGTGTCCCGTAGGTCTGTTTGCGGCGTGCCAGATGTTGGCCACGGTCAATCCCCACATGGGGTCCGTTTGAACCACGCTTCCCGGGCTAGCCGGGCGAAGGTCCTGGGCCGTGACCAAGGAAAAGTCACGTCTGGCCGCGCGCCATGGCCCGGGATCCCCAGCGGGATCCCTGGCCGTGGCACGTTCGGCTGGACTCGGCGGCCGCATTGGCCCCGCCGCCCGCCCGTCTCCTCGGAGGGCGGGTGGCGGGGTGCTTGGAGGGGGCGGGGCCTTGCGGCCGCACGTTGCACTGCGCGGCCCCAGCCCCTCCCACTTTCCCCACCGGGATCCCCCCGGTACGTCTGCTGTGCCGTTACGGGGTGACCCCGGCGGGGAACGAAGCCGGTGGTGCCGGTACGGGGCCAACGGGCCACAGTCTCTCAGCCAGGGGGGATGAGGGAGAGAGAGGCAGAGACCCCACCTCTCCCTCAGTTCCCCTGGCCGAAACAGCCAGGCAGACAGCGGAGGGGGCCAGTGGCATGAGGGAGAGGCAAGGCTTCTGCCTTCTCGCTCACTTCCATCAGAAGGGAGGGAAGAAGCAGAGGCCCCGGCTCTCCCTCACTCGCCCCCCCCTCAGTGCCTGTCAGTCTCTCGGCCAGGGGAACTGAGGGAGAGGCAGGGCCTCGGCCTCTCATTCCCCCCTGGCCGAGACTGTGCTGGCAGTGATGGGGGTGGGTGGGTGCAGAGTGTGGGAGAGACGTGGCCTCTGCCTCTCCCTCACTCCTACTGCCCCCCCACCCAACCCGATTTTAAAAAAACCCAAACCCACATGGCCCCCCAGGGCCCCGCGGTAAGGCCAGCACTATGTGCTCTCTCCGTTGGCTAATTGTGGAGCAATGGATTGAGTTTAAGATTGCATTGCTGGTCTTTAGGTCCCTGGCCAGTTTAGGCTCTGGCTACGTTCAAGACCTACTTCTGGAACCTCACACTGATGGGTATCTGCATTCAGGAACCACCCACTGTTTGGAGGTTCTGTCCTAGTGTCTGAAGTTGGCAGGTGATTGGGCCCTTGGCGTGGTGGGCCCCTCGGTGTGGAACTCACTCCTTCAGATGTCCGTCTCAGTTCCTCCCTCCATAACTTTAAAAAACACCTAAAACATATTTTTCTGGGTGCATTTCAGACCCAGTGGTGGTGCCCTCATTATACTTTGCCCTCCATTTTTGCCTGCCGCATTTTAACATTTTAAATAATTTTAATTGTTTTATCTTGTTTTATACTGTTTATATGGCTGTACATTTTGTGCAGAGCTCCAAGTGCCATGTAAGGCAGGGGGTGGGAGTGGGTGGAGGGTGGTATAAAAATATATTTTAAAATGTTATTTTTTAATTATTAATAATAATTATTAATTAATTATTTTTAATTTATTATTATTATCTATGTTCACACTATGACATTTCCCCGCATTTAGCAGAAAATGAGTATGTGAATTCCTCTCTCTTCACTGCATTCCACCAGTTCTAGTTAAATTAACACCAACTTGATGTGTATTCTACACACCACATTTGTGCCTTGGAGCATCCACAGTCCACGTTAGTCACATTCTCTGGCATGCAGGGAAAGAGAGATAGGTAAGTTCACAAGTCACATTCTCTGGCATGCAGGGAAAGAGAGATGGGTAAGTTCACAAACCACAATCTCCCCTTCTTTTAAATCCAGGGCAACCTAATTCTTCTAATTCCGGGGTATGGAATCAAGCTATGGCACCTGTCATATAACCACAGACACACACATTTAATTTTATTCATATGAAAGATGGGTAAATATTTTGAAGGATATTTATATGGTTTTGAATGACTGTACAATGAGAAATACCGAACATAAGAACACAAGCCATACTGGTTCAGACTAGCGCTGAAACTCAATCTTGCATATCTCAAAAATCTCATCGAGAAACGGACTCTAGATGAGATTTTTGAGAGATCATTCTCACAAAATTAAAATTTTAAAATGCTCTGTTCCTGTGGGAAATGACTGCCACAGCTGTTTTACTCACGTACGGTCCTTTTGCAAGATGGTGCTGGCTGCATAGGTGCCATTTTGGAAAAGGGCAGCCAGTTCTGTGCATGTGCCATTTTGCACATGCACGCCCCTAATTATTAAGAACTGATTGGTATATTTTTGGATCTGTTAAATTTCTTTTAAAAAGAGGAGGAAAGAAAAAATAGAGAATTACTCAGCCATTATTATCAAAACTTCAGACTATTTCAGTTTTTTAATGATTTTTTAAAATGACATGTAATTTCAGATGTTATGAGATCGCTGTTCACTACACTGAATCACAGTGGATCCCGTGTGGTGGCAGCAATCGCGGTAACATCCGTTTGAGTTCCACCAGCTATGGCACCAGCTATGGTGAATTCCTGGTGGGGTTCAAAGCTAACCACAGTTCTGGAGGTGAGGCTGACCTCACCTCCACAACCATGGTTAGGTTGGCCATGATCTGGGATGGAGCTGACAATGGCCACAATGAACGTCTGTTTGCCAGCCCCGTCCCGGAATCGGGTCCTAAGGGCGGGCAGCCGAGGGAGCACGGAGGAGCAGGGCTGGGCGGCCGCACATCGCTCTGCACAGCCCTGCCCCCTCCCCGAACCCCGGTAGAGATCAGGCCGGCAACATCTACAGGATAGATGGCCTGATCACAGACCAGTATCCGAAATGGATCCCGGTCCAGGGTTCAGTGTGGCATGCCTCCAGGCCCATCACGTCTGAAATTACCCATAGTCTAATGACATTTTTGTTTATTTGGGTTTGTGAAAATATGAGAGAGTAATAAAAGCTGCCAGTGCCACAGAGAAAGTTAAATATACGTTGATAATATACAGACAGAGTATAGGAATGGCTTAAGATGTGTGTCTTTCAGCTTCTCCTTAGTTCAAGAAGGAAAACACCTTTGGAAAGATTTTATTTTGCTAACATGACTCCACTTGGATTTTTGGATGGGTAAAATGAAAGAAGTATTTGCTAATGCTCTTGTGGGAAAAGATACGCCAAACTATGTCCAATCAACTCAGCAAACTGGGTGTTCACCACCACTATACCTAAACATTGCTGATTCTTCCAATCTGTATAAAACTACAAGAGGGCTAAAATAACCAAGTTACATGTAAAAATTAAGTCACTCATATAGTCCAGTCAAGATTATTTAAAATTCCTTTAATGTACCCTCTCAATAGACTTCACACTTGCCTAACTATATATAAATCTAAGCTAAGAGAATGTCAGTAGGTTCATAGTTTCATATCCAGTGTAACATATCAAACTTATTGACATGCCCAGCTCTAATGGCAAAAAAGGAAGTGAAATTTCATCACTTATTTTTGACTACAATTAGCATATTTGCTTTCAGCTTGCAAAAATGTTGTGACATTGCAAACAAGCATTTTATTCCCTCATAGATGGTCATAGTTAAAAACTGTAGAAAAAATCATGGACTTAACATGACCTCAATATGAAATAATGGTATGACAAATTTGTTTTAAAGACTTGAACTTGTGACACCTTATTAAACCAGTCAACTTTTGTAATTAAAGATTTTGTGTAGCTTTAACTATGGGCGTCCAGATAATCAGGTCATTAAAAACAAAGCTAGTATTTATCTGATATTTTCACTTCAACTGAAAGTGGCAGTACCAGAATCAGTAAGCGGGAATTACTACTTTCCTCATTTTTTCATTGTAAGTGGCCTCATTTTTTCTTCTGTTTAACAAGAGGAGAGGAGAATAAGGTGATACTCCCCTTAGAATGTTGAAATTAATACATATCTGTTTGATGGGATGCAGTCCAAGATAACTAGTAGGGATGTGCGAATGTGGTTCGGAGTTCGGACCGAACTCGAATAGTTCGGTCGTCCAAACCGAACTCTCGAAACGAACCAAAACCAAACTGAATTTCTGAACTCGGTTCTGTTCACACATCCCTAATAACTAGCATAGTGGAATCCACATGCCATGTCAGAAAATATAAGGCAGGAATTTATAAGGATTATTTGCATGCTTCAAGTTAAATGTATGCACAACTATTTGTAGAATCAGCGGGCATTTTTACAGACACCTTAAGGTGCTAGTCTTTCAATTTTCTGGGTTTACAAGTCCACAAGTAAGTTCTGGATGCATTCTTCACACACACACACTGCCCTGAGGCAGTTCTTGAATGCATTTTTCACACAAACACTGCCCTGAGGCAGTGTAAAGTAGCCGCAGCTATAGACATGAGGGGCTGCCATAAAAACCAAGTGACCACAGCTGCCTGGAGCAAAGCAGTTTACCAGGAGAACTTTTTACACACAAAAGTTCTGGGAGAAGTTCTATGCAGAAGTTCAAAGAGCCAGATGTTTAAGATCTTGGTGAGTGATTTAGACACACAGAAACCTCATGATGTAACAGCAAACATGTAGGAGAAATGTGTTTTAAAAACACCCAGTGTCTTCACTACAAAAACAACCAAACCCCAGGAGCCAATTACATGTTTCCTTGACACATTAGGTCACAGCTGTAATTTATAATGTATATACAGGTCTTTAACCACATGACCATATAATCTCAAAAACAATATGGATTGAAAGCACATTCAAATATATCAGAATAATTTGATTAGTTTCCATTTGTCCATATACCTGTCCTGTATTGATCATTCTATAGTTCTTCCTTTTTACGTGCCTTAGAAAGGGCTTTGTGTGGTTCGAAATCTTGCATACTCTCATCAACAGAAGTTGGTTCAATAAACTTTATTATCTGAACTACTTGTATCCAAAATAATTCAAGAATTTCAGGGCACATAAACAAATGTTTGCATGTAAAAATATTCTGGGTCAGGCCAATTTCATGTCTGTGTGCACCACGCACAACCTGCGCGCGTCCATTGCGTGTACTTTGTGTCACACAGGATCATGTGGATTCCGCACACAGGGTGTTTTGGATTGCGGCCATTTTCTTTCACTGGAAATCATGGGTAATTTCAGACATGACAGGCCTTTTGGCCCGCCATGCTGAACCCTGGACCGGGATCACACAAACAATAAGGCCGCTGCGCCCAACCCCGTACCGTGATTAGGGGCATGATTCCGGAAGGGCGCAAGGTAACTGACGTTACTTTTTCCCCTTTCCTGATCGTGGCCAATCTAACCACGGTTATGGACCTGTGACCGGCTGCAGGTCCAGAACCGTGATTAGCTTTGACCCCCCGCCAGAGATTCACCATGGTGAACATCTGGCGGGGGTCAACAGATGATCACGGACTCACCACCACCACAGGGGATTCACTGTGATCGACTGTGGTGAAAGGCAATTTCGTAATGTCTGAAATTACCCTTTGAGGCAAAATCTACAAGTGTGCAAAACTCTTGATAGCAGCTTGGGCCCCAAATATCTGAAATACCACCTCTCCCCCTCCCCATATCCCGTTGTGGCCTCTGAAGTCAGTCAGGAGTGCCCTCTTATGGATACCATCTGCCTGTGAAGTTTCTACAACTAGGGGTGTTTTCAGATGTGACGGGGCCAGTTGGCCCCGTCATGAAATCAATGTATTCATCCCCCGCCGGGACGACCCTGTCACGCCCTAACAGATGTGCAGGGGGATCCTGGTGGGGAATCAGGGAGGGGGCGGGGCCGCATGGTGCAATGTGCGGCTGCATGGCCCCGCCCCCTCTACGCTCCCCACTGCCTGCCCTCTGGGGAGATGAGCAGGTGGCAAGGCCAATGCCGCCGCAACGTCTGGCCGAGTTCACCATGGCCCGGAATCTTGCCGGGGATTCCGGGCTGTGATAGCTGACCAGACGTTACTTTTTTTTTTATGCCTGCCTGGAATCACTTTCACCACACTTCAGCCGATTTTCACGCCGGTAGCCCGGGAAGCGTGGTTGAAATTGACCCCATGTGGGTATTCAGTGTGGCGAACATCTGGCGGCCGCCGAACAGATGTGTAGGGCACAGTGACCACATGTAGATATTCAGCGTGGTTCACTGTGATCTCATCACGTCTGAAAACACCCAAGGGCATGCAGAGAGGTTTTAATTGTGGCTGCTCCACTATTATGGCTCCCTTCCCTTGATGTTTGTCTAAGCCTGATCCTGCTCAGTTTAGAGAGGCAGTGTAAGGGTCAGGCATTTGGCAAATGGGTGTAGTTGTGGGTTATGGGGTTTTATTGGGGTATTTTAATATTTGAGTTTTTCGTTGGTTTTTTTAAAAAAATATGTATTTAACCCACCCTGAGCCTTAATGGGAAGGGTGGAATAGAAATATGAAGTAATACATACATAATAAAGAATGAATAATAAGGAAGTACATTTTAATAATAATTGGTGAAAAATAAAAATCCTATGGATTTTGTGGGGTCCTGAAATTTCAAAATTTAGTTAAAAATAGATTTAGAACATAATAAAAAACTGCTAAATAATCTAAAGGGCAAGAAAGTCAACAGTATTTGTAGCAATTCATCATCCGCATCAATGGCACAACCTGAACGAAGTCATTTGTGCTGCATCTCTTATCTACAGAAATTTGGAGTTTGCTAAAGCCCAAAATAAAAGAAAAAATCAGGCAGTGTGAATTGGCATTTAATGGAACTCTCACCATGAACTCAGCAAACTGACACCAAATATTGCATAGACCTGAATGGAAATGATTTGCTGAATGATCACTAGACAAAAATTCACAGATATACTGTATTTTAATAGGCCATATCTCTCAGCCTCTGAACTCTGAACTATGGAAGGAAATATGGGACAATGGATGAATAAAGCTTTATTGCTTGGCCGGCAGCCTTGGCAAAGACAAAACAAACATGAAAAAAAAAAGCGCCATATAATAGCACAAAAAGCGGGGTCAATGTAGGGGTCAATTTACAAGAGGGGGACAATGTAGAATGTACAATATAAAATACAGTACTCTAAATGTCCAGTGATAATGAAACAGCAGTCTGAAAACAGTGATCCCAGCCCAAAACAATGAATTAAAAATATGCTCCGTAAAGGCTGGTAGCGTGTTCTACCAACCATAGAAATCTAAGCTTTGTTGCCTGGGTCAAATATTTGGCTACAATGTCCTGTGTTTGTCATGATCTCCCAGCAGAAACTGTACATACTCCCGGGAACAGCAATGGGCAAATAAGTTCCTCTCTGACATGAACATAGAGCCTACAGTATAGAAGCACATGCTGCACTGATTCTGCCTCCCCCTGCTGTTGCAAGGGCAAGGGCCAGTGCGTTTGGCATAGGGGATCGCTCTGTATCTCCCCTCTAAAACTAAAACCATGGTAGGAAAGGCAATCATACAAGCTCGGAGGAACAGGTTTTGATGCTTATTAGCAGTAAGGTTGGTCAAATATGGCACGGCAGAGTCCTTTGTGGTCAGAAGAGTAGAATAAATTGAAATAAATGGCACTGCATTCAAATTAGCCAGCTCTTCCAGACATTCAACACTGGATAATCTCTGCATTAATTCAAACTTAGCTTTGAGATATCCCTGTGAAGCCAAATAAGGTAGAAAAAAGCCCAGTAGGTTCACCTTCCTGTGGACACGTCTTATCCAATTATTAGGGCTATCATCATCAATCACTAGATACAACAATCCAGGCAGAGATTTAAAAACTCAGACGTAGTCAAAATTTAAAGGTGTCCTTCCATACCAAAAATGACAATGGAAGGCATCCAGCTTTGAGTCTTAAGGCAGCATTGGGAGTACATAGCAGCCACAAAGAGCAATCTAAGGAATTTGGTTTGCACCACCTCAATCTCCTTTGATTTCCCAATGGCCCATAAATGGGATTCATATAAGAGTTGAGAAAGTGATTTGGTCAATAACACCCAAAGGGGTAGCATGACCAAGGAACACCTCCATGCTCTAGCAAAGCAAAGGATGGCTGCCACGGATTTATTGGCCTGCTCAGTAGCTCAGCTACTATGAACAGCCCAAGCGCCAGAGGATTGAAGCACAATGCCGAGGTAGCTAAATGAACTGACCTGCTCAATTACATTATTGTCCAACACCCACCTATGTTGGTAACACCTTTTGGAAAAGACCATCATTTTGGTCTTGCCATAATTAATGGTTAGCCCATCATTTAGGCAATAATCTGCAAGCTTACTAAGTGTTATTTTGATACCTTCTAAAGACTGGGTCATTAAAGCCACGTCATTGGCATACAGCAAGCAGGATAGATGTTTATGGCCAAGCTCTGGTGGATGATTCTCAAGAGTTTGGATGGCAGGTATTAGATCACTGATATAAAGATTGAACAAGGAGGGGGCCACAAGGCACCCCTGCCTTACACTGGCAGTGATCTTAACTGGATCCGAGGGATGGCCCCTAAAGTCTAAGCATACTCAAAGTACTGTATTCCTATAAAGGGATCTCATAAGATATCATAGATGTCGGTCGATACTGGTAGCTGCCAAGTTTTGCCAAAGTCTTTCATGGGGAATGAGATCGGATGCTGACTTCAGGTCTATGAATGCCACATAGCGTTTTCCAAAATATGGGACAATACAACTATAATTGGCATTCAGCCTTCTACCTAGCTCTTTGAAAAACAAATAAAAACAATCTTGCAAGAAAATTAAAGGAATCACACACATTAATTTCTCCAACAAGTCAGACTTGAACCCTTATGTTCCCAGTCTTCGTTTTAAACTTCTGTGTCAGCACTACTGTCCTACAGGTACTTGGCATTACACCAACCCTGAAAGTGTAATGCCAAGTACCTGTACCTAAAACTGAACTCCTTATCTTCCCCCCTCATCCTTCCTCTCTTTCCTCACTGTCAATAACTATTGATGGAGTCACCATCCTGCCTGTCCCCCAAGCCCGTAGCCTAGGCTTCATCTTTGACTCAGCCCTTTCTTTTAAACCCTACATTGACTCTGTTGCTAAATCCTGTCGCTTCTCCCTCC
The DNA here is from genome assembly GCA_003113815.1 of Sphenodon punctatus. Lineage (NCBI taxonomy): Eukaryota > Metazoa > Chordata > Lepidosauria > Sphenodontia > Sphenodontidae > Sphenodon > Sphenodon punctatus. Next base: position 3,383,602 of record QEPC01000119.1, on the reverse strand, counting down.
ATAACATTGCTAAGATTCGCCCTTTTCTCTCTGTCTCGTCTGCCAAAACTCTTGTTCATGCTCTGGTCATCTCTCGCCTCGATTACTGTAACCTCCTTCTCACTGGCCTTCCCCGGTCTCACCTTTCTCCCCTCATCTCTGTCCAAAACTCTGCTGCCAGGGTCATCTACCTCGCCAGTCGCTTCGACCATGTGCAGCCCCTCCTCTCTTCGCTTCACTGGCTTCCCCTTCCTGAACGAATCCTGCACAAGCTCCTAGTCTTCACCTATAAAGCTCTTCACAACCTTGCTCCCCCCTACCTCTCTGCACTTATCGCCCTCCATACTCCAGCCCGTGCACTTCGCTCCTCCTCTGTCCCTTCTCTCACCCTTCCACGCCTTCCCTGCTCCCCTAAGCGCCTTCGTCCCTTCTCACTTGCTGCCCCCCATGCCTGGAACTCCCTCCCTGTCCACATCCGCCTTGCCCCCTCCCTTCATACCTTCAAATCTCTCCTTAAAACTCACCTCTTTCGCTCTGCTCTGTCTGACTCTTTATCCTGCTGAGCCACTATTCCTATACCTACGATCGGTTTACCCTTATCCTTGCAACATGGACCTGCCTGCTGTCATTCTCATCGTAACCAAGCCAAGTACGTGCACTTGAGACCTCGCATCTTCATGAATGTTAGACCCCTTGTCTCTCCCTCTGTTCCCCTTCCTAAGTCTCTCCCCCAGCTCCTGTCTCTCAGATTGTAAGCCCTAGGGGCAGGGACCATGTCTATTTTATTACTTTGTAAAGTGCCAGGTACACTTCTGGCGCTATATAAATGTTTGTTAATAATAATAATAATAATAATAATCACATTCTACACTTCTCCTGTCTAGATTCTCCGATAGATAGAACTCTGTGGATTCTCACTATAATCCAATGTTAGATGACAGCCCATTTGTCCAACATGAGGGCTAGACTTTGGGGTGGGTGGGTTCTGCTTTTGTTTTTTATTGTTCTAAAAATAATTTTAAAATGAAAGAAACAAAGCATGACCATAGCATATTATAAGGGCCAGGTTTAAACAAAGTCCTTGACCTACTCATCACTTTTAGCAGTGTGCACAAGGGTCCCATGTAATTTTTCATTTTTCATTATAGTTTGCATTATTAAAATGTGTAGTTTTCATTTTTGTTACTAACGAAATGTTGTTTTTCGTTATTGTTGTTGTTAACGGCATCAGCACCAATTTTAAACAAAGATTTTATTTTTGGTAATGGTATCAATTTCATGAAGAATTATTGTCAGAAGTTGAACTCCATCTCATTGTGATACAGAAAGAACTGCACATAATATATACTGTACATAATATGTAGTTTTATTTATATAATATATACGGAATCAAAGCTAAACCTAACCTATGTATAATAAAAAATGTTCCTATCCTATAATCATAATATATATAATAAAACAACCTAGTATCTAAATAAATATATATTTGTGTGTGTGTGTACACACAACTAATATCTATATAATAGATGGACGGGGGAGGAAGCCGGGAAGGGAAAAGGAAACCTCGGAGGTATATCTACTATCTCTAATCTATCTCGTGTGTGTGTACCTAAGCTTCTGCAAATGTGCCCTGACAAGCAAGAGAACTAACACAGAGTGAAGCAGCCCAGTCCTACAATATTAAGGGTTGCAATGCCCTCCCCCAGAGCCCTCCTGATTAGTTCTGGGAGGCAGAGGCACTGAGGAATCACAGGGTGTCATTCAACTGCTGGGATTTGCTTGCGTTGCTCATTGGGCATCCATCAGGTCCGTCGCCTCCCAATTCAAGAGTTCAACACTGTTTCTGGCTCTGAGATGTCTTCTCCCTCCTCCCCTCTCCTCATTTCCCTCCAAAAAACAATAACCAAACAATAACAAAATCAAAAACGACTTTTGCTATCGTTATTGATTTCGTTATTATTTTTTGTTGTTTTCATTATTACAATAATGAAAATGATAAATTTTGTTTTTGTTATCAATATAACAAAAACGACATGCACATCTCTACTTTCCCCACTTCTATTAGATCTATAGGAAAAAATGCTGACTACTGTTTTTTATTCAGCAACTAGAAGAAGAACTGATAAACTTGATAGCTGTTTTTAATGCCACCACAACAGAAATAGGCCTGAAATGAGAAATCTTGCTTCATTAGAAACAGAGCATTCCCCAAGATTCATGCAACACATACACTTACTAGATTTTCCACTGTTTTTGCCATTTTCTGTTATTCTTTGCAAGATGAACGGGATTGCTATGGGCTGGTCCCAAGTCCCATGTGTGCCTCGTGCACACCCTTGGGGGCTTTGGAGACAAAAAAAACATGCTGGAAATTGCCATAAATGTACTGTAAAACTGCTGTAAAACTGTCATAAAATTCCAGGAAAGTGACAAAAAAGTTCTGGAAAGTCCCAGAAAATGACAAAAATGACCCCCAAAATGGTGAAAATATGGAATCACCAGAAACTGATGAAGTACCGACAGACACTCACAAACACTCCCAAAAAATCAGTATTTATCTTCAAAACAAGAACACTTGATCTCATCTCAGCTCTAAACAAGAACAGCATTGTAGCAGAGTACCCTGGGGCCCTGGGTTCTAGACTGCCATCTAAACATGCATCTCATCTCTGTTAGATTTTTAACAGAACTTGAAAGAGCAGCTCATTCTTTCTCAGGTGACAGTGTTGGTGTGTGAAAGGAAGAGACACAGGGGAAGTGGGATTCAAGCCCCAATCCACTGAAACCAGTCCTTCTGTCATATTTCCCAGGCTATCAGAGAGAATCTGCCTCTCCCTTCCCCATGTGTCATTTAGCAGCAGCTGTCCAGCACCGCAGAACAACTGCCAAAGTCTCTGCCAGATACAGGATGCTCGAGAGGTAAGTAATAGATATGACCATTATGGTACATGCTCTCAATAAACGTAATTTATATTCTCTGCTCTAATGTTATTAACATAATAACGTATGTGAACTATTTAATTTTACAAATGATAAAAACACCTCCACAATATACCACATTATAATCATCATTAACATTTGCAGCCACTGCTAAATATTTCATGTAATTCAGCAAACTGAAATGCAATTATCATTTTTTGGCCAACATAATGCTCCCTTTGAATTGATCCTATACTTCAACCAGTTTCTATTGTTAGTCTATTTACTAAGTGCAAGAAACCTTCCAGCCAGGCTGTTTAGCAACTTAAAAGAATTTCTGTCCCAAGGACAAGAGGGCACTTTAGAACATGTCTAAAATGCACAAAAGCCTTGAAAAGAAAGAAACAAATGGTCACCATCTTCCTGTCAACCCAATCCTCCTTTCTACTCCCAGCCAAATTCCTACCAATGACCGTTCAAGGTCATGTATTGACCTAGTGGAAAAAATCTCATGGCAGTGGGCAGGGATAGCTGATTGTTAACAGTTTAGATCCTTTGATGCACATACTATATCCTATTGCATAAGCTGTTAAAACGGTTAGCAGGTCAAGAAAGCATTAGCAAACACAGAGGAGATTCAAAGAGAATCAGAGTCTTCCTCATGCTGGTCCTCACTACCTGCTAGCACACGTGCTCATTAAGAAACCAATCATGTTCTAATAGATCATGGCACAATATATAGTCCTAGGCACCTTCAGATGAGCAGAGGGAGGGAGAGAAAATAATAGAAGGGTCCTTATTTCCAACACACAAACATTGTGGTATGCTGGTTTGGAGAAGGAGCCAGCCCATCTACTTCTCCCTCAGATTTACAACTTTCTATGGCTGACTGTGATCTGAGTGCAGAATTCAGAGTCCCTGCACCAGAGACCCTTGCTTTTGAAGGTCTTCTGCCTGTAACAGGCACCTTTATTTCAGTGCTTGAATCACAGGATTCTTGGGATTTTCTCATGTAACTCTGCCTATTCCCTGTAATGCTCAATGCAGGCACAGATACTATAAGAAGCGGGGTTTCTTGAAACAGCGTGGTAGCTCCAAGCGTACATGTACAGGAGCACTTTCCTGTACATTTCCCCTTGAGCCGTTGGTTCAAGATGTTCTTTGCCCAGCATTCACACAGGAAAATTAAAACAGTCTCAAGATAGAACTGAACCCAACCCAGGTTCTGCTGATTCTCGCCAGATACAGTTCCTGAAAATTTGTTGACATTTGTCCAGAGGTTGGTGGCAGCTGGGTTGGAAGAGTTTGGCTGTGGCCAAGACAAAGCGGCATCTGTATCAACACTTGCTGACTAGAACTACATATGGTGCTCTCTCACCACAGAGGGATCACAATGAATTTCCCTCCTGGAGGGGGTGGGAGCATGCTCCCTACCCCCATCCCCATCCATCCCAGGTGCAGTTTGCTGTTCTCCAATGTTCCTTCTTTTTTTCTTTGAATTCACTATATTGAGCTTGATGGTCTGTCCCACCTTGAAACCTAGGTCCAGGTTGTGTCTCAGATCTAGATTTTGGGTTTACTTTGCAAACTCATTCTGCTGCTTCACCCACTTGAACTGCTACACTGAAGCCAAAAGCCTTCACCCAGTCTATAAATCCAACTAACATGCACAGCCCACTTCCATCTTCAGTTCAAACTAGAGTATCTGTTGGAATTAGAGCTGTAGTGGATAGCACTTTAGCTATCTGCGATTAATACCCGTATTTTCAGGCACCCTTGGTAGGGATGCATTGGGGGTACCCAGCCCCCCAGCAGGTATCCAGTTCCTGAAAATGAGGTTATTACTGGGGCATCCTAGGACATCAATCCCAGCACTCGTGGCTTCCCAGGCTGACTCATCTCACTGTTTGGGCTGCTGTTCCTCTGGTCCAAACATGATCTGATTGGCTACCTGACTCCCTGGGCCCCAGGCTGATTCTCCTCACTGGCCAGGCTGCTGCTCCTCTGGTCCAGATTCCTGACTGCACCCAGCTTCTCCCCAGCCCACGCACCATTCAGCTGAGTGGGGAACTTCCCTGCTCAGCTTTTTCTGAGTGGGGGAGCGAGGAAGCCTATTTCTACCTGTGTGCCCCCATGGGTCCCCTGTTCCTAGGGGGACCCATATCATGGGAGAACGTGCTACCCCATTTTGGGTCTCCCTAGGAATGGGAGACCCATTAGGGGGCACACACAGATGGGAAGAGCCCTCTTCACTTCCCTCCCCCTCAGAAAAAGCTGAGCAAGGCTTGGAGCGTATGGGCATGGAAAATCAGAAAGCAGCCAGGAATCTGGACCAGAGGAGCAGCGGTTGAGGTGAGTCAGCTCGGGGCCCAAGGAATCATAGAGTCTGCTGGGTCGTGTTTGGGTACCAGTTGGTGCCCAAACACGACCGGGGCAAGTTGGGCCCCGCCAAAGTAGATGGAGTGCCTGACTGGCCTCATACCTGGTTGCAGCTCCATTTGGAATATGTCACAGTCTCTACTGCAATGCCAGGAAATTGGTCCACAGGTGCCTGGACTAGGGCTGAAACTCATTTTTGGTATGTTCTCATTTTTTGATGAGAACCACTTTTCTCAGTTTGTTCTGGGAAATGAGAACAAACCAAGAAACAGGCCAGATTCTTGTCAAAAATGAGAAAATATCAAGAAAAATTAAAAAAATTAAAAAGTGTTTACTGCGGGGATGCTGGCCTCCAGTCTGGCAGCTATTCACTGCTCCGTTTCTTCCTCTGCATTCTTCAGAGAGTTGACTTTGTTCTGTGTCCCTGGCCATGCTACACTCTGAAGAACTTAGCTGGGACCTGACAATAAATTATCTGAAGGGGGAGGGGAGCAGGGGAGCCTTGCCCCAGCTGTGTGCAACACTCTAAGCAGTCCCCATATCCAGGGGGACCAATACCAGGGTAGCTTATAACACAGGTTTTTCTAATGTTTGTTTCAGCCTGCACAAAAATTTAATCTGAATTCTTATCCTCTAGCTTAATATAAGCCATCTTCCCCTTGAAAGTTACTTGCAGCCAGCCAGCTACTCCATGCTGGCTGGTCCAGCTTCTACCCTGCAGGTATGAGTTCTAATGGAACTTCCCCCTTCAGCCAATTAAAGTTGTTACAATGAACATCTGTGTAATATGTTTGAGAACAAAAATATATAAAGTATATAGTGAATTTAAGCTAATCAACTTAACTGAGAGCAGAATATGTCTTCTGCCTTAGGGAAGCTTGAGAGATACTGTTGTTTGGCCAAAAAGGTGATCAGAAGCATTTGTGACTACATAAATAGTTATTCTGTTGTGCATTCTATAAATATATTGTTTGGGTTGGACCATAGCATTTTACTTAAGAAGTGTTACAAAAATTTACTTTGTAAGCCAAACTTGACATGATCCATATTTGAATGGAAGAGCTAAGAACAACTATAAGATGCTCTAGGAATTCAGTAGATCAAATTAAGCTTTCAGGTTCAGTATTGAATTTTCACAGACAATGTGGCTACGATATCATCTTTTGGGTGCAACAGAAAACTGAGGTCCAGTCCTGAGTTTTCATTATTAAGGATCCTACTTTACAATTTTTGTAACAGTAGAGTTAATATGATAAATCCAGTGTGGTTGGGGAATTGTAATATGAATGATTATGTTTCCACCTACACTTCCCTTTGGGTATGATGTTCTTCATTGCCTGGTCTAAAATATTCCAAATTTGTTTCGTATTCTGCTATTAAAAGAACTGTTATGTTCTATTTCAGAGTTGGCTGAAATTCTGTGATGGCTGAAAATAGAGTCCTATTCTTTAGGTCATTTTAAGCTGTTACACTGCACGTGAACATACCAACCACTTTTAAAATCTAGAACAGAACTACTGCACTTTTCTGACCTTGAGCTATAAAATATATGGTAATATTGTATTTTAAGCATGAGAAGTTTTATTGAAAGGACCTGATATCATGGTGCCATTTATTTTAATTTTATGATACTGTCTTTATTGTTGCTATTCTCCTATGTCTTATTATTCTATAATCCACTTTTAAATGATAACTATTTTTAACACTCTTTTCTAGGCTTGGCTAGTTTCATCTTCTATATCACAGATATGACTTGTCCAATATAACTGTTTAATGCTATTACCTTTTTCTGACTGGTTAATAAAGATTTGGTTCTTAATTTTAAAAAAGATGACAGTATACAAATATGGGAATCTCTCATCTTTTATTAATCTCAGCATCACAAAAATTATTTTGTAATAACTGATTTCCACAACAATGGAATTTAATTTCATTTTAAAAAAATAACAACCTAATTTGTCATATTTATCATGCACCATATTTTCAATCTTCTTATAATTAAACAGTTTGTGGGATCCTGTTTCTTACTATAATTTAAGAGCATTTTCCCCGATAAGAACATCAGAAAAAATTGTTAACAGCTTTTTTTTTTTTTTTTACTTCCACTCTCCCTCCATTAAAGTGAACAGATTTCTATTACCTATGCTTATGTTGTCTCTCCTCTACAAAAGGAGGTCAGTGATTGTGTGTAAATTGGTTCCAGGATAATACAGAAAAACAAACAAAACAAAACCTGAACACCCAACAGCCTACAGAACATCTGGGCAGAACCAGGGAAATGTATATTTGAGCACAGGTTTAAATGTAGGCATAAATATTTATTTTTCTTTTTAAGGGAATATCCCAATTTCAAAAATATTATACCGTGGCTGCATTTGCTAGTTAACACAGAGGGAGTGCATTTAACCATTCTCCATGTTTGTAAGGAAGTGGTATGGCACACATGTGAAGTCCCATTCATTTCACCAGGAACTATGGCATTGCCTTCACAATCTGCCTGCAGCTGGCCTGTTTTTTTTTTTTTTAATAACCCAGGCTAATTGTCCTGGAGATGGAGTGCTCTTCCAGCCCACCTGCACCAGCTGTAGTCTGTCCCTGGCCAGGACTTCTGTGGGCAAAGGGTCACTTTAGCTGGACAGGGATGAGGCTTCTCTCTGTTGGAGATCAGTGCAATCCCTGGGTAGGCAGCCGCCCCCTTCCAGTCAACTGGCAGAACCTCTTGTATTTCCCTGGTTGATACTGCTGATGGTGGGCTGGAACAGTGATGCTGCCCCTGAGATCAGATTAGTGCTGGAATTCAATGTAAGAAATTACTCAGTTTTTACCAAATATCTTGGTATTCAACTCGGATTTACTGAGTGCCGCGTAACCAAGGAATCGTCCTGGTACTCCATATTCTGTACTCAGTCCAGTACTCAGACCGACATATGGGGCTGTTCCTGCCCCTATACAAGGTGACTCGATAACTGGTACTCGGAAAATACTCGGTACTCAGTTTAATTTTACTGAGTTTTTGTCCAAGTTTCTGAGGACCAGACAAACACTCGGAGCCAGCCCTCGGAAACTCATAAATACTCGGAAATATTTTTTTTACTATTCGTTTCAGCCCTAGATCAGATGTTTGACAGCATGAATGTTTTGCTTTTTAACATAAGATTTGCACTGGGTAAAAAACAGATGTGATGGTTGCCCACTTAGGTCTGCTGTGACCCGTTTTGGCCCATGGGCCACTGGCAAGTCTGTTTTTGTGCCACCAGATTTTGTCCCAGGTTTACCCCAGACTGTGTCAATGGTTAGCCTAGACTCTGACCTTGGAAAACTCCCAAAGTAACAGTCTGGGTTAAGTCCCCACCTCCACCCAGACAAAAGCAGGCCACAGAGAGCTAGCAAGTCTGTCATGGCCCGCCATGACCTGCCCCAGATCAGAGTCCACCATGGCTGGTCATCATTGGTCGCCACGGCTGCCCATCATGGCAGGGGCAGGGTACTGGGAGCTGAGCAGGGGCGGGGTTGCTCACCCGCATATCTATTGCAGCCCTCCCCTTCCCCGGGCAATGTGACTGGCAGGATGGTAGGCCAGCCATGGGCAAGTATGGTTGGTTCCCTGACACAGCCTGTACCATGTCCATCATGGTTTCCTGGGTCACCACCACACTGATCGCATGTCTATTTTTACCCATTGACAGCAATCCCATTCTATGGGGACTATTCATGCATTATATTGGATACATGTGTGCCAAAAACACAAGCATTTCTCCAGCTTTCCAAGGAGCCGTTGTCTATGGACATATAGTCAGACCTGTGTTTGCGTGTTTACATACAGAAACAAGTTTGGGTCCAGCACAGCATGACAGCATCCTGGGTTGACATAAATGGGCACATGGAAAATTGCCAAATAGTCTCGATGACTAGACATTTCCAATGCTGGTGCTAGTGCTGGTGCTCAGTGCACTAAATGCTCTTTTCTTAAGGTAAAATTTTCAAAAAGACCCAGGACCCAAAGTGGAGGCCATAGTTTCAGAACCGATCAGGTTATCTGGTGCTGATTTCTTTTGAAAATCTGACCTTATGTACTACAGATTGCTGAGATCTTCTGAAATTTTGAGGCTCAACAATGTTCTGCAGGCTGCTGGCATGTCTGCAGCAGCCTGCAGAAACTGAACACTAAACAGACTGTTACAATTGATTGCCTCAGAGGTGCAAACCTAGTGATTAGTCTTTGAAGGAACTGTTCACACATATGGCTGCTGGACTAGCAAATTGACTTTTGTCAGCCCTTCTAACCCGTGGGACACTTCCATCTGCATTACTGCTTTACAGAAGAAAATGAACAGACCTATACTGGGACCTGGGTTTTCAGCCCTGGAATATATACAATTATTGTAACAGAGCTGTTGAAAAATATAGCAGTGTCAGTAGTCTACTGCTTAATCAGCATTTGCTAACTATTGACAATATGCATTTGATTGCTCACAACTTTGAAACCATTATCACCACTATTATGTCTATTATCAGGACCCTCAAACAGAATGATTTGTCTCTAGTCATTGTTTGTGAGATGTACGGAAAAAGGATAATTGCATCCTTACAGGAGAGTCTCTCTCAGATCAACTCACAGGTATGGCCCCATTTATTATATAGCAAAGTCCTTATCAAGGTCCTGTAACCAAGCCAAGTACACGCACCTGAGACTTCACATCTGCCTGAATGTTTGTTTGTCTTCTCCCATGTCTCTCCCACTGTCCCCTCTCCTTGTCTCCCCCTCCTTGTCTTTTAGATTGTAAGCCACAGGCAGGGACCGCATCTGATTGTATGTTCTGTACAGCGCCAGGTTTTGCAACTGGCGCTTTATAAATGTTTAATAATAATAATAATAATAATAATATCAAGAAGCTAGAAGAAAGGAACTTATGACCAGTCACACTGGAATTCATATGTTTGCTAAATTTGACTGAATCACCAGGGATACCAGTTCAAATAGATCTGTCCAAACTATACTTGCAGCCCCATGTTGAACAACCCCTCTGGTTCCACTTGTGGAAACCTTCGTTAATCTCAGTTTTTGTTCAGCATTACACCAACATTTGTCTCCTCACAGAGACAGGTTCTGAAGTGAACCCAGTGTTATGTTTTAGATAATTTTGCACATAATAATCCCCCGGCTAAGCGGCCTGTGCGCTGCGGGGGACTTTGTGTCTGCCTTTCAGAGGAATGTGGCACGGGGGTGGGGGGAGGTGGATCTTTCCCACCGGTCCTGGGAGCGGGGTCGAGCTGGCAGCAGCATTTCAAGGTGCAATCCACTCAGGATTGCACCTTGCAAGGCAGAGGTGCAAAGAGGCACCTTTATGATTGGGCGGTTATGGCCACGTGGCATTGTAGCGTGCCGCGCAGCCCTTCATTCAGTTGGCGGCGTGAAACATTCTTGTTTTATTGCTTGCTTCCTTGTAACCTTGCACATTTCTGCTTCAACATAGATATTAGGTGTTAGTTATTGTACCCCACCATTGTACCCTCAATTTCTTTTTATTTAAAAAAATAATAATAATTTAAAAATTCAAACACAAAAACAAAAAGTGGAGGAGATGTTGGCATGTTCTGACATACCCTGGAATAATTGGTTAAAAAGGTGGCTTGCAAGGTGGCTCAGACCGCCTTCCTGCACCCCCTGCACTCTCCTTCCTTTCTGTGGGGGCAACAGGATAAGGCAGATACTTTTATGCTGCTTAGCCCCTTCTCCTCGTCTCCATGATTCTCCTTTCAGGAGAGCTGTGACCTGGACAATAACCAGCTCCATGCCTGTTCCTCTATGTCTAGAGGCACTGAGGCCTTGCTCTGACACTGACTGGGCCTGACCATGCCCTAGCCTTATAGCTGAAGGCATTAACTGTGGAAAGACGTCATTGTACTACTGATCTGACTACAAGTGGGAAGGCAGAGGTTGGATGTTTCTCACCAGAGAGAAACTGTGGTTGACGAAGGCTGCAGCTGGGCTAGGGCCATCCATCCCCCAAGACCAGGCTGTTGAGCAGGAGCAGACCCACAGAAGCCCTAGGTCTCCTGTTCCAGGTGCTGCTACAGCAGAGAGAGCAGCCAAGAATGAAAATGGAGGAGCAGGAGCCAATGGGCCTCAAACCAAGGGAGGAAGCAGGAAAGTTTCCTTTCATAATCCAGGCTGGGACTATCAGGGAGTTACTGGGATGGGTGGAACCACAGCAGGTTCATCAGGACCTAGAGGAGGGGCTGCCCCAGAGCTGGGAAGCCCAGTGGCAGAGGGCAAAGTGGTACAGGCCCCTCTGACACCAGCCTCACACAACCTGCAACTGCCTGAGCTGACCCAGTGGAATGATATAGAGGCCTAACTGGCCATCTTTGAGAGAGTGGCTTATGCCTGCCAGTAGCCAAGAGGAGACTGGGTGACACAATTCACATCGGCCCTCAGTAGAGAAGCCCAACTGTCCTGCAGAAGCCTGGACACCAGAGACAGGGGACTATGGGAAGGCGAAGGCAGCCATCCTAGGAGGGTACAACATCAGCACAGAGACACAGTGCCAGCACTTCTGGCAGTTCTCCTACCAAGAGGATGAGGGAACCAGAGAGGTTTACAACTGACTCCGGGAAATGTATTGATGCTGGCTGAAGCTGGAGAGCCACACAAAAGAGCATATCCTGGAGCTGCTGATCCTAGAGCAGTTTGTGATCATCCTGCCCAAGGAATGCAAAGTTGGGTCAGGGAACCTGGTTCAGAGACCTGCGCCCAGGTGGTGGCCCTGAAGGGGAGATTCTGCTGAGTCAGCAAGAGGCAGAGAGACAGGCACTACAGGTTCTAGGGAAATTCAAGGAAGTGGCTGAAAAGTTTACTGAGACAGAGAAGGCTGTACTGGACATTGGGCATCAGATAGAAGAAGGTGAAGCAGGAGAAGAACTGGAATGTCAGGAGTGGGATTGTGAGTGAGAACATAGAGGAGGATCTCCAGCAGGGAGGCTTTGTTCAAATGACATTACCAGGAAGACCCCAAGGGGATGTTCTTCCAAACACTGCAATTATTGTAAGCAGGTGTGACTCAGAAAGACAGTGGGGAAGCCCCCAGGGGAGGAAAAGAATGAGCTCACTCAATGTGGGGAAGGTACACAAGGTATTAACACAAGTGCAGTGGACCCAAAAGAGAAAAGGCACCCATGCTCTGAATTTTGGGAAAGCATCTGGAAAAGAACAGCCCTTGAAACCCACCTGAGACTCCATGTGGGAGAGAAACCCTATGAATGCTCTGGAAGTGTTTCATTCAAAGAACAGTCCAGACTTCACACCAGAGAATCCACATCAGAGAAATGCTCTATAAGTGTCTTGAGTGTGGGAGAAGCTTCTGTGACCACTCAATCCTTACTAGACATCAGAGAATTCACACAGGGGAGAAGCTCTATAAATGTATTCACTGTGGGAAAAGCTTCAGGCAGACCTCGACCCTTAATACACATCAGACATTGTACATGGGAGAAAGGCCCTATAAATGTCTTGCTTGTGGAAAAAATCTATACACACAGCTCAGCCCTAAAAAGCCATCAGAGAGTACACATGGGGACCATCCCTAGAAGTGCCTGTGTGTGGGAAAAACCTGTGCAACAGCTTGACATTTATTCTGCATCAGAGAATCCACAGAGAACAGAAGTCCTATGGCTGTCCTGAACATGGCAAATGTGTGCCCTTGTCTGTGTGCCTGTACCACTTAAACTTAATGCGCATCAGGGAGAGCTAGTGGGTAAGGAATCCACATAGCTCTGCTGTCTAGGGGGCCAGAGTAAGTGTCAGTCCCAGGTAGCTGGAAAATGCATTAGTGGGGTTTGAATCCCAATATCCAACCTCTTCTTTTATGGCATGAGGTGGCAGCAGCCTCCCTTGTCTGAGCAGTGACCCCTCCTCCCATTCACAGCTGTAGCTTTGACTGCTTAATTCCTCCACCCGTGCTAAGCTGATGGAGGAGACGTGAGAAATCTGTGGAGTCTGCCTGATTGTCTATCCATGGAGTGGGGGGGGCAGGGGGGGAAGTGTCATGTATTTCCAGTTATAAGCATATATATTTTGGCTATCTGTGTTTTAAATTTATTAACTTTGAGTTTCTATATGTTAACTTTCTGTTTTAATGTAAGCTAATTGTGCTTTACAGCATTGAATTTTAATATCAGCTTCTGTGATTATAATGGTTCAAGCTAGGGCCCCATTAGCCACATTCCAATAGAAGATTTTCTAAAGCTTCCCAAAGGAACTTTTGACTGTTACCAAGGAGACCACCAAACGGATGAGCCATAAAACAGGCATATCTCTAACTCCCTTTGATTTACTTAAGTTTTCACAGACTAGAAGTCTAGAATCCTATGTGTGACCTGTCCAAATGAAGGATGATACCAGCTTCAGATCATCTCAAACAAAGGAATGATTTAAGTTAGTTTTTTCTAGCTAACAGATCTGTTTTTTTTCTCTTTTTTTATCTGACAATTATCTCTGATAAAAAATATAAGGCTTCTATTCATTTTAAAGCTTGACAAACTTTGAGAGAAAGTCAAAACTTTGATTGGTTTCTTTAAGAGAGCCTTAGAATCCAGTGTATCTCCTTACTGACTTACACATATCTGATGTCAGTGTGACAGTCTAAGAAACTGAACCTCCCATTTCAAGCTAGCCTTAAAAGGGGGGGACACAGGGATCTGCGCATGCGTCAGGGCTAGTGGCTGGAAGCAGCCCGAGCTCCACACACCCCAGCTCTAAAAAGCGGAGAAAACCTGTACAAAATATAAAAAAATCCTCAAACTGTTTAAAAATGGCTGGTAGGTGCAAACCTCGCCAGAAGCTTTCACATGCAAACGCTCTGGAGAGGTTCTGTCATAGAAGCCAGCCTGCTGAGCTGCGGCAGGGGAAGGAGGCAGGCATTGAAGAGAGCAAGATGTCGGCGGCACCAGCAGCAGAGCGGGAGCTTGAAATTGACCACACTTCTTCCTCGGGATCAGAAGGTGAGGAAGGAATGGGCTCAGTAGTGAAAAACAAAAGAATTGAAAAGATTAAGCTCCCCATGAAACCAGCACCGGTGAGTCCCTTAGATAAACATGCCAGCAAGCCTAGAACTTCAGGGACAAGGCAGGAGGGGGAGAGAAGCAACGGGGAAAAAAACCTGGCAGTGGAGGCAGAGCAGAAAATGAAATAGACCAGGCCCCTGCAGGCAATGCAGAAGAGGGGAGTGCAGAAACAGCCTCCTTAAGAAAAATACTCGGCCAGATGAAAGAGGAATTAAAGCAAGAGGTGAGACAAGTAAAGCTGGCAGTAGAGGAAGGCAACAGGAGGATGGAAGGGATAGTGAAGAGAGTGCAGGCAGCTTGAGGGAGAATTTCTCAGCTGGAGGATCAGTCTCTCTCTACCCAGGAGCAGTTAGAGAAATGGAAGGGAGAGACTACTTTTCTGCTTGAAAAGTGTGAGGACCTGGAGAATCACTCACGAAGAGGGAATTTAAGGCTGAATGGTATAAAAGAGGCTGGGACCATGGAAAAAATAAATGAAATAGTTTGGGCAGTACTAAAAGAAAACTTTCCAGAAGAAGCTCAATTTCATACTGCCCCAATTGAAAGGGCTCACAGAACAGGGCGCCCTCCACAGAAAGATACTGATCCCCCCCGCCCAATTCTAATTAAATTCCTGAGCTATAACACTAAGGAAGAAATTCTTAGGGCAGCCAGGGCCAAGAAAAAATTACAGTTCCAGCAAAAAAATATAAGAATAGTCCCAGATTATGCTGCGGAGACGATAAGGAAAAGAATGAGATGGGGCAAGTACTTCGGAGAGCTGATTGAAAGAAACCTGAAACCACGGTTGCTCTTTCCCGCCAAAATGATGATTTTTGAAAATGGAAAGAAAAAAATCTTTGAAGCAACAGAGGACCTAGAAATATTTCTTGCAGCTCAGCCAGGAAGAATTAGAGAGAGAGTGCAAAGATGAGGCTCGAATTAAAGGAGCTGCATTGAAGGGAACAGCAGAGAGTTGGATGAAGAATTGATGAAAGAAGTGGGTTTATATATGGTTGTTAAATAGTTAAGAATACTTAAGCTTATAGATAAGGGATTGGTTTGATAAATAGATAAAAGGAATGTTGGGTTTGATAACCACAATGCACGGATATTTTATGTAACTCTCCTGATACAAAAAAAAAAACCAAAAAAAAAAAACTGATTGTAACTGGTCATGTTTGATAACAGAAAAAATGCTAAAAATAGGATTGTTGATGCTTTGAGGCATAGTTTAATATTGTTTTAAAAGCACAGGTTGGTCTGCTAAGACTCAAAGAGAATTATACATAATTGGAATTCATTGAGAGCTGGGGGGGGTCGGAAGGATGGGCACACGCTGGATTATCTTAATCAATCCGGGTGATAGAACTTCCAGAAGATCCTCGCAGGGGGAAAAGGGAGGAGAGATGAGCGAAATAGCTCTTGGGGGGGTTGAGAAGTTTAAAGGAAAGGGCAAGATGGAGAAGAGAGGGCTCAGAAAGGGGGAGGTTGGGGTATGGCAGGGGAAGGAGAGGAGGAGGGAAAAAGGAATACAGTGTCTGGGACAAAAAAATTATAACGACAGGAGAGAGCCAGTTACAGGGAAATATCTACCTAAATATCTGCAGAGAGTAGGAAATACAGGTGTTGGAAACATGGAGAGGCGGATTATTTTTACAAACTTTGCTAGCTCAACAGATGACTAATACTAAGACTGTCACTCTGAATGTCAGAGGTTTAAATTCTCCTCAGAAAAGAAAGAGGGTTAGAGATTTTGTGGAGGAGCAGGGGGTGGATATATTCTTTCTGCAGGAGACACACCTGTTAGTGAAGGATGTCCCTAGATTTAAGACAGCTAGAATAGGAGATCTATGGGCTTCGTGTTCTAAGAGGAAAAGAGCAGGGGTTATCATTGGATTTACTAAAAAGAGGGATTTTGTTTTAGAAAAGAGTATAAAGGACAAAGAAGGAAGATTTCTATGCCTGGTAGGTAAATTAAATGGATGGCAACTGACTTTGGCCAACATATATGCACCCAATACGGGAAAGATAAAATTCTTCAAGGATTGTTTTGAAAAAATTGCTCAGGTCTCCAAGGGCTCAGTGATAATACAGGGAGATTTCAATGCTACCCTCTCTGATTTGGATCACTCCAGACAGGGAGGCATAAAAGGGGAACAGAGGGAACTGAATAAGATGCTAGAGCAATTTGGTTGGATTGACATCTGGAGGCATCTAAATGGTAAGGAGAGAGATTACACTTTCTTCTCCACTGTTCATAATACTTATACACGGATTGATCATGTCTTAGTAAATAAAATAGATGCGCATAGAGGAGACAGATGTATAATTGTTCCTGTAGTGATGACTGATCACAATGCGGTGGTCACCAGGTTTAAAGAGCAAGGAAAAATACATCAGCTAACTGATAATTGGCAGCTTAACAGAAACCTGCTCAAAAATAAGGAAAACAGTGATCAATTAATGAAGCTCTTGCAAGAATTTTTTGATCTTAATTTGGGGACAGTCGACTCTCCGGCTATATTATGGGAGGCAGCAAAGGCTGTAATTAGAGGTGAAATAATCGCGCTAAATGCGAAAATAACAAAAGATAAAAGACAGGGAAAAAAGGAGGCATACGCAGAATTACAAAAACTAGAGGCCTTAAATAAAATTAGGTCCACTAAGGACTTGAGACGACAAATTATTAAGAGCAGGGAAATTATAAACACAATAGAACTAGAGAAGACCAAAAACCAATTGAGGAAAATAAGATTCCACTTCTACGAACATAATAATCGGGCAGGGAAAACTCTGGCTAATTTAGTTAAGAAAAGGCAAAGAAAGGCCCACATAGCTAGGATCATTGACAGGAAGGGGATATACTGCACGGAGCCACAAGATATGAAAAGGTTTTTTTTAGAATTCTATAAAAAAATCTACACATCTAAAAACCCGGAAGACTCTGAGATACAAATTTTTTTGGAGAGATTACAAATCCCTAAAGTAAATTCAGACCAATTAGCATTTTTAAATGCAGACATTACAATTAAAGAAGTAAATGAAGCAATAATAGCAGCAAAAAATAATAAGGCGGCAGGGCCGGACGGGTTCCCTAGTGAGTTCTACAAGACATTTGCAGATATCCTGGCACCCCATTTAATGGCAGTGTTTAATAACATCTTAGCTGAGAACGTAATGCCGCAAAATTTTTACAAGGCTGTCATAACTGTAATCCCAAAACCAGGAAGAGATCCGGACTGCTGTGGAAGCTATAGACCGATATCTCTGTTGAATTGTGATTACAAGATCTTTGCAAAAATTTTAGCAGACAGGTTAAAATCAATAAGCGAGGAAATAGTACACAGAGATCAGACAGGCTTTATTCCGGGTAGACAGGGCAGGGATAACATAAGGAAAGCTATTAATATAATATTCGCAGTAAACAAGCAAAAAATCCCAGCCATGGTCATCTCCGCTGATGCGGAGAAGGCCTTTGATTTTATTGAACCTAAGTGCTTATTTAAAGTTTTAGAAAGGGTGGGCATAACTGGTAACTTTTCAAAGTGGCTCCTGGCAATATATAGAAAGCCGGAATCGAGGCTTTTAATCAATGGGGAACTTACAGAGTCATTTAACCTACAAAGAGGAACGAGGCAAGGATGTCCTCTCTCCCCATTACTTTTCAATTTGGTCATTGAAATGTTAGCCTTGGCGATAAGGCAAAACGAAAAAATCAAAGGTGTTAAAATAGGAACCAATGAATGCAAATTATCTTTATATGCAGATGATCTCCTGATATATATAACAGAACCAGAGATAACACTACCAGAGTTAATAAAAACTATGGATTCTTTTGGGAATATTTCAGGATACTCAATAAATAAAGATAAATCTGTGGCTCTAGCTTATAGCTATGGAAATGAACAGGACAACCACTTAAAAGAAATCTCACCCTTTCCTATAACAAACGCAGGGCTAAAATATCTGGGGGTAGTCCTCACGAAAAATCCTAAAGATTTATACACAGCAAATTTCCAGCCGCTGATAAAACAATTAAGGGAGGAAATACAGCCATGGCGCAGGATGGCGGTATCATGGCTGGGCAGAATTAATATGTATAAAATGTTGGTGCTGCCTAAGCTGCTATATAAACTAATGGCAGTACCGATCGCATTGCCTGAGGCCTTCTTTAAGCTTAATGAGGCTCTTGTAAGGGACCTCGTATGGAATGGCAGAATGCCACGAATTAGAAGGGCCACACTGATGCAGCTCAAGGAGAAAGGGGGGCTCAATTTACCCAACTTAAAAATATATCACAAAGCAGCAATTACCTTGGGGATATATGACTGGTGTCAAGAAACCAATGCACCCCAATGGGCTAAGTTAGAAAGAGAACTGACTCAGTCTATAGATCTAAAGGACCTCCTAGTGGATCAAGGGAAGCTTTCAGTGGAGACAAGGCGAGAACACCCGTTTGCAGGAGTACTTTGTAGAAGTTGGCACACGCTAAGGAAAAAAATGGGGCTAAGGGAAGAATACTCCCCCTTCACTCCATTAGATTCAATAATGGCTAGAAAAAGAGAATTAGCACCGGATCTAAGGAAACTATTAAAGAAAAAAGGGATATTAAGAATGGGGCAACTTTTCTCGGGTGGAAGATTTCTTACCAGAGATACAATAGAAGAAATCACACAAGGGAAAATAGATACCCTCCAGTATCTTCAATTAAAAGGTTTAGCTAATGCCCCAAAAAACAGAGAAAATTTTAGCAGGGAGCCACTTAAGTTAGAAATGTTATTATTCAAAAAAAATAAATCTTCGGGAAGATTGGGAAGAATATACAAAGCAATAAAGGAATTATACTATAAAACACCGGTAAAATATATGGAAGATTGGAGGAAGGATACAAACCTACCACTAGAATATGATCAAGAAAGGGAGATATGGCACCATCTGAATAGATGTGTGGCCTCCCTAGAAATTAGAGAAATTCAAATTAAACTGTCCTTAAGGTATTACCTTACCCCCAGTAAGATTAAAATTCTCAAATTTATCAGAGAAGGGGCTATGTGGGGTGAATTAGGCACATACAAACATTGTTGGTGGGAGTGTCCGAAGGTGTGTCTATTCTGGAGCAAAGTATGGAGACTATTAAATAAAATAGCGGGGGAGGTTATCCCTCATAGAATCGAACTGGCTCTGCTGGGTGTATATCCAAGAACAAAAAAATATGCTCAGATGTCAGAATTCATGTAAAATAGTTTGCCTTGCTGCAATAGCAGTGATAGCCAAACATTGGAAGGGGGCTGATGAACTGTCAATGGAAGAATTATATCGGAAAATATGGTTCATGTACACCATGGAAGGAATGCACGCTGACCTCCATGATGTAAAGACTACTTTCGAACAGATATGGACACCTGTGATAAGGGCTTTGGACTAAAACCCACAGCTGGGAATCTGAAGAATACTGGCTCCGAAGGTGATCATTATACAGACACTTGATCCTTGGATTGAAATACAGATACAATATGAGAACTTTCTTCTCTCCTCTCTACATATCCATTGTTAAAGAATTGTGTTGATAGTATTAATTATAGGGCAGTAGACCATATGTTAAATATTTTGTATTGTAGAGATGGACTCTTAATGGTCACTGTTTGTTTCTTTTACTCATTAATAAAAAATAAACTATCAAAAAAAAAAAGAAAGAAAAAGAAAAGGGGGGGACACAGACAAATGATCTTCAGATTGAGATCCTAAATACCATTGGATCTCCTTCTCATTCAACATCTTTATGGCAAAGGGAAGATCTGGGAATACATTGTATGTATAACTTCTTGATATCTTTGAGCCAATGAATTGTGCATATGTTGAGCTTTTACAAGCTTTTTCTTAAGATAGAAATATTTTAAGATCATGTAACTTTGATTGGCTATTAAAACCATTCTATGTACGCTACTGATATTTTCTATTTATATTTAAGTAAACTTTGCATATATTTTTATAATCCAAAAGTATCATGTTCCCTTTTTTATAAATATATTGTCTATTACAATACTTTCTTTGCTAGCCGGACTTCAAAGTAAGTATAAAACTCCATTTATATATTTAGGAGAAAAAGGCCCAATCCAGTTTGACCAGTTCAGCTGGGAAACCTATCCTTTTTCCCTATTTATAAAAAGAGTGACAGAAATGTGACAGAAGGCCTTGTAAGGATACATCAGCTGGTGTCCTTACACAGCCTGAACAGATGGCTCCCTAATAGTGGTCATGAACACCTCCCTGGCTTAAGATGCGGAGCCTTTCATACCTCCCAAGGAGCTAAGATTGAATCAGCATTCTTGACTTACTCTCTCCTCCTTTCTTTTGTATAAGAGACCCTTAGTTTGTACAGGACCCCAGAACCATCTTGGCTAGCTAGATGGGAGTGTGTTGCTGGTTCTCTTGATCAGGGACAGATCTGGAGTCACTGTCCTTGTTCCAGCTCTTAAGTAATAAAAGCCTAGTGACCCAATCCTGTGCAATAAAAGCCTAGTGACCCATTCGTCATGTGTGTCCTGCAGCAACCTTTGAACCTCTCAAGACAAGCAATTACAAGCTGTGGATGCTAAGCACTTGAAAATCTAGCTAACAGTATCTAATTATGCCACTGCTTAGCTTCTGCTATTTGTAATTGAGTTGTGCAATAGTTCTCTTTAGTTTTTCCATGAAGCTTTCACAACAGTTTTTTTTCTCAAAATGCATGATTTTTCTGTGATGATGACATCATAACATAATATTTTTTTCCTTCACAACCCTTCTAGCTACCCTAGAGAAATCATGTCTTCTGTTTCAGCTTCCCAAATTTAAGCTGGCTAACAGTCTACCAGCGCTTCCATCATAAGTTCACCAAGGAGGTTTCTGTCTCTAAAGGGTGTTCACAGCAGGAACAGGAAGGCATCTGAACTCTGCCTCTTTTCCCAAGGAGTATAACTGTGCACGTGAGCTGATTTTAAAAAACCACTTGAGAAGGTTGATTTTAAAAAACTATCTTGAACTTGAACTCACAGGTTTTTCTTTTGCTTTGTAGAGCTACATGAAATATTTAGAACCCAGTTTTTCATCTGTAAAATTGCAATTGTTTTTTCAAAGATCATCTTTATTATATTTGAAAATAAGTGAATAATGCACTAAAAACCACTCTCCTGAAAATTTATTCCAAGATGATGTAGTGGGTGTGCTCCCTTTAGTTTTATGAGACATTGTTTTTATTTCAGATCCAAGTGGTGTGATTATCCACTATGCCACACTGTGGCTTTGTGGTACAGTGGCCATTTTTACATGCTCCAGCTTTCTCCAGGACATCGAAGTCAGAGTTCTGCAAACTTGTGTGGGGCAGGTTTAAATGGTCATTCTCGCTCCCAGAAGTTGTCTGGCTCCCATTATAAAGAGCAGTCCTGGGCAACTCCCACATGGTTTTGAGAACCAGACTTTCAGGACCCAGGTATCAGAGGACTCACAAGTCCAGGTCTCAAAAAATGCGGGAGTCCCTTGGAGCCTCTCTTTACAAAGGCACCCAGGCAACTTCTGGAAGGAGGGGGTGAGCATCTAACTCCCGCTCCCATGCATATTTGCAGAACCCGGACTTTTAAGTGTGGGAGAAAGCTGGAGTATGTAAAAAAAACCAATGAACTCTTAATTATTAATTGTTTTAGTTGCTAGGTGATAAAGAAAACCCCATAGCAGGGACCCGAGTTAACTGTGTTGCTGCAATTTGCAGTAATTTTTGCAGAATCAGCCAATCCTCGCAGAATCAGTCAATCCTCGCAGTGCCATGCTGAAATTGCAGTGACACTGCAGTAGGGGCTGTCTGCAGGATCTTTAAATCCTGGATCAGGCATAAACTTGTCGCCTGACCCCAAACTAAAACTGCTGCTGCAGCTGCCGTCTGTCCGGGAGGTGTGACCATGACCCAAGGGTAAATAGGCCCCTGGGAGATGAATTGTGGGTGAGTGGGGTCTGAAGGCCCTATGTTTGGGTGGGAGAGGTCTGGGGTTTTAATATGAGGTGGGAATTCTGGGGTGTTGAAATTCCAGAGGATTTGAGTTGTGTTTGATTAGCAAAGTTGTGATTGTATGTCAAACCTGTTGCAAATTTGCTTCTCAGCATGCATAGTTATGCAAATCAAGTTAATTATGCAAATATTAATGCTCGTGGTGAATTTGCAAAATTTGGCTTCACTGGTTGCAGAATTTAAGATGTTTTGGTGCAGTGAACTCGGGTCCCTGCCCATAGCCATACCAATGAAGTGTCACCATGGTGCGCAGATGGCACAAAAATTACCAAAGTGATTCTGAATACACACAGAGTAATTAAGAGGGTCTACAAGCAAAAGCAAAAATCAATCCTGCCCATCAGGCTGGTGTGGTTAAGGCCACACCAATTCCTATGTTCTACAGTGCAAAGAGTATGCCAGGTTTGACCCCCTGTGACTTCCCCAATCCTATGGATCAGGTACCCACTTACAGCTGGGTGGATTGGAGGCAACCATCCAGTGTAAGACCAAGCAGAACTTGTTCCTGCAAGTCTTGGCTATGTTGTCAAGTGCCTTAACTGCTCCGTCGTCATGCCTCACACTTCACAAAATCAACAACTACTTCTATATGCCAATGCCTTTCTACTGTACAAATCACTTTAACAAGAGCACTAGTATATTTATGAGATTTATTTTTAAGATCTTAGGTTAAAAGTGTCCTAATTTGCCAAAATCATACGTGATAAAATCAGAAAGAATAGTAAATAGAGTGGATATTAATATAACGTACAAGAACCAAGAAATTCTTTAACTTGCTGGTTCTCCAGCCAAGACAAAAGACAAAATGTTAAGGTCACACTGGCAAGCTCAAGTGGAAGTCATTTATATAGGGAGACTGTACTTTGCATCACAATGTAAGTTTGAATTAAAGAATAATATTTATGGCAGCGCACATACTACATGAAGCAATAAACAGCTTTTGTGGGTGATTAAACACTGAAGTGAAGATAGCCACAAAAAATTACTGTGAGCAGATTACACCTCCATACACATTATTCATAAAATCATTGAAATTCAGAGGAGAAAAGACCTATTAGCTCCTCCCGTCCATCCTCCTGTCAGTGCGGTAAGATCAAACTGAACCTTAATTTTGAAGAAAACAGAAAAGAAAGAAGGGGAGAGAGAGAAAAAAAGGCTTATAGCACAAACACTTATTGTTCTCCTGTCTTATGAGAACTGGAAATGTTTGTTCTCTCCCCATATCTGGCAGATGATGCCATCATGGGGGGTGAGATATGGTATGCAGGTGGTGAGGTTCCTGGGGATGGAGAGATTGTGGACGGTGAAAGGGCTGGGAATGGTGTAGGGGCAATGGGAGAACTCTGGGTGATGTGGAGGAGTTTGAAGCGTGAGGGTTTGGGACATTGTTATTCTAGTGGTTTCTGCTACTTGGCAGATAACCCCCTCACCTAAGACCATTCTAACGGCACCCTTTCTGAGCATCACTCTGGCTTGGGCCCACTGGGGGGAAATGCATTCGAGGAGTATTCGAGGAGTAAGAAAGTGCCACACTGAATGTTATATGCTCTTTCCCATCCCCCATAAACCAAAGACAAGCTCTGTAGAACTCTTCTTCATAGGGTCTCATCCCCTTCCAACCTCCTTCGGCATGGAGCTTCCTTCTGACCATCTTATACATGATGGGAATATCACTCTCCCCTAGACTGATCATATTAGAAAAGTCTCTTTGGGTGCTCTTAGACAGATCGCACCCCATGCTTCTGCTCCACTTCACCCATACGGACCATCCATTTAAAGTCAGCCCACCAGATGTGCAGGCAGAGCAGAAGTGGAGCGGGCACTGCCTACTCCACTCCAGGCCCTCTAGCAGTGCTCTAGGACATCCCAGAGCACCGACAGTGGAGCAGACAACCCATATATGGGGCACCAGCCGGAGGCAGAGCAGTGGTCTGTCTACTCAGCAGATGGCTGTTGCAGCTCTGCTCCTGGCCAGGGTTTGCCCTGGGCAATGCCATAGAGCTGTAGGCGACAGCCTAGAGCAGCGACTGATCGGCCCACAGCTATATAGTGTGTGGAAGGAGGGCACTGCACCAGTTAACCATGGGCTGCAGCAGCACAGGTCCCTTTAAAATGGACCCATGCACTGGTGTATTTGGGCAGACATGGGGCTGCACCCTTGGACTTGTGGGTAGAGTATCCCCACATCTGTTGAAAGACACCCTTTGTTTACTCTGTATGGGGAGTCTCCCTCTTCTGGGGGTGAAGATTCCCCATTTGTTCCAGATCAGGAAACTATTGACTCTAAATTCAGTGAGACATTACCTTTGCGTTGCATTTTTTTGCTGAAGTGAGATGTTTTACTAGTGTAATCACTCTATTCAGGGACTCCTTTTTAAGGAAGGGGGTTTTACCTCCCCCGGTGCAGACATTACTGGATCTTGAGGTATGGAAATCTTACTTTAGAGGCATCTTTAATAAAATGCCTGATATTTCTATACTTAACCATGATCCTTTTGCAAGTAGCCCATGTTGGCCCCCAGTGACAAGTGAGGAAGTTAGATCTCTTTTGGCCAACTTTAAGGCCAAGAAAGCCCCGGGATTGGATGGAATCCCGGTGGACCTGTTCAAACATAATATAGACTGGTGGCTCCCGCTCTTGGCTAAATTGTTTAGTACTATCAACAGCTATGGCATGATTCCAACAGGATGGAATGTGAGCATAGTGGTGCCCATATATAAAAGAGGGGTTAGGAAACTTCCCCAGAATTATCGTCCTATTAGTTTGCTATGCGTGGTGGCCAAAATCTATGCCAGATATTTATTAGCTAAACCAAAGGACTAGGTCTCTGTGGAAAACTTTTTTCCTGAAGAGCAGGCCAGCTTTAGAGCTGGGCATTCGACAATCGATCATTGCTTTACTTTGAGGCATCTTCTGGAAAAAATATGTCATGCTTAGGAAGGCTAGGTTGGTTTTGACATTTTTGGATCTGCAAACTGCATTTGACCTCGTTAATAGGAACATCTTGTGGGAACAATTATATCAAACAAATATGGACCAGAGATTATTGTTCCTGGTTCACGCATTATATAGTCATACTACACTGAGAGTCAAGGCAGAGCGCAGCGGGAGAACTTCAAATTCAGTCCCAGTCTCTAATGGGGTCAGATAGGGCTGCGTCCTTGCCCCTTTTCTGTTTAATTTTTTTATTAATGGCATTGTGGATGCCTTGAGGGGGGATTATTTCCTCTCAGCCAAAGTTGGGACCAGACCAATATCAATTCTTTTATTCGCGGATTATATGGTGTTAATCTCACCCTCTCTTCTGGGGATGCACAGGATGCTTAAGACTGTTGGGCAATTTTGCAAGCAGTCACAGCTCGCATTTAATTATGATAAATCTAAAGTGGCTATTGTGGACCAACGTTGTAGTAAGCAGGTATGGCTGCTTGATGGGATAAAATTAGAGCAAGTAACCTCATATCGGTACTTGGGGTTACTTTTTAATTCCTCCGTTTCTTGGAAACTGCATATTGAAGCATCTAAGTTAAAAATGAGAAAAGCCACTTTGGCTCTCTTAAGGTTCTGGAGACACCACGGGGGTCGATTGATCCCTCCTGCTCTGAAGCTTTGGGATCTGAAGGCTAGACCTTCAGCTCTTTTCGGTGCAGAATTATGGGGGCTACTTTGCTCCTGAATCTTTTAAGACCTTGCAAAATGTTTTTTTTTGAAGGCACTTGGGAGTCCCTAAGGGCACTCCAGCTTGCCTCCTGCGCTTAGAAACAGGGACTAATCCCTTGAGAGTTAAATTAGCTGTGAATCCCCTGATGTATTGGCTAAGAGTGGGCGATATGATGGATGACAGACTTCCGCGTATGTGCCTGGAGGAAGCCACTACTTGGTCTGCCCCAAGATCATGGCTGAACAGAGCCATGTGCCATTTACGGGACCTGGGATTAACACCAGATATGCTTATGACCCTCCCATCTAAGCAAAGAGGGCTGATTATTACATTGGAGCTGATTGATACAGTGGGACTTGGGGGCAATTCAGGCTGTGAAATGTGCTCCATTCTATAAGTTACTCAAATACTCTTCAGCTTGTGAGGTGTATCTGAAGTCGATCGATGATCCTAAACTCCAAAGAGCCCTGATATTGTTACGATTCGATCTTCTCCTCACAAGGGTGCTACAGGGGAGACGGGATGGTACACCTTATGGTGATAGGACCTGCTTATGTAATACTGGCCAAATCGAGGATTTACTCCATCTATTATTTTCATGTTCGCTTACCTCGTATTGGAGGGAAGTATATCTAACCCCTTGGCTTATGGGCCGGCCTTATTCTTTGCCCGAGCTGTTGCTGCAATTTTGTTTATTGACTAACTCTATTGAGTTATTGTGCAATGTAGCAAAGATGGCGTACCAACTTAACAAACGTCGAGCCTAAAAATAAAGAGCTTGATGCCTGGCTGGTTATTGGGGGTTATTGATTGCTGTTACAAATTATAATATAGTATTAATAATATAGTATTACCCCCAGGGATGGCAGGATATTTGGTACTGCAATCTGTTTAAAGTTGGTAATACTGGGACCCCATTCTTGGAGAGCTCTATGACGGGGGAAATCTGTATGTGTTTACAGTCAAAGCTACGTATATATGGACTTGTCTAACTTGTAACTTCTTGTTTTATTTTGTTCAATTTTAACTATGTGTTGTGTGTTTGTGCAATGACCTTTGGTCACACACTATTAATAAATTACATTACATTACATTATGACTCCTTTTAAAATATTTTTTCTTTACCCTACTATTCCCCACATAGTCTATAGGCTATTTAAAATGTTCACAGATTTACATAAATCAGCACATGCATAATTATACAAATTCACAAGAGAAAACATTCCTCTTTAGGAAAGCTAGCAAGGGGTACCCCACCCCTTTCTTTGTGACAGCTCAGCAGAAGTAGTCATGCTATGCTATATGGCACCGCAAGCCCTGCTTTCTTTCCAGTCTTGCTTCTCCTATATATCTCAGCCCTGACTTGGTGCTAGTTAGTTCTTCCCTGCAGCATACTCTCTCTAAGGAGGGCAAAGGTCGCCAAAGGGTGGGACTCCACGTCCCTTAATCCGGCCTTGTCTCCAAATAATGATTTGCAGTTTTCTTATCTTCAATACATAGTTGTGAAGGACCTTGGGTCTTCTGAGTCTTCTCCTGGCATGTGCCAAGAGAGAATGTGGAGTACTCAAGTGCTTCTAATCTTTCTCTGAGGAAGAATCAGTCTGGCCACTAGATTGAGGAGGAAGATCAAGAATAAATAAATCATAATATCAAAAATAAAACAACAGTTGAAAGCCAAGCAGCCAGATTGTCACTGTCCTTTTTAGTTCAAACTTCCAGATCCGTTAATAAAATATAAAAACGTTCCTACTTCAGAAATGATATCTTAGCCTCTCCTCATACTACAGCTGTGCAATGCCTAAACACTGAAATTCAGTGGCTTCAATGCATGTTGTGTTGGAAAATATATTGCAGACTGCAGGGGGGGTGGGGGAATCCAACAAGCAAATTGCTTTAAAGTACTGCTGGAAAATCTGTGTAGGTGTGGAATGCTTTCCAATGGAGACTAGCTTAACGCAGTAAAAAATAAATCAACCACTCTTTTTTTTTTTTTTTAAGTCTGCATATTTTCTTTGCTGTATTAAAATATATCTTGAGCTAAGTACATATTATCAAAGAAAAAAGAGTTAAGGATGAGATTAAGACCATATAAAGGTGAGGTGAGATGCTAAGTTACAGGATCAAGAGAACAGAGCATCCATGCAGTATTACAGGGTGGGAGGAGACATCAAGGGTCATCTATTCCAGCCCCCTCCAAGACAGGATAGCCTGTATCTACAGCATCACAGACAGATGGTCATCCAGCCAACATCCACTAGAGATTCCACAACCTCCCTGGGCAACCTATTTCATTTCCCACTTGTTTTTGACTATCAGCAGAACTTTCGCTTTGTCCAAGCTGTTTTAGAAGACTTTAGGGAAACCCTTACTACAAAACTTACAGAAAGAGTTATTCTCATAAAGATTGTTTAAAGATTGTTTCAGAATACAGCTGCTAATATATGATGTTGGGTTACTGTGAGATTGGATTTTAGAATGTCTTAACTTTACTAGAGTGTCCGCTCCTGGAACTGGGAGGTAGTGTTTTTGATACAAATGGTTATATTTTTTTTGTTCTGCGAGTCCTTAGTTTTGTGGCAGAGTGCTGCCTCTCCATATTCATACTATTCTGTCCTTTGAAGGGCAAAAGTCCAGATACTTCATTAATAGCTGACTGCCACAGCTGGAAGTAATGAAGGGAAGCTCCCAGTTAGCTGAGAGAGCAGCTTAATTAACCTGAACCAGTAGCTCAGTGAGGGGACCACCGGAATGAAAAGAACTGCAGGAGCTGGAAGGGGGGTGGGGGAGAGAGAAAGAGAGACACACCTTACACCAGATGGGATAAAGTTATGTCCTCAGGATTTTTCAGAGGACACGGCATGTAGCAGCCAGTTGCTCTCAGGGTGGGGAGAATATTTGACCAGTGCTTCCCACACAATACACTGCATCATGTAGCCCAGCTGCCCAGACTGCGGTAAGGAGACCCAAGGTGTGGTAGCCCCCACTCTGGGCGGTTGTAGATGAGATGCAAATGGCAGCTGAGTCCTTTATCAGTCGCCATTGTTGCCGCTCGTCTAAAACCCCGGCGCGCGTGAACGCCGGATCTCTGCTGCATGAAGCCGGCCCAGCAATCCTGCCTCTGTCAAGGCGGATCGCCGCTGTGCCGGCTTCACACTGCACTTCCGGGTACTTTGCCCGAGTGCGCACGCGCAGAAGGGCTCGCATGCACACAACACTCCATGCCGTGTCTGATGCTCTTCTGAACATCAGACATGGCCTTGAGAGGAAGGCGGGTGCTCGATGCTGGCACTGAACAATCCCACTTATGAGCGGGATCGTCTAAAACTGCCCTCTGTCTCATGTGGCTTCACCCATAGTATATTCAGGGAAACTCCCAGGGTCATGACCTGGGTACAGGGGTACAATGAGGAGGAACCAGAGTAATGACCCCTCCCCCCAGGTGATCAGGTGCCTAGTCAGTCCTGCCCCTCTTTCCTGTTCCTTGCAACCAGCTAGTAAGGCTGTGTGCAGCATTTGAGGTCCTCAGTGGGCTGCTACTAGAGGGAGTAAACTGACTGCCAGTGCTTCTATTCCTTCTCAGGTCCTTTGCAACCTTGCCAGCCAGCTAAAGGGATTGGTGGATCACCCTCCCACAAGTGTCTGGAACAGGAGCATGGAAGAGGGGCACCTCTCTTCTTCTGGGTGTCTTCAGGATCCTAACTGACCTCAAAACTGTAGAGTATAATGGAAAAAGTCAGAGGTACATTTGCAAAAGAAGGTACCTTCATTGCATTTACCAGTCTTAGTTTACAGGAATTGAACCTAAGCCAGTTTGCTCTCATCCATATCAGTATATCTGTCAGACACTTGGAGAGCACAAATAACACCATAGCTGGGTTTGGTGAAGAGATGCACATTAAAGTGTGATACTTATATTGATGACATGGCAGATCAAAACATATCACTATCTCTTTCTTGCCTTGTCATTCCTCCTGATCAATGTGTACTGTATGCATGGCTGCTAAAATGCTGTGCTGTTTTACATTTCCTTTTAACAATTTACAACACCTGAAAGTTACAAAGTAAGTTAAAAAAGAAACTGCAGTTACCCTACGAATAACCAGGAAGTCAATTCTGAAGTTCAACTACAGTATCAAGGTTATAGAATCAACCTAGTCTGTCAAGCATGTTACATCCTTGTATTTCTGTGGCTCCCTATTTGGCATTAATTTTATTACACGCAATACAGTGGAGACCACTAGCACATAGTACTTTTTTAAAGATGATATGATCTGCAACTATGATAAAGACAATACAAACAAATGTGTTTTACTTGCAGTCTAGAGAGAACACTGTTGTCATGTTGATGTAAGAGATGGAAACAAAGCAGTTCAGTTGACATCTTTTTTTGGACCAACTTCTGTCGGTAAAAGTATACAAGCTTTTAGGACACACAGGGCCTGTCTTCAAATGTGTATATGGTTATAACTAGGGGTGGGACTCTGGCCAAATTATCGGTTTCATTTTTTTCTGTATCAGCCTCCCCCAGTGTATCAGATTTGGTATCGGTATCAGAATGATCTGTTTCAGATCTTTTTCCCATTGACTTCAATGGGAAAGAGAACCTCCGACTCCAAGACACAGGGGAGTTGATACGGGAGGGGGGAAACCTGGGCATTCCCCCCACCCCACTTCTGGCCTTGGAGGGTTGGGGTGGGGATCCATTACCCCTAACACCCCCACCTCCACCCGCTGGTAGGGCTGTAGCGGAATATCGCAATGGTAGCTATTTCCAGCGGAAACAGTGTTTCCGCAATTAGTGGAACGGCATGGCAGAGGCTTTCATTCCGCGGTTTCATTCCGCGGTTCCTTGGTTCCGCTTATTTAATTCCGCAACTTAGTGGAATCGTGGAAACATGACATTTTCGCTATTTCCGCAATTCCGCCAGCGCCACAAAATAGCGAAATAGCGGTTTTACACAATTTTCACAATTTTTCCACAATTTTTCCGCAATTCCGCGATTTGCAGAATTCCGGCGGAATTAGCGGAATATCCGCAGAAAAGTCGCGGTGTGGCGCGGGCAGTTCCGAAATGGCGGAACAGAATCGCGGTGCGGTAAAAGCTGCTGCCGCATCAGCCCTACCCGCTGGGGCCTGCTTTACTCCCATCACCACCTCCACCACCTAGGGTCCCTGTAAACTTTCCATTGCTGGTCTGGTGGGTGGGAGTCATGACTGCTGACTGAGATGCCGGCTCCGCTATCGGCTGCTGGGCCGCCTCCACTGCTGGCGAGAGCCGGTTCCATTGTCAGGCTGTTGGGCCTTCTCTGCTGTGGAATGGCAGAGAAGGCCTGGCCGCCTGGCAGCGGAGCCAGCTCCCACCAGCAGCAGAGGAAGCCCGGCCACTGACAGTGGAGCTAGCTCCTCTGCCAGGCAGAAGGGCCTTTTCTGTCAAGTTTCTTCTTCTCTCATCTTCTTCTGTTCTTCTTTTCCAGGTCACCGGTCTGGAGCGTCGATAAACGCTACTTATCGGCAGCGCACATGCATAAAATCGCTGTTGAGGCCATTCTGTGCATTTGCATCCTTAATCCAAAATGGTGCCGGCAGCGTTGGCACCATTTTAGAAGAGGACAGTCATTCTGTGCATGTGTCGATGCATGCACAGAATGACTGCCCTCTTCCAAAATAGTGCTGATGCTGCCGGTGCAATTTTGGATTAGGGATGCACATGCGCAGAAATGGCCTTGGCAGCCATTTTTCACATGTGTGCTGCCAATAAGGCAGCGTTTATCGGAGCTCCAGACTGGCAACCTGAAAAAAAAGAACAGAAGAAGATGAGAGAAGGCCCTGCTTCCCAGAAGAGGAGCTGGTTCCGACCAGTAGCAGAAAAGGTCTGGCTGCCAATAGCGAAGCTGTCAGCTCAGTTGGCAGCCATAACTCCCACCCTCTGGACCAGCAATGGTAAGTTTGCAGGGGCCCTGGGGGGTGGATGTGGGGATGGGAGTAAAGCCAGGCCCTGGCAAGTGGGGGTGTTAGGGGTAATGGATCCCCACACCCACCCTCCGAGGCCAGTAGTGGCGTGGGGGAGGGGGAGGCTTCCTCCAATGCTTCCCATTGAAGTCAATGGGAGGATTTCCCATTGACTTCAATGGGAAGAACTAATTTGATAATTGGGATCTGAGAAGGCCCCAATTATCTGATCTCCATTATTGGCCACTTTTGGTTAAAACCGAAACCGATAGTCCCATCCATAGTTCTGACCCATTATATGCCTGACAAAGGGTCGTGTTGACCCAAAAGGAGCAATATTCTCACCAACAATAGTTGGTCCAATAAAATATTTTCTGAACTACTTTCTTTCCATCTCTTACTTACATATGGCATTGCAATTGTGTAATTATTGTCAGCATATTTAACTTAACTTAATTTAATTTAATTATTTATGTAGTTTTAATTCTATCCTGCCCTATCCCTGAAAGCTCAAGGCAGCTTACATAAAACATAGCATAATAACACACATAAAACAATAAAACACAGCCATCCATAAAACGATAAAAGTCACCAACCCATCCAACTCCACCCCAAACCAAAATCTACCCCTACCTGTGGAAATCTTGACTGAATCAATATGTCTTACCCTGCCTTCAGAAGATGCACAAGGTACGGCTTAGATAACGTCCAAGGAAAGGGAATTTTAAAGCCATGGAGCAGCCACTGAAAACACCTCTGAGAGTCCAGGTTGTATAGGCCTGGATTAATGACAGAATTTGCAAGAGGGTGCTCTTGCCTGATCTTAGGGGTTGCAAAGGGACATAAGGAGGAAGGCAGACCTAGGTAAGTAGGGCCCAGGCCATTTAGGGGCTGATCTGCTCTGCTCATCTAGATTCGATAGTCTCTATGTTCAAGTAACGTTACCTTTCTGCCTCTTTTCAAGCTGTTCATCAATTTACTCTATGGTGAAGCCTGAAGGATGTTTCCATTTCTTTCAGGCACTCGGTTTTTGACTGGGGTGATATTAATACTTCTTACAGCATTCTGCTTCCACAAGTCACTTCTCATTCCCTAGCACGTTTTGTTCCATGGGGCCCTGCCTATAAATCAACATTTATATGTTGCATTTGAACTAGTTCATTTGCTGACTTTGATTTAATTTCAGTGTCAGCGGTATACAGATCGGTACTCCATTTATGCAACCAAATACAAATCATGCTGTTTCAGTGATAAGTTGGCTACTTAAAAGCAAATACAGGGCTTCATTTAAAAATAAATAAAAATTTTTCCTGTTAAAGCCAAATAAAATGAAGTGTCTTGCCTCCACCATGAGCTCAAGGCCATCTCAACTTTTATTTTGTTTTTGATGGATGTGCAGCTAGTATACTGGAGTCCTTTAAACATCAAAGTGCTGTTTTTGACTCCAATATGTCCTCTGAACATCATGTTTGGCAGATTATTAGAACCTATTATCATCTGAAAAAATATTGCTTGGCTTTTACCCTAGCTATACCTGTCTGTTTCAGGGAAGCTCATTCATGTTTTTATCTCTTTCAGACTCGACTACCATAATGGCATGCTCACTGATCTGCTGAACAGACTGATTACCGCACTTCCAAACTGTATATCACACAAAGAAACACAAACATATTTTCTCAATAATAGTGTAACTATATTCGTTACCCATAAAACAAAGGATAGATTTTAACATTTTTATGTTATGTCTTTTGTGGTTAAGACCTCAGGTATATCTTGGAGCTGTTTTTTCAGTTGTACAAGCTCTTTAAAATTCCTTACTACAATCTTAAATTATCATTACAAAGCCAGGATTATTGGGCCATTTGTGAAAGCAGTTTTACCATGTATATGGAATAATCTATTCTTTCCCATATTGACAGTTTCAGTCTCAGATAAAGACTCACTTGTTCCCTATTGAGTTTTCGGTAATTTACCATGCAAATTCAGACTACAATACCTATAAAGTTAAGGTCAATACCCACAGTGATTTTTGTGTTGCAGACAGGGACAGAGAGAAGCCTGGAGAGAGTTGCATGTATGGGTTTTAAACTGACTATAAGCTTAATGGAAATAGAGATCTGAGATCCTAGGCCGGTCTGACCCAGTAAAGAAAATGCCAATCCTTGATCTGTATCCCACTGCAAAGGCTACCTTGGAAACTTCCAAAACCCCTAGTGAGAGGTGCCTACAGTAACTCTGCAGTGTATTACATGAGGTAGACTGCCCTTATTACCTGCCAGCCAACAGCATGGAGATAGTATTGCTAGCTATCTGCACTCCCCACTAGATGAGCAACACCACCTCTAGGTCCAGACAATCATCTCCCTTAGGAGGATTGAGGGTAAGAGCAGATAAGTGGCATTGGCAGGACATGCTTTCAATGGCCACAGTTTGTTACCTGCTTTCAAGCTTTCAAGGTGTCTCCCGACGGGGAGGTGGTTTCTGCACCCATGATTGAGTGACTTAGATGGGGATGGAAAGATATAGCAATGGTATTCTTTTCAAGCACACCTTTTATAGATTCCCCAATTAATCAAATAAGACCACCAAACTCACTCAGTATAACTGCATTGAACATCTGTAAGTTTTAACAACTGTAGAAATTCAGAGGAATACATACCATGACAGCCCACACAAAAATCCCTGGGTAAAGGAAAAAGGTGGGAAAACCAGAAAAACATAGGCCAATTGAATTTAGTAGCAAGAGAATCAATCCTTATCAGGTGCCAAAATAGTTGAATAATACATGCTCGCTGCAGGGATGAAAAGCCATAGCATGTAACCCTGGGAAGCCCTGTAGCACGGGTAGGTCAGGTAACTATTATCCCTTTTAGCTGAAACAAACAGTACATTTATTATCTGCAGTTAATAGCCACCATTTCAGATAGTTTGGCACTTATCCAGCCATTAATTAATTATCATGACAGCTAACCAAGAAATTGAATAACCACAATGGCTAACTGGTTAGTTATATTACTGTTACCATAGTGCCATGCAATTGAATGTTACATTACTAATCTGAAACCAGCTATGGAGGGAGGAAGGGAGCAAACAGGAAAGGAGTAAAGGACAGACAGCAAGTGGAAATATGGGACATTTTTACACACACCTTAAAGTGCTGGTCTTTCAATCTTCTGGGTTACAAGTCCATAAGTAAGTTCCAGATGCATTCTTCTCACACACACTGCCCTGAGGCAGTTCCTGGATGCATTCCTCACACAAACACTGCCCTGAAGCAGCCTAAAGTTGGCGCAGCTGTAAACGTGACAAGCTGTCATGGAAACCAAGTGACCACAGCTGCCTGGTGCAAAGCAGTTTACCAGGAGAACCTTTTACACACAAAAGTCTGGGAGAAGTTTTGTGCAGAAGTTCAAAGAGCCAGATGTTTAAGATTTGGATTTAGACACACAGAAAGTTCAGGATGTAACAGCAAGCATGCAGGAAAAATGTGTATGTAAAAACACCCATGGTCAAAGGCAATATAATTTTATGTTGTAACACAATAAATCAGTAAAACTGTTAACCAGTAATCTGCCAAACAAAACAAGGCTACAACTTGGCAACCAGTTCTTGCTGAAGTGAATCAGATAGATACTGCAGTTCCAGCCGACTACCAAATAATAACCATTTCAGTTCTAACTGTTCCCTTTGCTAGTTTCAGCATAGCAAGGCCAAACATTTGCCCTGCTTTCCCTTTAAATAGGCTGTTTCAGTGCACTGTGCATGAGAAAGCTGGGTTGTGTGTATTGTTATATCTTATGCACCACCCAACAGCCCAAAAGGGGTGGTGTACAATTCCATACACTTTGTCCTCCTCCCATGTCCTGACAAATTCCTCCTCTTCCAGGCATGATGCAGTGTGTGTGTGTGTGCATGCTCAGACTTCATTCTTTCCATGCAAATCATAAAGGGATGCTGCTGCTTTGCATACAGACTTCCTGAACTGATTCCTATGTAGATGCTGAAGACTGTCTAGCTTGAACCTCAGTCTATAACAGTCATTGGCAATCCTGTTGTGCCACTGGAATTTTTAAAGCCCATATGACTGCTTATCAGATGGTCATATTCCTAGTGGCATTCCATGTTTTGAAATCTGCTAATTTTCCTTTCTTATAGTATGCCCTTACCATGCACGTTGGAAAAACTGAACCAATGCTGGTGCACATGGCTATCAGGGTTTGCAGTGAATCTGCACTGCCACTTTGGTGCAGATCAGCTTGCAAAGATAGTGCAAATCAAAGAAATCAATTCATTGCTCTCATCACTTCTGTGCAGATCAACATGCAAAGACTGGAAAAATCAAAGAAAACCAGTGCACACAACAACGATAATTGGCATAACTCTGCGAACTGTTGTTTAAATCCTTAACATTGTGTTGATATGGATATTGCACATCCCCAACAGGCCAATCAAGGACTTGGGAGATGTCAGCAGCTGCTGATATGCCGGAAGCAAGGGCCGCTTTTAGACAAGACAAATTTTGCGCATGATTGGTAAAAAATGAGCGTGTTTTAATGCTTGTCTAAACACCTAAACCGTTTTAAATGCACATTTGCCATGATCATGTAAAAGCCCAAACCGTTTTGAATGTGGTTTTGTCTGATTTCAACCCGGTTTTGAGCACCTTTGATGATCGGGGGATGCCAAAACCGGTTTTTAAAAAGTGCATTATTTAAATGCGCATTCAAAACGGTTTGGGCTTTTACACGATCATGGAAAATGCGCATTTAAAATGGTTTAGGTGTTTACACGAGCATTAAAACACGCACATTTTCCACCAATCATGCACAAACTTGTCTCGTCTAAAAGCAGCCTATGTCTTTTGCACATCCTCTGGTACTAACTATGATGCTTTCCAAGTGTTTGACGGTTGCCACCTGCTTGGTCCCCACCTAATTGGGTTAATATAGAGTTAGTGGTTGTTTTAAGTTAATGTTCAGATTCTTGTTTTTGTCTGATCTGATAACCAAACTGATTCATGCGGCTACTTAGCCAACCAGATTGGTCATCCACAGCAGTTATTCATGATTTGTGAATGACTCATTAGAGAATGAAATATATAACAATCTCCTGGTATAAATACAGAAAATTCCCTATATAAACCTAGAATTCTGAGAGTAAGGTTTGATCTGATAAAAGTTAATCTCAAAACAGAATTATTCCAACAAATTACTGAACAGCAAATATTAAAATGTCTTGTACTTTTCCTTTCTAAAATCCAAAGAAAATTAATCAGAAATATTTAAAACTTTGCTCAAGAAGACTGCTGAGGATTCTTAAATGTGCACTCTTATGACTGTATAGAGTCCTATTAAATCATACTCTACTCCATTTTGCATTAGGAAAACTACTTTTTTTTAAAAAAATGCCACCATTTTTAAAGTGTTTCAAACTTATGGTTTAGTGATATTTGGAGCCCAAGACCAGAAAATCTGCTGTTATTGTTTAAAGCACTATGTTGATTAAACTTGCTAGTGCAGAATGGACTAGAAAGACTTTAAAATTTAAAATGGAAAATGCTCTCAGAAACTGATGGTTGCTTTCACACATTACACAATGGGCAAATACAATTACTGGAGATAATACTGGGTATTATAATTCTGCAATTTTTGTAATGTGTCAATCCACTCTTCCCCTTTTATGCTGCAAGATCTTTGGTCATTGTAAAAGCCACATTTGGTGGTTCCTACAACCCAAGATCTTGCAGCATAAAAAGGGAATAGTGAATTCACAAATTACAAAAAGTGTAGACTTATAATACCTTGTAAGTATTATATCCAGTTATTATAAAAGCCCTTTGTGTAATGTGTGAAAGCAGCCTAAGCTACACACTGTTAAGACGGATGATGTACAGAGTCACTTTTCTCCATAAGGAGTGTGTCACTTAAAATCTAACAACCCAACTATCATTAAATAAAGTGTCTCTATGAATTCCTCTCTCCGTGTGTAGCTAGACATCTATTACACTGAATGTTTCCAGAAAAATTGCGATGAAATAAACCTCTTTTTCACATGGAGGCCCCGGTATGGATTTTGGCTCTGGGCAGTAGCTACTGAAAGCTCCTCAGTCCAACAATGGCTACTGAACAGTGTATGTGAAATGAGCCAATTCCTTCAGTGCGGTATCTAGTAGTTATGCCAAAGCAACCAACACTTTATAGTGCCAAAGCAACCAACACATTTAAAACACAGGTAATAATAACCTTTCCTTTCCCAGAAATGCAAAGGGTTAGGGCTGCCAGCTATCCCAGGGAGGAAATCAGGTGGTACTGATTGCATACATTTGTCTACGTTGGAAGTTGTAAACTTATGTGCATTTAAAACGGGCCACTACTTGTTGACTCTGACACTCTGGGTGTTTTTACACAAGACACCCACACACATGGATGCTCATTGTTCATGGAGGGAGGGATGTCTCGTTTGAATACAGTGCAGGGGAGTGGGGGGGTGCATGCTCCTGTGACCCAAGCACTGCCCACTCAGTCCACGCACTGGGCACTCCAGGAAATTCTGGAGTGCCCCATGCATTGACGAGGTGGGCGGTGCGGGAACAGTGCGACTGTTCATGGGGCCGCTCGTTTGAAGCTCTCCCACACACAGGATGCCCTCAATCCCCTCCCCCCCCCATGCATCGACTGCGGATCCTTTGACCTGCCTGTCTTGTTTGAAAACACCTTCTGTTAGCAGTCTCAGGAAAGAAAACTATGAGCATGGAAATTTAACTATGCTTCCTCCCTTGTAGTGGGCACTATAGAGCTGAGTTCAAGGAGAATTTCAATTGGGCTCTTTCTGTTCTGTCTGCAAGACTGTCTCTGCAACTTTCAAACATAGTCAATGCCGTGAATGAGAAAACCCCACTCCCCACATGCAACAGGATGAAACAGCGAGCATACTTTCCCCAGGCAAATACAGCCTTATCCAAATCAGTAACAGTAACCAGTATCCACCATTTTGTTACTTTTCCTGACATTATTTAGCATGGGATCTGTCCTGGAAATGTAGACACCCAGCCACTCAGTTGCCTTTCTATCTTGCTTTCTTTCCCTGTTAAATGTATTCCACTAACTTTTTTTATTAATCTGCTATTGTGAATGTTTTATAAAGTGAAAAAAAAAAGTCTTGAGGGAAAATGAACTGGGCAAGCCACTACACCTATACCCGTATTTTGGATGATAAGCAGTATTATAAAGTTTATGCATGGCTACAAGACAGCTGGGTTTTTAAAACCAGTTTAACTAATCCATTTTAAAATTAACCCAACACCAACTGTGGAATAGTGGCACCATGCAGTATGAAAGATTTTTTTGATGCCTCAGATGTGGGCTTCCAGTGCAGAAGCCTTCTCTGGAAAGTTCCACACTCTTGTGTAGTTCTGTATCTTTAATGTGCAGCACTGCGAGGTGGGCATTTGCTCAGAGATTTTGTCTAATTCCTTTGAATATCACTGTGACAATTAGAAATTAAAAACCCAAGGGGCCTAATTACCGAAATGTCCAGCATTTGGAAGATACTTAAGAAGAAATAGTACTTAATTCAGAGATGCAGATAGAAGTATGGGTTGGAAGAGGGTCAAACTGAGTGAAATAGTGATCTAGTCATAAAAATGGAGTAGATCAACAGAAAGTTAGTGGATATACATTTAAAAGGGGAAAAAAGAAGAATAAAAATTCAGTTCATGCATTATCCCCCATTGCCAGCCCCAAACTGGAGATGAGATTCTTGGTTTTCGCCTTCCCCACAGTGCTGATGATTTCAATTGGCTTATTAGGGCCTATACAGCCCTGGAGATCCAAATTTAGACACTTGTCACACTCAGTGGGGGTCCATTAACCTTGTTATATTTGTTGCATTAAGGAGTAATACACAATGAGAGTAGTCTCCTTACAAGATGATGATTGTGACCTTGAGCGCTTATGCAGGGTACGGCGAGCAGTGGGGTCAAGTACTAGGGAGGGGTCAAGTTGAGGGCACCAAAGGGGCATTTACTGCTCCAGGCCCTCTGGACTTCCTCCATACTCCAGTCCCAAAGGAGGACAGGTTGCCCTCCATCACCCTCGACATGCTTCCTGGGATGGAGGGGGAGGCATACTCTATTATTGGTGCAGGGGACTTGAGGGTACCTCAAACCCGGTCACTCTTGTTATATTTAATGCAATTAAAACTCTGTTGTTACTGGACCCAAATTGTGTTAAGCAATTCCCATCCAGGTACAAACAATTAAAGAGTGCAGTCTTTAAAACTCCAGCATTTGCATCCTTATCTCATTTGGGACGTTTCGACAATAGTCTTTGTAGCTTAGTGCCTTTCCTACACATTTGAAGTGACAGTAAATGGTACCCACATCCCAAACGGAATCTTTACAAAAATCATAGAAACAACAGAAATTATTCATATTTTATGTTTCAATGTTGGTTTATCCCTCTATGGCCACTATTTTCCTTTGTTCTTTTTACCTTCTGGGGCAAATCCTCAGAGTAAATTGGCACAGCTGTATTTCAGAGTATGTATGGCCTTTCTCCTATCTCTTTTGGTATATTTAGTTCCTTGTAGTTTTGCTTTTTACAATCAACTAAATTTTTTCACTAAAATGTCCTTTAATGCATATTCAGAAATTCCATATAGGTTATTCTCTGACTTCACTGTATCTTCCCTTTTCTTTGGTTTATTGGTAAGTAAGTATTTATTTAGGCATTAGCCTTCGCCATAGCCACATAATTCATCTATACAGAGACATCCATAAAAGAAAATTTTACAATATATTTTCATCATGATCAGTTTATTGGTAAGAAAAATATTTCCCTTGGTTATGGGTATAGTATGGAAAGTTAAAAAGAAAAGGACAAAGCAGCGTATAGATTGAAGATCACTTCTTTTTTATAATGTGTTAATATTTTTCTTCTTCTAGCATTGAGCTTATCGCTTGTCCTTCAAAATGAGTTGCAGAGAGATTTGAGCATTCTCCTCTCTCTAGCACTATGTAATTGGCTGTTGGGTCAGTTACAAAGAATCAAGTATCTTCTGAGGGTACCTAATATGCTTTACAAACTTCTTGAGACTGGATGGAACAGAAGTCGGAATCAACCAGGTTCTGTTTAAAAAACTTATACCATTCATCTAGCCAAGGATGGGTTAATTCATTATTAAAAACCTAACTTTTAAAAGTTAATTTTAAATTTAATAATTTAAATTTTAAATTGAATTTAATAAAATTTAATACAATTCAAATTTAGATTTAAAAATTATTAAAA
Source organism: Sphenodon punctatus (assembly GCA_003113815.1). Classification (NCBI taxonomy): domain Eukaryota; kingdom Metazoa; phylum Chordata; class Lepidosauria; order Sphenodontia; family Sphenodontidae; genus Sphenodon; species Sphenodon punctatus. The sequence goes on along the minus strand of QEPC01000119.1, from coordinate 3,342,344 downwards.
ACTATTCCACAGTTTATACTGGGTTAATTTTTAAGTGGCTTAGTTAATTAAATTTAGTCCCATTGAGATAATGAAATTATATTGAATTTTGGCAGAGTAGCTTTTGAAGTGATAGGAATTTAGGGATGCCTAAAGTGAGAGCTATGCAGTAAGTAAGCTAATGAAATTACATCAGACCCTCAGAGAGTAAAGGAAGCAACTGTACTAATATTTCTCATAGGAAAAGTACTGTAGATTAGAATTGGTCCAATATATTGGTCATGGGTTCTGCCTCTTCCATCTTCTCTTAAAGGAAACAGGACAGAGATACAATACTACAATGGCACTGCCTACAGATCTATGTCTTGATGCCAGCTTTTTCAGAGCTGAACTACAGCTGAAATAAGTAGTGGATTTACTACTTGCAGGTAATACCCATAATTTTTGGCAATTTGTTGGATGGCTGATGGACTACCTGAAATTGTAGTATTGCCCATGGGTAGTAACTGAAAATAAAAACAAATATATGGGAACTTGGGAAGGAGGCTGGGGCATGAATGTTAGGAAATGACTCATGGAGTTTCTTTAGAACTACATCGCCCAGAAGCCTCCAGTCAGCCACCATCTCTTCAGGCTAGAAGTCTCAAAGTCCTCTCCCCACATCTTGGGATATTTGGGGGTTGAGGTCAATGGAGCCTCTGATCTATCCCTGACACTGCTTAATGCTAGGTCAGTGACTAATAAAACAGTTGCCATCCATGATCTCATCCAGGATGAAGTTGCTGACCTCGTATACATTATCGAGACATGACTGGATCAGGCGTCTGGGCATGTGTTGGCCCAGATGGTGCCAGCTGTGTACTCAGTGCAACATAGGCCTAGGATTGGAGGATGGAGGTGAGAGGTAGCCTGGCAGTGGTCTGTAAAGACAATCTGTTCTATCAAAGGTATTCAGTGTCTGACTTGTCCAACATAGAGTGTGTCAACCTAGTGTTCAAGGAACAGGATAGATTGGGGATTCTGCTGGCATACTGACCACCCTGCTGCACAGCTGACATCCTGACTTCTCTAGCTAAGTTGGTCTCAGAGGTGGTGTTGAGATATTGTTCTGGGTGGTTTCAACATACACACTGAGGCTAGCCTCCCAGGGGGAGGAACAGGAGTTTATGACTGTGATGACAACCATGGGCCTATTCCAGATAATATCTAGCCCAACACATGAGGCTGGACACATATTGGACTTTATGTTCTTCACTGGTCTTGGAAACAGGGGTATCAGTTCTTTGGGGTACCATTGTTGTGGTCAGATTATTACCTTCTAAGGACCCAGATTCATGCCCTCCTTTGCCCCTATTGTGGTGGTGGACCAGTTAAGATGGTCCACCGCAGAGTCTAATGGATCCAATAGGATTCCAGAACTCTCTAGGGGATTTACCCACTGACCTCAATGGCCTCCCTGTTGATGCCCTGGTTAATTTATAGTATGACATTCTGAACCTGGCTATTGACAAGGTGGCAACCAAACATCTGCTCCCTCCATGGCAGCAGCTCAGATCTCCCTGGTATATTGAGGACCTGAGACTGCTAAAGCAAGAGGGTAGGCGGTTAAAGCACAGGTGGTGGTCAACACATGCCAAAGCTGACCAACTATGGCAGAGACTATTTTAAAGGACTATTTTGTGGCTGTAATGGCAGTAAAGAAAGCTTTCTTTACTGTCACCATATTATCTGTGAAATGCCATCCAGCTGAGGTTTTCTGGGTGGTGAATAGCTTAATAAATCCTGACTGTCTCCACCTGAAGTTAGAGTCATTGGCTGTCTGCTGTGATGAACTTGCCACCTACTTTGCAGACAAAGTTGCTCATATTTGGCTCAACTTGGGTTCTTCTAGTTTGAGTGAAGAGTCAAAGTTTGGGGTTGAGGAGGCTTGGTCTTGTCTGGTTTACTTGGATCAGCTTCAATTAATCTTTTTGTGTGGCCAAGTGGTTGGCAGGCAGGAATAGGGTTAGGTGGGATTGGGTAGTGGGGTTTGGGGTGAAAGATTGGTTGGTGGCAGGTGGGGATAAAGAGTGGGTAGGTGGGATGATGTTGGGGTTATGGGATTTTAATGTATTTTATTGTGTTTTATATTTTTGTTGTTGTAAGCTGCCCTGAGTCCTTGGAATAAGGGTGGAGTAAAAATAAATAAATAAATAAATATTCCAAATCTTATGGGTACTCCTGAGAACAGGAAGGAGCATATGGTAATGCAGATGGTACTGAGGAAAGGTATGACTTACGAATATCTCTACAGGACCAGTTCTAAGTGTGTAAGCAATTGGGGTGGGATACCAGACCAATTTTTAGTTCAAGATGTTTTGGTGATTTGCTTTTTACAGATTTAATTAGAGTTTTGTAATTAAATCCATAAAAAAAACCAACAGTTTTCCACCCCTATGGCCCTGGCATGTTACTTACTGGCCTCTGAGGATGAGGATCTACTGGCCTACTGCTGCTGTGGGGGGGTCTCCTGACAGGTCCTCTCATTGTGGTGCACTGCCAAACTCCTTGCACAATCTTCCCATTGACTTAAATGAGCAACTGACGTCAATGGGAAGATTGTGCAGGGAGCTCGGCAGCACGCCGTGATGAAGGGTCCTGTTGGGAGGCACCCTAGAGAAGCATCAGGCTGGTGTATCCTTACCCCCTGAGCCCTATTTCCTCCTCCGCAACCTCCCTGGGCACTGGCATTTTACTTACTGGCGTTGGAGGGTGGAGGTGAGTATCCTGCAGCCTGCCACTGCTGTGAGGTGTCTCCTGACAGGCCCCCTCATGGTGGCATGCTTTTGAGCTTCCTGCTCAGCAACGTGCATGTGCAAAATGACCACTGGATTCATTTTTCACATGTGAAAAATGGGCACTGCCCTTAATCAAAATGGCAGCACCATCATCGGGTAGTGAAATTTTGTTATAAAGTGTGCGATTATAATGTGAATTCAACTGTACCACGGTGTGAGGTATGGATCCCAATTAGTTGTCAAAAATGTAGTACAACTGTTTAGTGCATCCAAATAGGCCTGATTTAAGCATCCTTGTTGTAGCGTAAATTTAGTTATATGCAGCGTAAGGCATGTCTCCAACATACAACGTTATACTGAGGCTGCTCTGTATATGAATTATTGGTCAGGAGTGTGATCCTATCAGCAGATGGCAAGACTTCACTTGGGGGTCTCACACACATTTTTGGAACTGCTGCTTTTTGGGGTATTTTAAACCTACACCGAAGCTTATTGCTGACTTCTTCAGCTCCTGAACTTCTCTCATGAGAAGTACCTGCAGCCACACTTCCGGTGTTTTTTCAGTCTAGGAATTAGGTCACGCAGACTGGGCAAGCATCAAGATATGTCCTTTTCCTAGACCTGACAGGCAATATATAACTGGACGTGAAATACACCCCTAATCCCACCTATTTTCATATTTGTAGTGAACTGGGAGGAGACAGACCCATGTCTGCTTTAATTGGAGAGAAACTCATTTTCTTATTTCACACTGAAGCACACACAGTGAACAACTGCTGTGAAGTCTCCATGGGCTCCTAACAACATAGGTTACAAGCTCTTAAACAGACTGTCCCCACCCCCATGAGGGGGCTTGTGTTTCACACAAAGAGAGTAGTTAAATGTCCGTATTTTATTTTTATGAACAATGAGGCATTTTCTGTTTCTGAACAGGTTGTTCAACTGCTCTGGAATGCTGCACTGGCTTTGGAGATTTCATTTCAACACTTCTGAGCAGGACTAAACTGGGTTGGCAGGAGAACTGAAAACACTGAACTGTGGAAAGCACTGCTGAAGCCAGACAGTTTGGCATTTTTTGTGGATCTTCCTTTAATATTAGAGGGGGGAAAAGAAAGAGAAATAGAACTTGGAACTTGCAGCCCCACAATTATGGAACTCCCTCTCCTTTGAGGTCTGTCTAAGCCCAAGCCTGTTTGTAAGACGTTTTCGACTGGCCAAGTGTTTGGCAGGCAGGAATAGGGTTAGGTGGGATTGGGTATCGGGGTTTGGGGAGAAGGATTGGTGGGTGGCAGGTGGGAATAAAGGGTGGGGTGGGTGAGGAACTAATCGTCAGATCTGAGTTTAAAGTGGGTCTGGAACTCGGATTGCTTCACTCACATGCAACAGCGATCCAGGGCTCATTACACAGCTTTAAAGGCCCTGCAGACATCAGATTATAGCATTATTATGTGTGAGTTCACCCTTAGGCTGCACTGCTCTTGCAGCGCTTTTCCATTTTAAGAAACCCTGGAGGAAATAGTGTGATTTTTTCCATTACTGTCTTTAAAATTATGTAAATTACCCAAGTCTTTGCACATTTTTAAATGAGCAGGCCAATTTAGCGGATTTAAAAATCTGTTTTTAGAAATCTCATACAGGTAGCATTAAGATGCACCTCCCCATACTGGAAGTCCCTCAGGCACCACTGGAAACAATGACGCTGGGCGGCTCATGCATTCTTTTTAAATCTGAAATTGTCAAACCCTGATATTGAGGTTTGACAAATTTGTTTTTAAAAAGAACGTGCGAGCTACTCAGTACCACTGTTTCCAATCTGGGCAACTTCCAGTGCAAGGAGGCGCGCCCAAACGCTACCCGTGCAATGTTTCTAAAAGCATATTTTTAAATCCACTAGATTGGTCTGCTCATCTGCAAATGGCCTTTGAGCTGGGTTGGAGAAACACTTGTAAGGAGGCAAGCAGGAAGGATACACTGCATACACACAGGTCTCTCGCTATACTTAAGAATAGCATGCATTCAAAGATGTGTAATGGAACATTGCTGCAGATGTTAAACAATAGTTTTGAGTTTTATGTACACAACTATTTATTTATTTATTTATTTAATTTTAAGAATTTTATACCCCGCCCCTTCTGCCACAGGCAGCCCGAGGCGACTAACAACATTAATTTAAATATAAATATAAAATATCATTAAACAAATTAAAACATCATATAATAATAACAACAATAGTAAAAAAGGAACAAAAACACACCCCAACCCTCACCAATCTCCCCTCCCCCTACCCACCTGTACCCCTCTCCCTCACCAAATGCTTGACAGAACAGCCACGTCTTACAGTTCCTATGAAAGGCTGGGAGGTCCGGGGCCAGATGGGCCCCCACCGGGAGGAAGTTCCAAAGGTGCAGCGCGGCTACCGAGAATGCCCTATTCTGCATGGCGCCCCAGAAAACCTGGGGGACCTCACCACAGCACCCCTGGATGACCGCAGGGACTGATCTAGAACCCGGGGAGTGAGGCAACCTTGCAAATAGGCAGGGCCCAGGCAGTATAAGGCTTTATAGGTCAAAACCAACTACTAGTCAAATAGTTGACTCCTTCAAAACAATCCTGGCTCTATTATAACTGTAATGGTTAAGTACTCTAGCATATGCATATACTGCAAAGGCAGAGTCTACCATCTTTAAAAGCAATTAATGTTGAGACATTAACCAAGGGTTATTTGGCATTATTAGACTTGTAGTAACTTCTCAATAAATTTTAGCATTGTTTAAAAATTATAATTAGGCAACTTTAAATACACATTCTATAATGCTTGTCATCCATCACAGATTTTAATGTAGTATATCTGATGAAAAACTCTAGTGTAGAATAAAGAGCAATTCCAGGAGTGCCAGTCTGTGTATTTCTGATGATAAAAAGGCTGAGTGCTTGCCAGCAGCAGCTTGCTGTCAGTAAAAATGAATCTGAAACAGATGCCAACTGCGTCAACAGCTTGAGCCCTATAAATTTTTTATTAGATGAAGACACAAATCATGACAAAAGTACATAGGTGCAAAGCACATCAAAGAATGTAATTATTATATTCAAACTCAAAGTATAAGGCTATCAGGTTCTATATTTCCCAGCTAGGCTATTCTGTCCTGTGTCTAAGATGGCAAAATGAGCAGGTTTAATGTTTTAAAAAAAATAAAAATCTGAGACAACATTCAGGAAAGGTTACCTAATATATTTCTGCTGCTCATCTGCCTCAATCTTCAATATCGTTTTAACGAGACTAAAAGAAGGATATGTTTTATAACACCTACACCATGTTTACAATAAAATGTTTTTTCTCCATTCCCCTTCACATTTCTAACAGTGAATGATTATAAATTAGTGACATAATGTATCCTACGCTATCGGGTTAAAGGTCACTTTGTGCTCAAGTTCCCCACCCTGTGGCAACAATAGCTTCAATATGCCCATTGCTGTTGACTGGCAGAAAGTAACATTTCTCAGTAACACAAAAAGGAAAACTGTATGTTTCAAAGGTTTCTTTTTATGTGACTCAGTAGCATTCTTCAACAAGGTTCCTATTTTTCATCTACCTCTCTTTGCATATTGGAATGTTTATGGAGATGTTTCAACTTTCTGAGGTACCAATGGCTTATTTAATACTAGTTTCACAATACAGGGATGTGAAAATAGCCTAGAGAAGAGTTTGGACTACATTAGTTACTGACTAATTAATAAAAAACAGTGGAGATATTTTGCATGGTTTCTGCCCATGTGGGTTTGTGACAGATTTCCCCCCCCCCCCAGCTCACTCCCTCTACGGAGGCCTGCACCTCAGTTTCTCCCTGAATCAAGCACCCAACTCAGTTCCCCATACAGCAGCATTCTGGTTCTTCAGTCCTTTCACATTTCCCTGTGTCTTGCAGAGCTCCGTCAATAGACTCTCTGAAAGCACAACTCTTAAGCCATTTCTTTGTTTCCCTGACCACCCCTCTTACAATGAGCGTAGGCTTTTTATTATTCGCAATGGTCAGCTGACTTCCCCAGGCAAAGTTGTCCATCCAGTGGTGGCTGGTAGGTACTGAGGCTGGTTGGGCAGTGGGCAGGGCCAGTAGGCAACCCAATGGTAGGCAGAGCCAACCCAACGGTAGGTGGAGCCAGCCCCAAAATTGCACACTTACATGATCATGACCAAAGTAATAGAACATGCACACAAGGATAGCAGTTTTAGCACACAACAACAGAGCCAAGTGAGTCCAGCGTGCATGGTTGCAAACAGGGCTTATCCTTTTTAGATTGTAAGCCCACTGGGCAGGGACCTGTCTCGAATAACCAACAGCAGGCAGTGTGATCAATGGTAGGAGTACAACAGCAGAGAAAACAGAAGTCCTATAACAGCTAGCCCAGATTACAAAAATTTCCAATACCTTACTTAAGGTGTAATTCAAGCAAAATGACACTATCTGAAATGCACAGGCGTCTAAAAGCCTACGCTCATTAGACCACAACTAAAATGCCAAGAAAATGCTATAAAACCCAACAGGATTATGACACATCCTGAATGGCACACCATAAATGTTGCATAGAGTTTTACAGAGGGCAAGGAGGCATACACAGTTCAGGAGAGGGTAGGCAACATCCAACATGTGGCATTAAAAGACACCAAAATGAATGGAAAATGCAGGAAAACCAAACAGCATTATGTGGAATCCTAAAATGCACACCGTCATACATTCTGCAATTGAACTCTGGAAGGGACAAGATACACAGAACCTCTGATATAGCACTTCCAGTCCTCCCTACAAGCTGAAAGCTCCCAGACCAGTGAACAAGCGGGGAAAAAATAAATAAATTTTAAAATGGGGCACTCCTTAGGATCCCAAGTTAAAACTTCAAAAGTAGAGGGGGTGGGACAAAATTCAAAGCTAATGTGGCTATTTTTTTCTTCAAAAACACTAAAACCACACAAGGCTGGCTGCGTGAAAAATCAGCAATTATTTTTTTAAGTGTCCTTAGTCACTAAATAAATTATTTGGAAAAGCTTCTGTATTTTGCTATGCATTTTTCTGCTATGAGCCCACCAAAATATCCCAATCAATTTAAACATTAGAGTGCAATCCTATGGTCCTCGTAAACTGTGCCTACATGAGGTGCAGTGAAAGACCACAGGCACTCAGGCATGCACGCGCCCCACCGGCACAGCAAGCCATGCGAGTCAATGGTACACCCTGTCTGATGCAAACCCCTGAGCCCACACACCCTGCAGCCCGGGGGATGGAATAGGAGCCATGCCTGTTTTCCCCCCCGGGGGCGGGGTGTGTGGCCTCACATTTAGCAGCAGCATGGGTCATGTTTTTGCCCCATGCAGCTTGCTGCGTGCCCGGGGTGCATGCGCACCTGAGCACACATACACCCCAAATCACCACTGTGCCTGCTGTTGGCGTAAGCCAGCAGTAGAATTGCACCCATAAAGTTCAACTCCCTCAAGCATTGAATCCCACAGCAAGAGGGACAAAATTCAAGGGGCTATCACAAGAAAGTGCAATACTATAAGACAATGTAAGGTCATGTGGAAAGCAAGTATATGTGAAGTGTTCAAACTGCTGCATTTTCAGCATTTCCATTCATTTTGCATTCCCAGTTCTATTTTTACAGTCTGGTGCGCGGGCAGAGACCTATGCATTTGCTGAATTCCCCCACTATCAGATATCCAGGTTTTAGCATACTCTCTTCACGAAACTCAGAATTAATAAGGGATCCAGTAGTTAACACTTTACAAATGCAAATATGTTGCAAATACAGACTTAAAAAACAAACCTTCTTCCCTAGTGTCTAAACTCCACAATACAACTTTTATTCCCACAAAATCAAACCGTATTAAGCTTACCAGAAGCTCCATAATGGAGTCCAGTTAACAGGAAACAGCCAAAGGTTTTAAGGACAATTCTAATTTTTTACATCTGATGTCTGTGAAAATCAACAAATGGAAATCAACACCAATACTCACTTGCCCCACTAACAAAATCACACATTAGACCTGTTTGGTCTAATGCTTCAGCCAGGCTAGATGTTAGGTAGGATTTTTTCTCTCACATCTGTTCTCCCTGCTTGTTGTTTGAAGGCAGAGGGACAGGCTACACCACACACAGAGTTTGGTTCCGTCTCCACAACTTCCAGACAGAAAGCAGCAGTATGGCGAACCTCTGGGTTCTGCCACTGTCTTTCTGTGTGTGAATGGACCCTGCTGTGCTTTCCCAGCAAGGGAATAATGCTGCTTCTTCCCCCAGCTAGATTCTGAATTCTCTTCCTGCCTCCACCACTGACTTACTGTGTGTTCTTGGACCATTCCCTACCTTGTTTTTATATAGTGTCAGCGATGTATCTGGTGCTTTACAACTATTCAAAATAGTCCCAAAATAGTTTACATTCTAAGAAAGACATCCCCCTGCTGCACTCAGTCTATGCACAATATAGCCACTCCAAATATTCAATATCTAAACTACATACAAACACAAATTTAAAAAATCCAAGAAAAACATTTATTTTAAAAAAATCTATTCAGTCAATGCACAAACCAAAAATTAAAGACATTCAAAAATGTTTAAAATACCCCACAAAAATACCCCACAACCCCTAAAAAACAAATTTTAAAAAATCCCCAAATATATTTAAAATACCAAAACCAAACAACACTACCAATCCCTAAAAATTAAAAAATCTAACATATTTAAAATACCCATATGACCAAAATTACCCAAAATACTGAAATATATATATTTTTAAAAATCCTGCACATATTTAAAATAACCAGACAACAAGGGGGGTGGGGGGGGGTGTTCTCTCCTCCGCTGTGGTAAAGGGAGAGGGGAAGGAGAGAGCAAGCTCCCGCTCTCTCCTTCCCCTCCCTCTGGTAAAGAAGGGAGGAGCGAGCTCTCTTCCTCCCTCTCGTAGGGGATTGGGGAGTAAGAGCTCAGGCTGCAGTGGCCAGCGCATCTAGAAAAGATGCCCTGAACCACCACCTAGGCCTTGCTGATTGGCTGGGTTCTGCCATAGGAACCCAGTCGAGAAGCCCATGACACCTCCGCCAGTCCCTCCCCAATCCCCCAGAGAGCATTGCCTCTCTGGGACAGCACCCAGCACATGCTCTCTTGGGGGTTGGGGAGGTGACTCCTCAGAGTTCCCCCTCCCTTCTGCCTAGCCTGGCCACCAGCGATCCAGAGGGAGGGAAGGAGGGAGGGAGGAGGAGGTGGCAGTCCTGCCTCCCCACCCGCACCCAGTGCTGCCAGCCCTAGGAGGGACTCAGGGAGGAAGGGGCCAGGAGGAGTAGGAGAGATGAAGCCCCCCAGCCTCCCTGAAGTACAGATCCTGTGTGCCAGGGCTGGAGGCTTTTATTATCAGCTCTGACTGTCGGCTTTTGGCTGAGAGCCAGAACAGCTGATTGCTGGCTCTCAGACAAGCTCCAATAGAGACAGGTCTGATTTAAAGAGTCTGTAGCTGCATCTCACAGGATCTGTTCCACAGGGAGGCTGGGGGAGGCAGGCAGGCAGACAGCAGGGACAGTCTGGGGGTACATGAGCAGTCTGAGCAGCATTGGGGGGGGCGTCCACTCAGACACTCCAATGGAGTATCTGCCCATCATCAGCTCACTACAGATGAGGAGGTAACTGGTCAGAAGCAGGAGTGCTGAGCCCATTGTCCCTGGCAGGGCAAGCTCACCTTGCTACATAGGGTATAAACAGACTGACCACAGTTCCAAGTCAAGTACCATCTCACTTGACCCCCAGGCTGGCTGGTCCATCTGGAGGTGGCCTGCCAGATGTGGAAGTGGAACAGGCTGAGCCTGTTCGGGGGCAGCCCCACCTGTGGCACTCTGGAGCATTTCAGAGTACCATCTATGGGATGGGCCAGCCATTCCATCTGCTTGGTGGACTCATGGTGCTGTTCCACTCCTGGCTGGTTGTTGCCCCAGCAACATCATAGACTTGCAGATGTCAGCTTAGCATTTAGTATTTCTTTTCTTTTAATTATCACTGGAAATGCAATATCTCAAAAGAAAGATACTAAGGTCTGCTCCTTGGTATTTTCCTCAGGCATCCAGCATTTCAGTTTGAAAGGACTTTAAAGTTAGAAACAGATTTTCATGCAAAATTTTTTTTTTTTAAATCTGTTTTAATGTGTGACTGTTCAAATACAGTATGTTGTTAATTCTCTATGCAATTGCTACACCTCTGACCTACATCTGTTGATGAAGATTTTGTCAAAGTCTGCATTTCTTTTAATCTCTTCATGTGCAAATATACACTGCCTGAAAAGCAAAACTGTATAGTCACATCATAAACTGAATTAATTCCTTTTTACTTTTCTAGGCAGGCATGAAAAACATGAGTTTTTTGCTTTCATTTGTGCTTGGTTTTTTGTTTTGTTGTTGTTTTGTTTTATTACAGTGACCTGTTATAATGTTCAGGGAGTCACATAATCAAGTTGGTATATACTTACTGGAGAATACTTTGGTATTTTAAACCTCTACTGGTACCAGCCCTATTCACTTCAGTGGGTCTTGCACCAGCACAGCACTTTGGGGGATCTGACTCATATTTATCAGACTGAGAGATTGCCTGACTAAAACCAAAAAGAATAAGAGGCTTGTGTATTACTGTAGTATATTTGTAACAGGTAGTGATAGCACTGGCTAGAGAAGAAGCAGGCACATCTACTATCAGAGCACTGTGCCACCATAAATCCTAAGAGAGGTGCAGGTGCTGGTGGCAAAGGGAAGAGGACCTAAGTATGGCACAGGTGTAAAGCTAGAAGCTGAATGCCTGAATAAAACCAGTTGAGTAAGACCAGCTGGGCCTGCGCATGGCAGGGCCAGCCCTACAGCCTGAAAAAGTCGAATTGAGTTCAGTCCATGGGGGATCACCAGGGAGAGGCTGTAAGCCTGAAGGCTCTGTCTCAGTGTACTGGCTCTGTACTGGCTATGTACTGGCTCTGTCTCAGTGTACTGGCTCTGTACTGGCTCTGTCTCAGTGAGGGGGCTCAGGGAGAAGAAGTCAGCGCTGGCCCATGGGGCCTATCCCTGGGACACAGCAGGCAAGGAGTCAGGCTAAGAGGGTCTCAAACTGAACATGTTTTTAGACGTGCCACTGTGCACACAGATTTAAATAATCCACTTTTTAAAAAGTCGCATGTATTGTTTATTTATTTATTTATTTATTTATTTTACACAGCTTGTATCCTGCTCTTCCTGCTGACTGTGACTCAGAAAGGCTAACAACAATATATAAAAACATATAAAACAATTTTAAATGATTAAAACATCAATCCTAAAAACAAATAGATAGAAACAAAAGCTCTTATGGAGCTCTAAGACCTGGCATGGGTGAACTTTAGACGCACCGCTGCCATTGCAAATCACAGCTTTCACATGGTTTAGAAACCGCATTATTAAAACATTGACATTGGGGTTTTACCAATGCAGTGCAACATGTAGGCTGAGCACTTTGGCAAGCTAGATTCTGAAAAGAATTCCCTAGAAGGACTGGACACTGCTACAATGTTATTTACATGTGCACTATTAACCATGATGTTTGATGACTACAGAACAAAACTGAATTAGTTTTGAAGAGACTGTGCTATAGTTAAACCTCTAGTTGCCTTATATTGGTTTAATCGCTTCCTCTACTATGTACTCAACCTATATAACAAGGTAGAATGCTAACGCAATAAGGCTGCATTCCCATCTACAGCGGCGGTGGCAGCAGAGGGACGGGCATGGGAAGACCCGGCAGCGCGGAGGAGCCGGCTGACAGGAAAAGAGCCGGTGTGAACGGGGATCTTCCGCAGCTTCTCTCATGCATGTCAGGGTGCAAAAACCTGCCCTGCCATGCACGAGAGAAACCGTGGGAGATCCCCACCACTGCCGTAGATGGGACTGCAGCCTCACATATGATGCACATAATACACAGACACACACAAAACTGTCTGGTTCTACTTGGTTTACTCATAATGTATAATGAAACTTCCTAAAGTGTATTAAAAAGTGAACATATTTACAGAGAAGCCATACTAATATGATGCTTACTCCATGTCTCGATGCCATTGGAGACTAGATGTGGGTGAGCCAACTGAAGCTGAATCCAGACAAGACTGAAGTGATTATTATTGGCTGATCCTGTGGCCTGGGGGATGGGGCTGTAACTCCCATAATTCATGAGGTATAGCCTCCCCTGGTTACTCAGGTTTACAGACGTGGCGTGCTCCTGGAACCTGAGCTGCAACTGAAATATCAGATCACAACTGCGGCCAGGAGTGCCTTTCACCAACTCTATCTGCTAAAACGGCTGGGTCCCTTTCTCTCAGATAGGGACCTGGTCACCGCCATCCACACCTTCATTACCTCAAGCTGACTACTGCAATGTACTCTATGTGAGACTGCCTCTGAAGACTCTTTGGGGGCTGCAACATGTGCAGAATGCAGTATCCCACCCCTGGACAGGGTGGGCAATTGGGACCACATTACACTGGTGCTTCACTGCACTGGATGCCATTAGCATTCCACGCACAAGTCAAGTTGCTAGTCTTTTTAACTATAAAGTCCTAAGCAGCCTGGACACTACATATCTAAAGATTGTCTGCCTCCAAATGCCCCTCCATGGTCTCTAAGATCAGCCAAGAGCCCCCTCTTTCATGTTCCATCATTGGCACATGCATACGTACCCCGAGAATACACAGAAATATTCTCAGCAGTGGCTGCTCCACAGCTCTGAAACTCTGCTCCCCTAGAGGTTTGCCTAAACCCTAGGGTATTTTCAGATGTTCTGGGCCTTTTGGCCCACCATGATGAACCCTGACCAGGATCCATCTCGGATTCAGGTTTATGATGAGGCCGTTTGTCCTTGAGACGTGTTGGCCCCATCACTGTACAGGATCTGGGAGGGGGCATGGCTGAGCTGTGCAAAGTGCAGTGGCTCAACCCCACCCCCCCCGTGCTCCCATGGCCACCTTCCCTTGGGGAGATGGATGCAGCCAGTGGTCAATGAGGCCACTGCTCCACGGGGCGCCTGTCCCGTGGTTGGAGCATGATTCCGGGACAGAGCTGGGTAACAGTAATTACCCACGGCCATTTCCTGCCCCATCCCAGATCATGGTCAATCGAATCACGGTTCTGGCCCTGAGGCCAGCCTCAGAGACAGAACCGTTGTTAGCTTTGAACCCTGTCAGGTGTTCACTGTGGTGAACATCTGGTGGGGCTCAAACCAACGTTCCTACAATCACAGTCACCACAGCAAATACATTGTGATTCAGTGTGGTTCACTGTGATCTCATAACGTCTGAAAATATCCCTAGTTTGAGCATCTTCTGGAGGCAGTGTAAAGACCTATTTATATGGCCAGGAATTTAATGGATCTGGGGGTGGGGAGTACTATAATGCACTTTGTGGCCTTTACTTTGTATTTTATTTTTGTATGATTTTAGCTGTCACCTTAGACTTAGGGAATAGGATGGGATAAAACTTAAATAAATAAATACATAAACAATAATATCTATAGACAGAGACGTGCTGATTTTGTGTTTTCAGGTGATATTTGGATATGGCCAATTTCTGTTACACTAGTTTCCCACTGCTCATTCAAAACAAAAACAAAAATAAAAAAAAACACAAGCAAAACTCTTTTTTTCTTAGTATGTGGTTAGCTATTTCTGTTCTAGAGGGATGGAAAACCACTGCTTGTTAGGCCAATCTGCCAATTAGGGAATGCCCCCAAAGAGTGGCTAGCAGGGCCTTCAACTACAAACACCCTAATGACCTAATTAGTAGTTCAAAATGTATTATTAAATGCATTTGCCATTGACTATCATGAAAAGTAATAGAGAAAAGACAAATCAGTCATACAAAAATACAGATAGCAGATATATTACAGGTATACAATCAAAGACACAAGTAGCTTGTATTCAACACATCTAGCATACTAGCTATATCAGAGCAAGGGAGGCAGAGCAGGTAAGAAGGTTTCCAGAAGAAATGGTAGCAAACTGGAACTGCAGTGTCCGCCAAGGGATTTAAATACACAAATGTAGTCATGTGAGATAGCGCTGGGTGACAGAGGGGTGGATCATATGTCCATAAAGAAGGCTGCATTGCAGCCACTCTGTTTTGAGGCCGTGGTGGATTGGATGCGGCAGAGCAGACTGAAACTTAATCCTGATAAGACAGAGGTGATAGTGGTGGGAAGGCCGAGGGGGGTGCTGGCTCCTCCAGTGGGTGGGCGGGGGGGATCTGCCCTCCTGTAGCCCAGCAGGTTCAGAGTCTGGGGGTGCTGTTGGATTCTGACCTCCGTCTGGATCGGCAGGTGGAGGCGGAGGCTAAAGCTGCCTTCCACCAGCTGTATCTAGTACGGAGGCCCCATCCATACATCTCCAGGCCCGACCTGGCTACTCTCATCTATGCCTTCATCACCTCGAGACTGGACTACTGCAACGCGCTCTATGTGGGGCTTCCCCTGTTTCTGGTCCGGAGGCTGCAGCTAGTGCAGAATGTGGCAGCCCGTCTCCTGACAGGGACGGGTCGGTGGGAGCACATGACACCTGTGCTCTTCACTTTGCACTGAGTGCCTATAGCGTACCGAGCTAGGGCTGAAGCAGCAGCAGCTGTTACCACGCCGTCATTCCATTCAGAGAACTCAGTACTTAATGTGTCTTGCCGTCAACTTCCTCTCAATATTTCCACAATTCCATATTATTTGCTGCCAGTATCTACAGATGCAGCATGTCTGCAGTTTGTGAACACAAGCAGTTTTATGCCGCCTTCTGCCACTGAGTGCGAGTCCCTGACACACCGTGATGCTGAATAATAGATCATTGAATGAATGAACTTAGGGCGACTCTGACTACCTGCTTCAGAGTCTGCTGCAGGGGCGTAGCCACCATGGCATGAGGCAGGCGGTGCATTTGCGCCCGTACCCTGCCCTGGGAGGGGCAGGCATATGCATCCGCGGGAGCCAGGAGCCCTGCTCCCGAGTCCCGGAGGAGTCTCTCTTGCACAACCGGCACCACCTTTTTAAACAGATCAGTTGTAGCCCCGCAGCACTGCTACACGGGTGGGGGAAGAGTCCCCCCCCCTTCGCAGCAAATGTTGCTGCCTTGTAAACAAAATTCTTCTTCGAGGGGCTCCTTCCATTCTCACAAATGGGAGAGTACCAAGCCTAGAAAGAGGCAGTGGGGGAATTTTCTAACAAAATGACACTCCATTGGATCTACACCCTCAGAGGGGGGTAGCAGGCAGGGGGAAGCCTGCTGGGGGGGGGATCCATTCAGCTGGAGGAGGGTTGGTTGTTCAGTGCTGTCTCTGTTAGAAGGATGGACAGATCCTCCCTCTTCCCTTTGTGATCACTGCATAGAGAGAAATGGGGGTGCAGAGCAGCTACAATGAGGTAGAGAGCCATCCCAACAAAGGGGAAGAATTTGTCCTTGTCACCCTAATGCACAAGAGAATTCACAGAAGAGCAGGTACTCCCCACCCCCCCGGCTATAGATCCAACCTGGAGTGTCATTTTGTTAGAAAATTCCACCACCACCTCTTTCTAGGCTTGGTACGCTCCCATTTGTGAGAATGGGAGGAGCCACTCGAAGGAGAACAGAAGGCTGCTGCATTGTAAATAAAGTTCTTTGAGATGGCTCCAAACATTCTCACAAGCACCCACACTTCTGACCCTGCATGGAATTTTCTTCCTAATTGCTTAGGGTTGGAAAGAACTGTGTTGGGTTTAGGTGCCTTATATAGGGTGGGTGTGTGTGAATGTCACGTGGGTTTTTTTAAGCTAGTGAGCTTGGTATATGCTGGTAAGAGAAGGGTGTGCAAATGAGAATGGAAGGAGCCCCTCGAAGAAGAACTTTGTTTACAGGGCAGCAATTTTCCCCGCGCCATGGTGGCTACATCCCTGGCTGCAATGCTGTGAGAATCACAAAGCTACCGCACTTAAGGGAAAGGGGAAACTGTGGCAAACCTGCCACTTCCGCCTGAAATCTACAGTAGTGAAAATACTGTGGCAGCAACTGCGGAAAGCCGCAACTGAAAGGTGCAAAAATTGCTCCCTTCCTAACAGTGCTGCTTGTTGCAGAAGAGCACTTTCCGACGGTAAATGTTGCCGCAGCGGTATAACATTTCAGCCCTATACCGGGCCAGATTCAAGTTGTTAGTTTTGATTTATAAAGCCCTACATGGTCTCGGTCCCTCATACCTCGGGGACCGCCTCGCCCTCCATGTCTCAGAGTGATCCCTGTGGTCTACCGGGGGCGCCTTCCTGGAGATCCCCCGGGGGGCCACAATGGAAAGGGCGTTCTCCGTGGCCAGGCCGCGACTCTGGAATTCCATCCTGGAGGAAACTTGCTTGGCCCTGGGTCTGCTGGCATTCTGCTGAGTCTGCAAGACCTGGCTTTCACCAGGCCTTCGGAGGGGAGGGTGGGAGGGAGGGGTAGGTGGGGGGAAGATATTTTTTACAAATGTTTACATTTTTGATAATTTATTGTTGTGTTTTTAGTGTTGTAAGCCGCCCCGGGATGCCGTAGGCATGAGGGGGGGCGGCTAATAAATATAATAAATAAATAAATAACTCAGACTATCTCCCCCAATGTGCCTTGATAATTGTCCCCTTCTACATTAGGGAAATAGTCAAAATATGAAGTAATTAACAATATGGCCCAGTTCACACTGGTCCAGGAGAAGCTGCTGTGCGGAGTGGGTAGGTGGGGTCCGGAGTGTGTATGTAGTGCGTGGGAGGCCTGTTACATGATGCCCACCCACTTCCATGCATGGAGGCACCTCCATTTTCCCCAATGACTCTGTGCATGGGGGATTGGTGGAGGTGGGTAGAGCACGGGAGCACACATGCACCCTCACCCATCCTCACAGGCAGTCACATGGATGACACACACCCCTCGCCCACCCAGTTGCACATGTGGGCGAGGGGTGTGTGTGTGTCCATTTAAAAAAAGGCCTATGTGAAACTTACCAGAAAAATTGGCCAGAGTTTTCAGATCAGACTTCTCTGCCAGTCTTGCCAGAGCTTTCCCTCAAGCTGTGGCTGCAGATGGTACTTTACTAGGGTTGGAACAAGCCCCTAAATTGCTGCTCATGAGAAATTTCACCCTATTGGGAACCAGGATCACTTTCTTAACTGTTTCCCAATACTGATGTGATTTCTCAATTCTCTCAATACTGTGAGATACCATCCCAATGTATTGACTTTCTGTTTACCGTTTTACCATTCATTTACCCCTTACACATTGGGTGCATTTAGACAGACACAGAGGCAGCCTTCCCCAAGATCTGCTTCAGGGGTCCGCAGCAAGTAGAAAGCTTAACTACCCAGATACACCACAACTGCACCTAAAGCACCCTTACAAACAGCTATCTTGTTTACTGGCTGACTGAAATATTTGAGCTGTTTCTCCTATATCTCTGCTGCTAGACTAGAACGCAAGAAACTGAAAGGTCAAGAGTTTCAAATCTGGACTGTGTAGTAAGCGGACAGTGTGATTGCTTGCACTTATAAGTTTACTTTGAAAAACAATAGTATGGATTACGATTTGCCTCCCGTCTGGTGGATTCTCTAAAGTTTCCATGCAATTTCTTTGCCTATAGGCAGCTTGAACCGCCAGTCTTTTCACTTCCTTTTCAGAGCTCTACCAGGAGAGCTACCAGAGCAACTGCTAGCTGCTTTTAGCTACTTTGGTCATGAAGAAGGGCACTGTATTAGGTCATATAAAGAGTTCACAGTTAGTGCCTTGAAAGGGCCTTCTGGTGTGGCTCAACTGTTCTGCTTTGGGACAACTGTGCCAAGGGTCCTAGGTTCTATGTTGTCCTTTGCTTGCTGAAGCTCCCACCCCACCCCCCAACAGCTGGGTTATAAAATTAGGAGGCATTTATATACACACACATATTCCCCATTTTGTCCAAAATGGGTAGGCAAGTACTTATTTCTATTGTGGGAAATCAAGACAATTTCATTTTACTTTCAGGTAGTATATACAGTATTCTTTACAGCTGTACTTAATAGTAGGAGTGGAAATATCAGTACCGGGTGTATCAGATTAATCCGATAATCACCGGTATCGGCATACCAGTTTTTAAACATTGGCCGCTTTACCGATAAAGTAGCCTATGTTAAAAAAACGGTATGTTGATACCGGTAAATCCAATTCCGGGGAGATCCGAAACTGGTAAATCCGGTATCCTCCACCGTGTCCCACCCCTACATAATAGTGCTCCACATGCTGTAATGGTTGAGCAACATATAGGAGTGAAACAAGATTTCACCAAAACAGGAAATCTCATCGATATCCCAGTTCCTGATACCATCTCATTTGAATAAAAAAAACTTCTCAGTACTGGTAATGTCTCAATCAATATTTTGTTTTTCAATTTACCACCTGTCTGTTTACTGGAATCCTGTTTACCACTTTGCCATTTACCTCTTTGCCAACCATTTCAAATCTTAAGAAGTAATACTGATGCAATACCACATTTCTTGCGCTCCATTTTTCCCTTGTACTTTCTTGTCACTCATTGGCTGGTATGCAGATTCCTTTACTAATCTACAATCCAGTTGCAGATTGATCAAAGCAAAGGGAACAACACAGAACACACAATTCTGATCAGAGTCACTGGAGTGGAGGTTAAGGGGCACGGGGGGTTAAGGGATGGGCTATTTGCACAGTGATTGTCTCAGAAATACAGAAACAACAAACCCAGAAGTAAAATGGTACCCTAAACAATGGGTGCTTTTAGACAGATGGCAGAAAGGGATTCCTCCCTTTTGTGTGTATGTGTATTCATTCATTTTACATTACGTCTTACATTCATTTTCATTTCTAATCTTAGATACATGATCAATCATTGCTAAATAACTTGAAAAATACTCCTCCCCATATCATTTGCCAAATCCATATTTGAGGTTGTTTGTATGTTGTTGGGTGGGGTTTTTTTTAAAGCTTTGTTGGTGTGCATTTCAAAAGTCATTTGACATAATACAGAAGGCATGTTAGCGAAGTGAAAGAAGAAGTGATTGAATGGGATGCAAATAGGTGGGGAGAAAATTGGCCAGGAAATGGGAAACAAAGAGCAGCTGTTAGTGATAAATACAGTTGCTGAGGCAAAGGAAGCAGAAATGGGGGGCAGGGTACTCATAAGTCAGTGCTTAGAGCATTCCTGTTCTTGAATTTGTCTCCAGTACAAAGACATTTTCATAACAGGATAATGATTTATCTGTTTAAATGTCTTAATTATTCAAAAATACAAAGTAGTTTATTTAATCAAAAGAAGCTCACTTTATTAAAATGACTGAATTTAATGTTGAGACAGGTCCAGTGAAAAACAGAAGCAAGTATCACTCAAATCTAAAATTGGTTAGATTTTAAAGCTAAAATAACTTGCAAGTGTAGGGGGAGGAGTTACACCACTCCCTTGCAGTCACTTTCTCATTATTGTTGCCGGAACAATGACAATTTCCCTGCAAAGATCGTGGAGGGGGGATGGGAATACTATAATCTAATCTAATCTATCTATCTATGTGTGTTTACATTCATTTAAATGTATAAATATAAATTCACTATATATATGAACATGCTTTAGTCTTCTTATAAATCTTTTAGTAACAGTCTTTATCTTAACATCTTATAAATGTCTCATTATGAGGTTTATCTTAAACTTAAACTAACTAACCTAAAAGGTGTAACAATCAAAAATAATTAAATTTCATATTTCATTTTATAAGGATGGGCGAACAGAACCGAGTTCGGAAATTCGGTTCGGTTCAAAAATTGAGTTTGGTTCAGAAGTTCGGTTCGGTCGACCGAACTGGTCGAGTTTGGTCTGAACCGCATTCGCCCATCCCTATCATTTGACATGAATAGAAATTTACCTGGTTATTCACATGTCAGGATGCGCATTCCATCTGGAACATTTCCCAGGACTCTGTCCCCTTTTGAATTTAATTGTGGTGCTGAGCACTGGTAAGTCCTCCTGCAGTCTATACTACATGGTGGTGTTCTTGCTTGTTGTGTGCCTAAGTGCAACAGCTGTTTCACACACCTTTGGTGTAGGCACAATTTTGTATGAAGCAGGAAACATTACCACCAATTGGGTGGTAAACCCAGAAGATTGAAAAATCTGGAACTTTAACATGTGTGAATAAATGCCCAATGATAGCCTATAAGAGAAACTTACTCTTGTATGGAGACCAAGTTGTCCAAATGATATCTTCAATTGGACCAGCTTCTGTCAGTGAAAGTATGCACACTTTTGAATTAAACAGAACTCTTATTCAGGCATCTGAAAAGTTAGAACTATAGGGCATTTTTACACACAAATTAAAGTTCCAGATTTTTCAATCTTCTGGGTTTACAAGCCCACAAGTAAGTTCCGGATGCAATTTTCACACATACACACACTTCCCCGAGGCAGTTCCTGGATGCATTCTTCACAAAAACACTGCCCTGAGGCGACAGGCTGCCATGGACACCAAGTGACCACAGCTGCCTGGAGCAAAGCAGTTTACCAGGAGAACTTTTTACACACAAAGGTTCTAGGACAAGTTCTATGCAGAAGTTCAAAGAGCCAGATGTTTAAGATCTGGGTGAATGATTTAGACACACAAAGTTCAGGATGAAACAGCAAACATGCAGGAGAAACATGTGTGTAAAAACACAGAGCAATGCAGACTAGGTTATATGTGAGAGGAAGCACTGGGGAGAAAATGTCTTAGAACAAAGGTCAGTAGCCGTTCAGATTATTCAAATATAATGAAAACTGCAGGAATAGGTGCAAGCAGCAAAATTTCTGTTACACATTTTTGTTTTCCTTCTAGATGGTTTGTGTTTAATCTTTTTAAAATATTATTTTTAATAAGTGGTACAACAAAGTTTCTCTGCTCTTTTTATTTTATTTATTTATTTGTATTTATTGGCCGCCCCCTCATGCCTACGGCATCCCCAGGTGGCTCACAGCAGATAAAACAATACTAAAATACATAAAATGTCAACAGTATAAACAATTAAAACTACACCCCCCCACCCCCATCCCAAAATTCCTCCCCTCCCTTTCCACCCTCCCCTCCAAGGGCCTGGACAAACAGCCAGGTCTTACAGGCTCGGCGAAAAGCCATCAGACCCGGGGCCAGGAGATCTTCCTCTGGGAGGGAGTTCCAAAGCCACGGCCCGGCCACCAAGAATGCCCTCTCCATCATGGTCCCCAGTTTAACACGGGGGACCTCCAGGAAGGCACCCCCAGCAGATAGCAGGGGCATGGAAGGCGAGGCAGTCCCCAAGGTATGAGGGGCCCAGACTGTATAGGGCTTTATAGATCAACACCAGCAACTTGAAACTGGCTCAGTACGCTATAGGCAGCCAGTGCAGAGCGCGGAGCACAGGTGTAATATGCTCCCATTGCCTTGTCCCTGTAAGGAGACGAGGCCACTGCATTCTGCACCAGCTGCAACGTCCGAACCAGAATCAAGGGAAGCCCCACGCAGAGCGCGTTGCAGTAGTCTAGCCTTGAGGTGATGAAGGCATGAATAAGAGTGGCCAGGTTGGTCCCCGAGATGTATGGGTGCAGCCTCTGCACCAGATACAGCTGGCGAAAGGCAGCTTTAGCCACTGCCTCCACCTGCCGATTCAGACAGAGGCCCGGATCCAAAACCACCCCCAGATTCCAAACCTGCTGGGCTATGGGAGGGCAGACCCTCCCCACCCCCACCAGAGGGGTCTGCAGCTCCCTCACCCTATCCACCACCATCACCTCCGTCTTATCAGGATTGAGCTAGTCTAGAAAGTCTAGAAAGAGAGGATGATGCTGTGTTAGTTTCAAATAAAAGACATGCAGATACAATAGTTCAGATAATATATTTTATTGGACCTATTGGAAGAATATGAAAGTTTTGGAGCAACACAGGGGCCTTTCTCAGTCAGTACTATAGACTGAGCACTTGTAGAATAGATAAATATATATGTGTAGCAGGATCTATCCCTCAAGGGTTCTTACCAAGCTCTGACCTTGGTTGGGTGCATGTGCATGCCCAGGAATGACATGGAGACTAACTTTTCCTTTTTCCTTTTTTACACCAGCACACAGCCTTCAGGCACACAGCCTACACCCATGCCCTACATGGGGATTTTATAACCTCCAGGGCACCCAGTCCTACAACCCTTTAGATAGGCACGCAGGCCTTAGTTTCCTTAGGTCCATGCCCTCTCTCAGGCTTACAGGGAAGCCCATTAACAGCTCTGGTTCCCCATCCTGAGTCCAGGGCTCTATGCCCTATAGAGTCCCATGAGTCCCTGGTCATCCTGGGCTCCTCTGGAAACTAGCTAGTGTCTTGCTTCCTCAAGGGGTATCTGATTTAGTCCCGGCTTACCAGCCCACAGAGATGAAGACAAAATGCCCCAGCTGGGCTACTTAGAGTCCAGGCAGCTCTTGCTGCCACTCACAACCTTTTTGGTTCAGAACGTCTCAGGTCCACACCAACATGCCCCTCCAGTGTCTGCTACTCACAAGTTCTCTCCAGTCCATCCCCAGTGTCCAGGGCTCTCTATCCCACACCGGAGACTGCATTCCCACACCGACTCTATCCCACAACGAAGACTGCATTCCTGGCATCCAGGAGCCCTTGCGTCCACGTCAACAACCCAGTAAAACTGGCCTCTCTCTCTCTCTCTCTCTCTCTCTCTCTCTCTCTCTGGTTCTCCCTTTTCTGCTGCTCTACTGGCAGGCTTTAACTCCCCCTGCTCAGCAACCCAGCCAATCTGGTTGGGCCAAGGATATTCACACCTCTCAAGGCTCCACCCCTCATGGAGATCCTAACAGGGTAACCCCACCCCTGGCTCTCCCTACAACAATCAGAGCTGCATTCTCTAGGCAAGCACGTTAAAGTGCTGCCTAGTCGGTTTCAAGGCAGCGAGTCTATTTCACCTGCGGGGAAGCAGCTCTACCACCTGTCAGCTCTCCCAGCTGCTCTGCCACCTGTGGCAGTGGCTAAAAGCAGGGAGGGGAGCAACTTCCCTGTTACAATATGCTATATCTAAAGCAAAGATTTCTTTAAGAAGAACAGTAGGAAATAAAGGTGCTTATCAGGAAGTCAGAGCATAATATTTCTCTTCTGCTTTAAAATCTATTAATCTAATTATACAATAACTGTGGGAATTAAGGTGAAGTGCTAGTACGGATGTTAATTCATAAAGAAGAGCTGATTACACAGTTATGGACAGTGGCATTAGAACGCTTTGCTCTGACATTTGTTTTCATTAAGATAAGAAACCTCCTTTCCGGAATCTGGGTACAAAATGCTCTTAGATGAGATGGCACTATTTCCACAGTCTGCAGGGGGGGAATAATACAGTATAGATAAAACATTTCAAAGCTGCCCAGAAATTGACCTAGCTACTCCCAATGAAGAGAGTGTTAAAATTCCTATTGACTCAGTGGGCTCAGATGCTGGTTCATACTGATGGATTTTGAAAATCACACCCTAAATTACTTTCAGTACCACAGAATATGAGGTTTATATCACATTAGATTAGGAGGGCCCTTAGCATGAAGACCAGAGGGCAAATGATGCTCTTCTTTTCAGTGTGGATGGTATTTGGTACAACAAGCCTTAACATTATTGAAATAATAATTTAATTTCCACAGAGCCGAATTTTGTTCCAAGATAATAATTTCCTGTTACTGAACAAATCCTGCAAGCTGAAAGAGACTTACAATTACCTTAAGTCACTTCATTTTTTCAGATGAAGTTCTGGATTTTGTCGTGCCACAATGTAAAGTAGTGAGTGTGTAATGCTTTTTTTTAATATATATCTACAGACTAGAGTGTGAGTATTTTTAACTGATATATTAAGGGATGACTAATTTCAAAACACTAGTTGTGCTATTTATGTAAGATTTAGACAATAGTGTTCTGGTTAAATGAGAATTATCCCATATTGCTACCTAGAACAGGTGGGACCCCGGGCCCATTACCGGCTACCGGATTTACCGGTTACCGGTTCTCTAAAAACCAGATTCCCGGATTAAATCCGGTATGCTGGTACCGGTTTTATTTCATTGATTTCAATGGGGCGCTGTGTCCCCATTGAAATCAATGAATTCCTTCCCCCTCCCTCTCCCAGGCTGTGTGGGTGGAAGGAGGGACACCCCCCACCCACCCTGCCCAGCCTGG